>QLOH01000403.1:0-600000 GCA_026901365.1 Sesbania bispinosa | reverse complement strand
GTGATTGGGTTGATCGTTAGTGGTATACATTATGCATTAGGTGACTCTGTTTAGAATACGGAGGCGGTGGATAATTTCATGTCTTGGGAACCAACACCTTTAAATGGGCTTATTCTAAAAAGCTATCATGTTCCCATCATGTTAAAATAGGTCAAATCTCGGTATCCACTCATATGCACTCACATAAACGCCTACCATATATTGCATAAGACTTTAACCAACAAAAAAATTATTGATTTAAAGAAAAAAAAGCATTTATTCATATAGCCAGGTTAAAAAATATTCACATCTTACTTGTTTTTTACTATAAATAAAATTAAGCTTTTCAAATGGATATTAAAAATACATTTTTAATGAGATAATTGAAAAGAAAAAAATATAATAAAACACACTGAGGGTTTAAAGACAAGTCTTTTCTTAACCATGTTTTTAAATTTAATAAAATATTATATGGTCTTAAACAAATTTCTAGAGGTTAGTATGAAAACCCAATACTTACCTAATGAAAAATAACTTTTCTAGAGAAAAAGTTGACACCACCTTATTTTGTAAAAAATCTAATTTCTAACTCATGTGATGCATGAGCTCTTTTTTAAGTTCTTTTAATTAATTAAATGAATTAAATATATTAGAAAAATGAAAAGACAATTATAATTAATCTTTAAAAGGAATAAATTAGTTGACATTTTCATCCTTCAATAACAAAAATTGTAATTTTCATCTTTTAAGTACTAAAAAGTGATTGACTAGATATATTTCTAAAACTAAAATGGTGATTCGCTCTAGTTTTATTTTAATTTTCTTTAACTATTTGATTGTTCTTTCCATTGTTTAATTATTTACACTTGATGATGAAACAACGCAACATAAAAATATAAGAATAAGTAAATACCAAATTACTCATTTAACTTATTTAATAAAGGTAAAATTGTATACATTTGACATTCATCACAAATATAAGACACAATGTTCAAAAAGTATTTTGAATTTAATGTAGGCTGTATTTCAAATTTTATATGCCTTTTTATTTGTAGATTTTAATTATTATATATGTATATAGCATGGATGTATATATGGAATCCTCGAGTCGCCGCTCGTTGGATGACTTTATCTAATCACCATGCCCAACCCGAGGGTTAAACCTATAGTTATGCCTATGGAGAATTCTCGATCAAAGACAAAAAAATAATAGCATTGATGTATTAGAAATATAAACCACAAACACAAAATTAAAACAAATAGAATTTTATTTTAAATAAAAGAATATAAAGCATGGTTTAATTACCGTGCTAATTAAATTATATTTTTCTATTTATTTCTTTTACATCTTATGTAAACTCAATGTGATGCACAAACTAATTAATTCCTTTCTATTGATTAATTTATATAATAAAGTTTCAAAACTACTAAATCAAATATCAAATAAAAATCTTTATCAAGATGCCAAAAAAAAAACAATATGAGTATGAAATTATACTATTTACTACTTTATTTCTTATTTAGATAATTTATTTTTTGTCTTTTTTATTACTTATGACTGAGTCAAATTTAGTGTCTATGTAAAACTCACCTGATAAAGTTAATATAGATTTTACATAGAAGAAAAAGAAATTAAAAAATAAATTAGAAAAAATCGATACAAACATTTAGGTAAAAAATATTTTTTATTCAGGACAATTAAAATTTAAAAGTCACATTAAACCTAATTAACTTGAGTTAAGCCATATTAACTCATTTAAATGGATAAAACTCTTCCAATACATATTTGTTGTCATTTTTTAATATAGAATAACAATTTAAGACTTATTCATTTAGCATGTGTTTGGTGAGTGTAAAATAGGGTGGAAGTGAAAAGGGATGGGTGGAAGAGGAGTGAAATACACTTGCTTGGGTTGTTTGGTGAGTGAGTGGAAAAGAGGGGAAATTGTAAAAAGTGGTGGGTCTCATCCTTTTTACATTTCTCGCTTAAACACACAAGAAAAGCAGAGAAATTGCTTCTCTTTCATTGCAATTCAAATCTTCTTTGCTTTCTTTCTCCGTGACTGTGAGTCCACTCCACTCAATGCTACGTTAATGTTACTTCCTTTTGCCTTCAACTATCTCTTTCTCTAGCTCTATGCAGTTGCCAAACCACAAAATTCCATGGTTACATGTTTGAGTAAAAAGAAAGGGTCTTCTACCTCCCCCCATCTTGCAGGAACCAGGCCAGCTGCCACAGCACCTACAGTGCCTGAGCTGAAAAATTCTTCTAGGAATGTTGTCACTGTGTCCAAACCCAAGGTGGAAACTGAGCCAGAAGTGAAGCTGAAGAAGGAGAATAAGAAAGTGCAAGAGAAATATGAGTTAATGCAAGAAGATAAGGGCCAAGTGAAAAAGAAGATATTTTGGTCCCAACAACAGGAAACTTATATTCTGAGTACAAGAAAATCGATTTCTATGCCAAGGAAATCGATTTTTTGGGTTCAGGAATACAAATCCAAATAACTTGGCTGCAGACAATCGATTACTATGGCCTAAAATTGATTTTTTTTCCCTAATTTGGCGGGATAAACTAACAAAAATATTAAAAAAAAATCTATTTCTCTACTATTTCTTCTATCACACCAAACAACCCACCTTAACATTTATCTTCTATTTCTCACATATTCCACTCATATCAAACAACCTTAAAATCATCTCTATCTCTTCTCTATTTCTCTCCTTCCCACTTCTCTCCTACCCATTTCTCTTCTCTTCTCTTCATTTTCCTACTTCCACCAAACATAGCATTAAGGTTTGAAAAGTAATTTTAAAATTATGAAAATATTTATTCAATTCTTTAATAATTTATGACATGTACAACAAAATAAATTTAAAATATTAATTACATTGATAATTTATCATTTCAACTAATTTTATTAGTTTTTCTATGTGCATACATCTAGTTGATATTTATAAATGTCAAGTTCTAATAGTTACAGGAAAATGTTTTATATTTCCTTCAACTTAAATCCTTATGGCTATTTTTTCACCAATCAATTGATACAATACAAAGTCCAATTAATTGTTGACTAATGATTTAATTAGAGACCTCTTAACCACCCCACATATACTAAACTTATCCTCCAACAATCACTAATATATGTGGCCAAATCAATCGATGTGCCAAAGTCTACACAAAGCCCACTTAATAGCCCAACACAATAATTTTAAGTTAAAAAATGCACCAATGAATAGTAAAAAGATAAATTTACATTTTATTATATTATAAATATATAGATATAGTTTGATAGATATAGAAAACACTTCTAATACACAAAAGCTTCCCTGTCACAATCTAACCGCTTATGTTGTTATAGGAGAGTAAAACCTCAACCTGATTCTAAAAAAAAAAAATCAGGGTGTAATTAAATTAGTTCTCTAAACATATTTATCACCAATTTAATCCCTCAAAAAGATTCAAGTACCATATTAGTCTTCTTAAAAAATTTCCACCCCTCAAAAATACAAAACCGTCACTAAATCAATCCATTTTTCTCACCACTTTAGTCGAATTTTGTAACAACTATGCAGAGCCAATTAGGAACTATTGATTTTACACCCAAGCCAGGCTCAAATGCCACTGGACTTGCAACATGAAAGAATGAATCAAAATAAACATGTTAATCTTCTATCCTACAATGAATCATACACCTCGATACATATTGTTGAAGGTAACCTTCTTGCTGAGCTTTAAGCAGCCACAAGTTTATTATAAATCACTTGAACAAAATCCAAGGCATAGATTGCCTCAATTTACTTACTTCGTTAAAGAATTCTTGTCACGCAGCGTAAAGAAGAAGCTCTTTCTTTACCTCAAATATGTACAAATGAAAGAAGGTCGTAGTAACCTATGAAAAAAAAAATGTACACCTATATATGTTTTAACTAATGAATTTTACATCCAAAAACAAAAACAAAACAATCTTTCATGATGCTATGGAAGCTTCAGAACGTTTAGATATATCAAAACGTTTGGATGCTTCATAACGTCTAGAAGCTTCTAAACGAGCTGTGAATCCAACTGTTGTATGTCTTATTGATCTCTGTCTCACCACATCACAATACTCTGGATCATTTGTTTGTCCATCTTTTCTTATCCATTGTATCATTTGATGATACATAGGGAAGAAACGCATTTGGATGGAAGCATATGCAAAATATGGAATGAGTGCAGCAATTAGAACAAGCAAAGTCACAAACCAATAAGATGGTGCTGGTGCCAATGCTTCAATGAAGACCTTATAAGCTGTGGTTGAGATAGTAGGGTCTATGGCTCCATATGCCATGAGGAAAATGTACCATAATACAATGCTTCCCCATATGAATATGTGTTGTATGTAAGTGAAGTAACTGATAGATAATGCCATTTGGCAATTCACCACCCACACAACACAAGTGTACATGGTGGCTCCAAGAACTTCTAGTCCAACAACTTCACCTCCTTTCCGGAATGCTTGATGCTCCATAGCGCGAATGCAGAAGAAGAATATGATGGCTGCACTTGAAACTCCATTGAGTGCCCAACCAAGGATTCTTTTCCAGCTAAATAGGATGTTTTGCACCCCTTCTTGATATAATAATGGGAACTGAAAAGTGAACACAAATGGTGTATGAGGAAATTGAAGTTCAAAATCAATTTGATTTCTATCAGGAAGTACAGTAAGTGAATTTGAAGGCCTACCTTGAGACATAATTTGGAAGAGACATCTTGGTCAAATACTCCCAAAGCAATGACAGGAAGTGAAGTGAAGAATACATTATAAAATGACATGAACCAATCATTGTATGCAGGTTGCCCTGAGAATGAGGCATACATCTCATAGAAGAATAGAGTGAAGCCAAAGGTGATATTCTTGTAAAAGAAGTAACAGATCTGCAATATAAAAAGTGAAATTTGTCAAAACCAATAAATGTAGAGTCTTGTGATATTATGTAAGTGAAGATATGACAAGATTGTTACCATTGATGAGATCCTTCTGTAACACCAATGTCCATGCACAAGAAGTAAGCGTTCTAGATACCGAAATTGGGCAATTGCAATATCACTTGACATAACTGCCTGAAAGTTGTAATGAAGCACAGTAAGAATTAGAGAGAGAAAAAAAGGTAAAAACAAGTTATAGAAAGGCAAGAGGGAAAAAACATAAGAAAACTGTACATAGGGTATTGCCAATTTACCTGCATTCCTTCTACACCACTGATACCAATTCCAATGTCAGCTTCTTGGAGCATTCCAACATCATTTGCACCATCTCCTATAGCTAGAGTTGTGCTACCAGTTCTTAACTTAACCAATCTTGTAACCTGCATTAAATAGAAGTTTCTTTAGAGACTGAGCATGTGGAAATCATCAAAACCCTTTTTAGCATATTTTTTTGCAGTAAAAGTCTCTTTGCCACATTGGCCATCAATGAATTTTCATATATAAAGAAAGGGTAAACTTACAAGTGCTTTTTGCTTGGGAGATGAACGACAGCATATCACAGATGCACAGCCAATGGCAAGTTCAAGAAACAAGTCCTTTACATCATCTTCTAGTGCATGAGTAAGAGACTTCCCATCAATGATCAGAGCTAATGCCTCAGAGTTTTCATGTGATCTAGAAAGTAATGACTTTGCATCCTTTATTTGTTGAAGAACGCTTGCCTTAAGTGCCTGAAGAATCAGTAAAAATTCCATCAAAATCAAGTTAATTAGAAGCAAGCCTATTAACACCTAAATTAGCTATAAACACCAAAATCTCTCTCTCTCTCTCTCTCTAACATCACATGCAATCTATTTGTATGTGTCAAAGATAAGGCTTACCGCTTCAGCAGCAGACTTGTCCTCCATTTTCTCCAGTGATTTGTTTTCTGGAGTTTCTGAGGTAATTATAATTTGTTTCATTCCTTGTCTCAGTAAACTACAAGCAAATCTGCAGTCAAGGAGAAATTACCAAATCAGTGACATCTTATTATTTGGACACAGGGTTTCAAAATTACAGATAATCTTTAAACTTACCCAATATTAATTGCTGTCTCCATTTTATCACCAGTCAAAACCCATAGCTTAATCCCAGCCTGTGCTAGTTTGTCAATGCATTCAGGAACCTATACAACACAAACATTGATTCATAAGAAAACAATGTATAAAAATATTATCACAAGTTCTTAGTAAAGTATTTTCAATTATCTGATCACATCACATAACAAGAAGTATTAAACCAGTATTTATAGCATACCCCATCTTGTAGTTTGTCTTCAACTGCTGTAGCACCAAGAAGAATTAAATCCTTCTCAATATTTTGTAATATTCCCTCTACAATCTCCTCCTGATCTGCACTCACTAAGTTCTTGGCATCTGTTAACTCTTTATTAAACTGATTGTACTCTTCCTCTCTGAGTTCACGATATGCAAGTATCAAGGTCCTTAAACCAGAATCAGCATATTCACCAATGTGCTCTTTAGTCTTCTCTTCAAACTCCCTTCCATTCTTGGCAAGTCTCTCAAACATGACACTGATTGTGAAAGTGAGAAAGAAAAGCAAGTTAATGTTTTGAACTTTTGAAAAAAAAAAACACTAAATGATGATCACATAGTTTAGTATTTAGGATAGCAAATTTTAACCATTAAAGTTATAGTAAAGCTCAATATTACAAACCTGTCAGCGCCTTTGCTAAGTAGTAGTAGTTTCCCCTCTTCATCTCTTACAATTACAGACATCCTCTTTCTTGCACTGCTAAACTCTAATATATTTAAAAGTTTGTAGGACCTGCAAAAGTGAAATTATATGCTTTTTTAATACATAACTCAAGTGTCATTTATAGATATATGTATTATATAAGACATTAGAAAATTAAGGCTTCATATACAAGAACAATAACCTTACCTTTCAATTTTCTGGCCTGATGAGGGGTCTGATTCACGCAGTGAAATATTTGTATGTGTCCTTTCATAAAATTCAAAACCAAGTTCTCTGGCTGCAATCACAAAAGCTGCCTCATCTGGTGATTCAGCTTCATATGAAACCTTGCCAGTTCCTTCATCAACTTCAGGTATTGCAGTATGGCATACAGCCAACAACCTTAGGAAGTTCTGGATTACTTTAGCATTAGGTTCTCTGACCCAATTTCCATTCATGATCCTTTCATCTGTAAAGTTAAACCCTTTAATGGATGACTTTGATACAGCATTCTTTGTTGTTTTTTTACCAAAAGGTGATTCTCTTCTCTTAGATAGAGCTCTCTCAACTTCTGTAAATCCTCTTCCATAAGCAGTCCCAGCAATAGAACACTTGATAAATTCCATAGAATTGCAAGTCAAAGTTCCTGTTTTATCTGAAAGTATGGTCTCAACTTGGCCAAGTTCTTCATTCAAATTTGATGTGCGAGCATGTGCTGGCTTGTCAGTTTCCTCATAATACATGTGCACATCCTGGTTGATGAAAATGCTTTGAAGAATTTTCACAATTTCAATGGAGACATACAAGGAAATTGGAATGAAGTAACTATACAACATGAGTGCTGTGAAGAAATGCAGAATTGCTGCAAGGGGTGCTCTATCTGGATCATAGAAAACTTTGGTATCATCTGGTCTAAGGTACCATCTCTTCATTCTTCCATTTTTAAGGTCCCTCTTTGTTGTAATTCCAAAGAATATGGACCCAATGAAAGAAACTAGAATTAGGACAAAGAAGAGGCAGTAGATAATCTTATCCATCCTTTTCTCAATTTTGCTTCTCTTGGATGGAGGATCTGTTGAGTTCTGCATAACCTTTGTATCATGACCAGTAAAGATTACCACACCATAGATAAAATCTGTGTTCCTCAGCTTAGAATCTCTAAGAAGTAGCTGCTGAGGTGCAAGAGGAAATTGTTGATCCTCAAGCTCCAGACTGCCTACAAATGTGTACAAATTTGCATTTGGATCTTCACATCTAATGACAGCCTTGAAATTTTGAAAATATGAGTCTTCTTGCATCTTTGAAGTTCCTTCCAATGCTTGTTTCAGTTTAAGATTTGTTTCTCCATCAAGATTCATTGTCTCAACATAGCAAATTGCATCATCATAGTTTGATGCAAGTAAGATGAGATCAGCAGGAAAAAATTCATCTTTTTCCACCTTCACTATGTCCCCAACTTTCAAATCCCTCCATTTAGAATAGTCAAAAACACCACCTCCTTGATGTACTTTTACTTTCCTGTTATTCATCTCTATATCCTGATGAAATTATAAAACAATATCATTGACCTAGAAATTATCAAGAGCAGCAGAATAAATGTAACCAAGTAAGGGGGTTTACTTTTAAGTTAAAAAAAAAAAGTTTACTAAGTGACCATTTGGTTCCCAGTTCACCAAAGTACAGAATCAATTTCACAGTTTCAACCATTGATTCCAGAATTAATTTTACTTAACTGTAAACCTAATGGACACTAACACAAAACTAATACCTATTTGTCAAAGAATTTTCTGCACATGATGAGATGGAAAAAAAAGGTATCTGAGCAATATGCAGTGCACAAACTCCTAACATAACTAAAGGCATGAGTTTAGTGCAGAAACCACTTTGCCTCTCATAGTTTTCTTACCACAGCAACCCTCACCATAAACTTCCAAGCCAATTAATAAAGGCTATATTCAATACATCTGTAAAGCAATAAATTTGCAGAGTTGCAATCTAGTGAAAATCTTTAATAACTTTTTATCACAGATATGGAATTTGCATAAGTTAAGAGAACACCATATCAAGTAGAACTTTGTAGCAAAAGCTAATATAATTAATGATTCCAAGACAATACCTGAGTTTTTCTCCTGAAATCCTCAATGAACTCTTTGGCCATTGTAGCAGCAACCACAACCACTAGAGGAACAACATTGCTGACAGCTGAGTAAGGAGCAACAGGGAAGAAAGACAAAACTGCACATACTAGGAAGTAAAAATTGGCAACCCTCCTGAATTGCTCAAACAAGGACTTGGGAATGAAAGTGGCCAATGTATACTTTGTTGTTCTAACATAATTGTCACCATAATTCAAAAGACTTGCCATAGCACGTTCTGAGTCATTGCAATAGACTTTCCTTGAAAATCCAGGGCCTCCTATAAGTGAATGCTCCTCTTTCATGGAAGCTTTCCCACAAGTGAATGCATGAATTCTGCTGAAGTGGTGCTTCCTCCTCCTTCCCCCAGCCATTTCTCCAACCACACAAAAGACTCAAGCTTATAAGATTCACCTTTCAAGTTTCAACTAAGCTCCAATAAACTCTATGATCCTCAAAAACCAAATTTGAAATCTCAGGCCAATATAATATAGAAAAATGAATGAATATTGAAAACAACCAAATCAACTCCTGAATGATCTATACAAGGTGGAAAATATTGAACTCTTAAACCCAATTTTTTTTTATTTTTTTTTTGTGGATTGTGTGTTTTCTGTACAAGAATGATAGACCCTGAAATGAAAAAAAGAGGCTTTCCCTTGGGAAGAACTGAAAGGTATAACTTTTATATGAGACACAGAAGGAGGAAGAACAGGGCAACCTAATGAGTTAGAAGAAGCTGAAATCTGACTGCCATCCCAGTTTGACTCGTCGTGGCTAACAAGAATGGACTTTTCAACGTGCACATGGAAAATGGATCTTTCTCTCTCCTTTCCCTTCTTCAATGACTTGGTCACAAAGACAAAAACAACACCATTAATTCATCAAACTAGTAATTATTTATGTTTATCTGACGCCATTAACAACAGGTAATAAAAGTATGAAAGAGGGGAAGGAAAGTGATGAACAAAATTAAAAAGGACAATGACCATTTCTTTAAGACCAGAATCATTAGTTTTTTCGTTGGAAACATCCTTTGATTTGACAAAAAAAAATTGTGTTAGTTTTTCGCGATTTGGGAATTTCCAGCACACAATATCTATTCATAGGTAAGTGTCTATTAATTTTTTTTACTACATTAAATTCTAAAGTAAATTATGATTTTTAAAATTAATTTACTGTATATTTTTTAAAAATGATTAATTAGGAGTTTATTTTTAATTTTTCTAGAAAACTATGTTAGAAAAAAAATAGTCAGTGAGCGTGTATGAAATTTGCTTCCTAGCAAGTTTCGCAATTTATGAAAGTCAAGCTAAACTGCCACCTGTAAAAATAAAATACATCAGGCTACTAGGGCTACAAACCGTGCCTTCTAGAAAGTCACTATCTAGAAAGCATAACGAGAAACAGTTATTTAGATTTTGAACCAAACTGTAAATAAAATTATTGTTAATACGTTATAGGATTATTATAAAAAACATTTTTATAATGTTATAATATGCTTATTTTTATTAAGTAAGATCTCGGTTCGAGTCTTGTGAATGGAAAAAAATATGTGCCGGAAGAGTTGGTCTTATAATAATATGGATGTTCCCGATTTGAGCAGAATTGCTTCTTGTGGATGATACATGCGGTTTATACAAAAAAGTTGTACTTAATTAGAGATTTTGCTAGAGATGGATGGCCCTAAAAGTGTAGGGCTCAAGTCATTACTCCCTTCGTCTCTATTTATAAGACCTCTTCTAGAAGAATTGAGTATCCCTTAATATAAGACCATTTGTAAATTTTTAGGTAAAACAATAATTTTGTCCATACTTGCCCTTCATTAATATTCAACTCTTTTTATTTCCCATATATTAATAAGTGTGAATAATTAATGAAGTTTTACCTACATGCCCAACTACACCATTGGAAAGTGACTTTTGTTGTCTTCCACTATGTCACAATTAATGTCTCTAAAATATAGTGTCTTTTAAATATGGGTATATTTAGAATGTTATTATTTTTTTAAAAAAATCAATACATTAACTAACTTTTCTTAAATTGTGTGAAACGGTTGAAAGTGTTTTATAATAAAGGACGGAGGGAGTATTTTAGATCTGGATTTTTTAGCTCAATTTAATAAAGTTTATTACCTATAAAAATTATTAAAAAAAACTTAGAAAAGTCCTTGAAAAAATAGGATTCAGGTTTGAATAACTCTTAAATTTTTCAGTACAACCCTTAAAAGTTCGCTATCCGTGTAGTTCAAATTGAGAGATCTAGATTTTGCTCTTCTAAAGTAGATTCACAAAAATAATAGTAGTTGAATGAAAAATCAATTGTGAATATATAGTTAAACAACAACATAATGTATTTTAACAATTCTATTATTGATTTTTTGTGGACAATAAGAAGCACATATCCTTGTGTTGTATATACTTGCAATTTCCATTGTAATCAATGATTATTATTATTATTTAATTTACCGAATCTCGCCTTATAATTATTTGTCTTAGTACTTTTATCCTTGTTAATTAAGTTATGAATTATTACTATATAATAAGTTCCAGACATATACGAGAATTAATTTCTGAATAAATTAATTAACTTAATTATTCGAAATCAAATTAAATTAATTCTAATTTTTTATGATTCCAAATAGATATTTGTGGAATCTAAGAAGAATAGTTTATTTTCCATTTTTGTATATATATTATGTTTCTCCTATTTCATTTGGTATTATATATGATGAAGATTAGATTCACAGTGGAGACAGCATATCATCAAAGTAATTATAAATGGAAGGGAGGGGGAAATAATATTTAAAAGGCTTACTTTTCATGTGGTGGCTGCTGCTAAAAAGAATGAAAGAAATAGAGGTGGTGGTAAGATGCTGAGAGAGAAAAAGAAAAGAAGGTGTAAATCCAAAGATAACAAAAGTCCACGATGTGATGCACGCTAGCTGCCAATGCCAAATAGGTTAAGGATGCGTCGAAGATGGGTCAGTGAGGAGACTCTTCACATGCTATTGCTAGTTGCTATTGTTATTCTAATCAACTGTGTTGATTTTTTCTAAAAATATATGAATAACCATGGATTTTTTTTTTTTTTTGCTTTAGTACTCAATTAGATTGGCACCTTTCAACGAAAGCGATATTAAGATATTTTTTATTTAGAAACACACGTAATTTTTCATGGTTGATAATGTTAAAATTCGAAATAGGACTGGAGATAGTAGCACTTAAAGTAAGTATCATTAATTAGCATATAAGATTTTACTTTACTATTACATTTTAAAGCCGTGTCTTGAAATTTCATTTAAGAATTGGCAGATTTTAATAAAAAAATACTTTTTAAAAAATGATAATTTTTTATATTAAATCATATATATTCTTTATGAAAAACTTGAATAAGGGAGTTTATATTTAAGAAGAATGAGATATATACCACCTAAACTAAACACACGTTAATTAATAGTCCATAGCTTCTATAATTATATAAACTTAAAAAATAAACAAAATGACATAAAGGGGTTGTTGACTCGGGTAAAATCCTTCGAAATCAAATATAAATTTTAAGATCAAATTTCTTTTCAGTTTTTTTTTCTTGAATTCTTTTAAAAGAAGTACTAAGACCCAATTTGGATACACTTCTACAGAAGAATTTTTAGTTAAAAGATAAAATATAATGAATCAAATAGGTCAAATGAATTTAACTTCTCCATAAATTGAAATTAGTTACTTATGAAGAAGTTAAATGGGAGGACTTTTGGAGTAGGTGAGCTACGAAGACTAATTTCAACTTATTGAGAAATTAAATGCATTTGACCTCTTTGATTCATTGTTGGTCAGTTTGGATGAGACTTCTGTAGAAGTACTTCTAGGTGGAAAAAATAGAATAAACCAAAGAGGTCAAATTGCATTTAACTTCTCCATAAGTTGAAATTAGTTTTTGTAGTCCACCTACTCCAAAAACTCTCCCATTTAACTTCTCCATAAGCAACTAATTTTAACTTATGGAGAAGTTAAATTTATTTGACTTCTTTGATTCATTCTATTTTTATCTTCTAGAAGTTCTTTTACAGAAATGTGTCTAAATTAGACCTCTATTTTTTCACTTAAAAATACTTCTGCAAAAGTTTCATCCAAACTGATACTAAATACATTTACTTTAACCTTTTCGGCTTTTCCTCCTAAGTAATTAAATAAAAAAACCTTCTTAATAAAGAAGTTAAAGAGGATACATAGTACATTTGGACTTTTTATTGATCATATATGCCTGAATAAAATATAAGGAAGTTTCAAATGAATATATACATAATTGTGAATATGAGTATATATGTCTACTTTAACTTTTGTGTTCACATACAAAAATTCATTTGTCTTAAATTGAAATAGAATTTGAAGTGGACAGAACAGGCTTGGTCCATGACTCCATGCAACAAGTTTCGGAAATATTCAGGAAAAAGTTTAGAGAGAGAGAGAGAGAGTTTGATGATGATGTTCTTTAATAAAATGGCATTATATAAGATTTCGTGTTTAACAAAATGTCCTGAAAGTATTATTTGATTGGTTGAATGAAATATCAAACATTACGCTGATGTCAGCTGTGACTTCAGCTCTGCATTAATTGTTCCCCCGACGGCCCAACCCATGCAGGCACGCACAGTGTCGCACATATACATTAATATTAGTATTGAGTATTCGGAAAAAAAAAATACTACTCCGAACTTGAATATAAGCAAAAATAACTATCCGGACTTGAATATAAGCAAAAATAACTAAATTCACACGTACTACTCTGGACTTGAATATAAGCAAAAATAATTAAATTCACACATATTAAGAAAGTTGGTTAAACTCATTAAATTTTCTTGATAACATATAAAAAGTACTCGCATTACCTAAATTACCCTACATTCAATTTTATTGAAAATTGTTTCAAGTGGACATACTCTCTTTCTATTGGCACATGATTCATTAAATAGAGTAGTTGGAAAGTAAATCAAAGGGCATTTTGGGTTTATATCATTAAATAGGGTAAAATTAGTTAAGATTTGCTTATATTTTAGTCCACAAAATGTGAGTTTTTTTTGCTTATATTCAAGTCCGGATGGAGTATTAAGAAAGTTGATTAAACTCATTAAATTTTCTTGGTATCATGTAAAAAGTACTCCCTCCGATCTCAAATATAAGCAAAAAAAACTAACTCACGCTAATTAAGAAATGTTAGTTAACTTCATTAAATTTTCTTGATGTCATCTAAAAATGAATTGTATTCTCTAAATTGCCCTTAATAGGAGACTCCAATTTTATTGAAACTTGTTTCAAGTGGAAACACTATCTCTACATGGTTCGTTAAATAGGGTCATTGGATAGAACAATTTGAATTTAAGTAAAGGATATTTTAGTCTGAGGTAATTAAATAAGGCAAAGTTAGTTGAAATTTGTTTATATTTTAGACCAACACAAGTGGATTTTTTGTTGCTTATATTTGAGACCGGAGGGAGTATTTACATTGCCTAAATTACCATACATTCAATTTTATTGAAAATTGTTTCAAATGGACATACTTTCTTTCTATTAGCACATGGTTCATTAAATAGAGTGGTTAAAAAGTAAATTCAAATGACATTTTGGGTTTATCTCATTAAATAGGATAAAAGTAATTAAGATTTGCTTATATTTTAGTCCACTAAATATGAGTTTTTTTTTTTAAGTCTGGAGGGAGTATTTATATTATTGAGTAAATGATTTTAATTTCCTTTAATATTTCTTTTAGACAAAGTTCTCTCTTTTATTATAAATTTACAAAAAAATTGATTATTTTATAAACGTGTTAAATTAAAATTCTTCGTCATTACTTTTACATAAAATTGATAAAAATCATTATTATAAATTTTATCTCATTACACAAACTTTTTTTTATTTCATATATTTATACAAAATTCCTTTTAGTTTTCAAATCTTCCAAAACTTTTATCATATTATATAAATACATTGTAAATGAAATACCAAAAAAAAATGAAACACCACTGTTAAATTAAAATTTTAAAATTATTAAATATTTAAATGATTAAATATTTTATATATATTAAAAATAACAATAATTATTTTAAATTTATCAAAAAAAAATTTAATATAAACTCAATCACATATACTGCTAATTAGATAGATTAAAATTAGTTTATTATGATTAATTTGTCAAAAAATTAAGTGATATAAATAATAGTTTAAAATTCACAAATTATTAATACTACTATAAAAGTTTTCAAGTTTAAATCTCTCAAGAATTAATCATAAATATATCTTTTTTAAAATGCAAATAAATAAATTATTATTCTTCATAACGTTGGTTTTTTTTTTAACGACAATATCCATGTTTTAAAATAATTGATATATATTTTATTATTAAATTACTTATAAATTGATTCTAATTAATTAATTTCGGTTTATCATATTAGTGATCTATATAATTGTTTTTTCATTAATTTTTTATTAAAATAATTTTGAAATGATTCTCATTATTTTGAAGTTATGGAACTATAGTTTATTTCGTTATTCATTCCCTTTATTACTCTAATGTTATTTTATAATTTTTATTGTTCAGATATATATTAATGATTTCAAATATTTAATATAACAAAATGGTTTTAGTTGTAATGCATTGATGAAATATGAGAGGCATGTATAATATATAAGAAATTTATGGAATTTTGTGTAATAAAGCAAATTTTGTATTTAAGAGTAATTTTGTCAAATTTTATAAGGAAATAAATTTAAGTATTTTATACTTATAAATAGGAGGACATATATATATAGGGGACATATCTAGTGAGAAAGTCTCATTTATATGAGAGTGAGAGGATTTAATATTAGCCATTAGATTAAAATACAAGGTTGAGATTAAAAGAGTCACTAAAACACTCATTACCATGTCACGTGTTTTTCTCTCTTTACTGCTTGGTTTCTTTTTAGGTTTTTTCGTTTTCTTGAACCCATTTTTTTCTTTGATAGCACATGACTCTCTCAACAACTAGTGCCTTCTATTCTTTTGGAAAATTAAATTAATTTTGAATGAAACTGAATCTAATTTGATATTTTGTACCGATTTCAATTTCAGGTCGAATTGTTTTGGCTTTTCCTAATAATAAGAAAGGCTCCTCAAAACAATAAAATAAGGGTGAGAATTTCATTAACAAAATAACAATTGGGGATTAGCTGCATGAGTAATAATTTCAAGGAGCCCATTTTATCAGACAATCAGTACAAAATAACATTGCTTCAAGGTGCGATTGGATTGGTGATTTGCAAACTGTTACTGGCGCACGCTGATTCTGGTGTTGTCATGGTAGGTGGTGGTGGTTTACGCTAGATCTAAAGGGTGAAGGTCCTCTGATCACCGGCGACAGGGCTGAGGGAAAAACTTGGAAATTTCCAGGATTAAAGGTCGAGAGAGATAGAGTCACGTGATTGATTTTAGTGTCTCTTTTAAAATAAAAGAAAGTGTGATAAAAAAAATAAAAGAAAAAAATGACAATATTAAAACTGTCTCCTGTGGAGGATACTCGTGATCCATAATAATAAACACTACATATTTTTTTATTTTTTATCAAAATTCTATTTCTATTAATTTAGCTTCCATTGTAGTGTTTATTATTAGAAATAGAAATAGAATTTGTAGTGTTGCAAATCACCAATCCAATCGCACCTTGAAGCAATGTTATTTTGTACTGATTGTCTGATAAAATGGGCTCCTTGAAATTATTACTCATGCAGCTAATCCCCAATTGTTATTTTGTTAATGAAATTCTCACCCTTATTTATTGTTTTGAGGAGCCTTTCTTATTATTAGGAAAAGCCAAAACAATTCGACCTGAAATTGAAATCAGTACAAAATATCAAATTAGATTCAGTTTCATTCAAAAATAATTTAATTTTTCAGAAGAATAGAAGGCACTAGTTGTTGAGAGAGTTATGTGCTATCAAAGAAAAAAAGGGTTCAAGAAAACGAAAAAAACCTAAAAAGAAACCAAGCAGTAAAGAGAGAAAAACACGTGACATGGTAATGGGTGTTTTAGTGACTCTTTTAATCTCAGCCTTGTATTTTAATCTAATGACTAATATTAAATCCTCTCACTCTCATATAAATGAGGCTTTTTCACTAGATATGTCCCATATATATATATATATATATATATATGCAAAATGAAAAGTAAATTGGAGTAATTTACTGAATATTAAATGTAATGCAATTAATGTATTGCTTTAATTGTCTCTCTTTGATTGGTATTGCTTGCATGAAGTTGAAAGGATCATGGTCATGGACCCCACCTCATCGAGTTTGATGACAAAATTGAATAAAAGAAATCTATAAATGGATCGTATTATTGACTGGTGACCATGTCACTTTCAACCCTTGTATAAATTTAAGTATAAACTATAAACCATTTATTTTTTTTAAAAAAAAAAGAAGAAAAAAACATTAGATCCATTTTATACGGAAGACTTGGATTAGCAATTATATATTTATATTTTGTATAATCAATAAAAGCATGCCTCTGACTAGCTCCAAGGCTCCCTGGTTCTTTGGTTATTCTATATTGATGTGCTATTGGCAATATATATAAGATTTTGGTTGTCATTAATTTGAAGATATATACACTATATAAGATGTACATTGTTACCGTCGGTCTATTATTGTTGGCCACATGTACAATAATATCATTGGTACTAAGAAATTAATTCCTGGTTTTTGTTACAATTATCAACAGCTAAATTGATAGTAGAACGATGAAAAATGGTATGAAATTTATACCAAAATGCACAGCGCATTGCGTTGGTATGGTCGAAGATAATTTTCAAAAATTAATTTGTAGCTAAGTGCTAAGTCATTGCCATTCTTATTAATAATCATTGATGTAAGGAGACCGTCGCTCCCTTTTGTGGAAAATTTCTGCAGGCGGAAATAAAATCAAACTTAAGGCTGTGTTTGTTTTATCATTACAATAGTACAAAAATATGGTTTTAAGATGGGGATTTTTTTTGTGCAATTGCAAATTGATCGTGGCCGAGATTGAGGATGGTGGTCCGACGAGAATCCGCGGTGGCCCGAGGGGCCCTGATGGTTGTTGAGGTTTTTCTGGTGGTCGCTCCGGGGTGGAGCGTGTGGCAGGGGTACCTGCAAAGACACTCCGATGCTTAAGTCAGAAAGGGGGGTTGGCTGAGAGTGTTTTGAGGTTTGATTCCGCCTACCTTCTCGCGAGGAGGGGGGCTCCTCCTTATATAGGGGTCCCTTGTCACATCAAGGGGATGGTGGGTGCAAGCGGCACCCACGCCGTAATCCCACTGTTCCGGCCGTAAATCTCGCGGCGTGTGTCAGTGGTCTTCCTCTTTACCAGAGGCGTTTCAGCTTTGTCGGGGGCGGCATGGGGTGCATTAAATGTGATGAGACTTGGTAGGTAGCCTAGACATAGGTCTCTAGGTAGTGAGGGTCGGAGGTCTCGCTTAGGGAGTGATTCTGGTGAGAATGACTCCGGGCGGTTCCGTCAATCGGACGTATTGGTCGTCAATCGGATCATGGCGTTTGTGTGGTGAAAGTATGTTTCGTGGCGTAGGCGGTTGTCTTCTCATGTTCACGGTCGGCCAGGGATCGGATCAGTTGCCCCTCAGTGTGGTGATGAGCGATTGGCTTATTGCCGACGGTGGGCTGCTTGGATGGGCGCTTTTTGATCGGATCGGCCTAAAACTTGACTAGGGTGGGAGAACCTTTCTTAGGTGGCTCGTGGTCCGCACGGGTCAGTCGGTGGCAGAGAGCTTCTCAGGTGTCTGCGGGCTTTAGTCCCTTCACATCATGTCCTGTCTTTTCGTCTGCGACCGTCCCATCGTTTGGCTGTTCCCCTTCTGACCGTTATGTGGTAGTGGGGCACGTGGCCTCCCCTGAGTGGGGGTTTTTATCTTCGAGCCATGCGCATGATCGCGGAGACGTGCGTTACACACGTCTTAGTCGTCTTCCATCTTTGCCCTCAACTATGATCGTGAAGTTCCCGCGGTGCCCCTGACTTGGTGCTTTATATCCGTTTTGCCCTTGTGGGAAATGACGGGGCTGCCCCTCTGATTTGCCCACGACCTTTGAAGTTTGAGGTGAAAAGACCTTTCTATCCCTCGTTTAAAATGATAATGGGAGGGAGGTGTTAGCCGCTCCCTCCATTCTTCTCCTTTTGCTGGAACGAGTTGTGTTCTTCCTCCATAGCTCTTGTTTCTCCTCCTTCTCCGTGTCCCTTATTGAAGTGTTGTTCTCCGTTTTTGCTCCGGCTGAACCATTTCCCGTGTTATTGCCGTTTCAAAGAGGTTGGTTTGGTGGTGTTCTTCCGTTGGTAGAACCAGTTTTCTCCATTTTCGTGGGGCCTGTGTCGCGCAACGCCGTTCTCCCTTGCTGTCTTGGCCGCCGCGTGTTTCAGGTACTACTCTTCTCCTCACCATTTCCCTCTCTTGCCTCCTTTTCTTTGGTCTGTGATGGATCCTCCTGAGGGAGGGGATGGTGGAGGGGAGAGTAGTGGCTCTCTGGAGGTGCTTCTGGCGCCTCCTTCCTCTTGGCCGACGGCGAGGCCCGTAAGGGAATCGATCGCCAGTCGTTCCTTGCGTGGGGCGTTAACCATCCCATCAATGATCCGTCGTTATGAGGCTGCGGTGGCATCGGCCCGTGAAGAGGTCCGCGGACTCTCGTCGGCTGAAAGGTCGGTCTTTGTGAGAGATCTCTGCGCATCCTCTTCGGAAACCGACTTAGAGTCGCAGGACGAGGGCGTCGAGATCTCTGACTCAGGTTATTTTCCTGAAGCTGATAGGTACGGGTTCATGGACGCTGCGAGTACTAGTGGGGGGGAGGTCACCAGCCGAGAGATGCGAGTCCAAGATCGATACGCATGGGTGGATGCTGAAGTGCTCGGGACCGCCTCTCGGTACTGTGGGGAGACCGAGGCAACTCTTCGGGCGAGCTTATCTGTGTTAGATCCGGAGCACGATGAGTATTACATCGTATCACCCCCTTCGGCTTCCGACCGTGTGTGTCATATGGGGGAGACGAACGCTGGCTTCATGTTTTTGTATGCTTTTATCGTACATAAGTTGAAGATCCGGTTGCCGCTTACTTCGTTCCAGAAGGCTGTCTTAAGACACTATCGCGTGGCGCCGAGCCAGCTTCACCCGAACGCATGGGGCTTTATCAAGGCCTTCGAGATTCTCTGCTCGCATCTCGGGGTCGTCCCAACTGTAGGGGTTTTTACTTATTATTTTGACGTCTGCCCAAGGAAACCGGGGCCGAGGGGTTGGGTGAGCCTTCGAGCGCATAGCGGCCGACCTCTATTATCACTGTATGTGGATTCGGTTAAGTCTTCCGGAGTGTCCTTTAAGCGGGATTTCTTTAAGGTTATTCCGAAGGATGGGGTTCTTCCTTTTTGGAGGAATTCTTGGGACGAGCAGGAGCCGTCTATCAGCATCTATTGGGATAGGCGTCACTACGATTGGGGTCCAAAGACGTACTCTACTGCGTTCGATCGTTTGACCCCTCCTGAGAAGGATGCTGTGTATCTACTGCAAGAAGCTATCAAGGAGAGGGGTGGTTATCGATATTCATCTCGGTTGCTGGTAGATTCACTGCCTGATCAACTAGCGGTCGCCTTAGGTTTGTTGCCATGACACTTTGATTTGTTATATTGTATTATTTCATCTGGTTGACGTTTTTCGTTTTTCCTTTTGCTGGCAGAGGAGGATCAAATGAACATTCGGGATCTCTTAAAGAAAGCCAAGGCCATCGGAGCTGATGAGCCGAGGGCGAAAGACTCGAGGAAGAGGAAGGTAGCGGGTGATTCGGCGGCGACGCCTTCTAACAGCCAGAGCTTACCTCCCCCACCAATGACCACGGGATCCGAGCGGGTTCAGGATCCTCCAGCGGAGGCTGACCCCAAGCCGGTCGATGGTGATAAGAAGAAGAAGAAGAGTAAAGTCCCTCCGAAGGGTCCTGCCGATTGTCCCAAGGCTGGCGGGGGGTCCTCTTCCGAGGTTCCTGTTTTGACAAGGGCGGTGATTTTTGGTGACGACTTCTCCTCCGACCATCCCGCTGTGGTCTCGCAGTTTTATACGGAGGAGATACGTAACAAGTTCATCACGGGCGAGTTCTGCCTTGATCAGTGCCTTAAAGACGCCCAAGTCACCTACCTGCAGCAGATTAGCCTATTACAATTTCTCCAGAAGGATGTGGTTCCGGCTGCCGAGCGGGCTAAGGAGAATTATGACAAGGCTTTGAAAGCTTCAGCGTCGGCCGCGGAGGAGTGTGCCAAGATTAAATCGGAAGAAAGAAGCTCTCACTGTTCAATTGGGGACGATCGGGAAGGAGAAGGCAGACCTGGAGCAGAAGCTGGGGGAGCTGGACTTGTTGAAGAAGAAGGTGGAGGGCCTCGGCAAGGATTTGCTTGATGCCGAGGAGCGACGGAAAGATGATTTGAGGAAGCAGCAGGAAATTCATGACGCCGAGGTGGCAGAGCTTAAGAGGAAACTGGAGGCTGCTGTGGAGGGGGAGCGCAAGTCGGTGTCCGACACGCTAAGGTATGTGGAGAAGGCCTTTGATGTGGCCATTGAACAAGTGAAAGTGCGCAATCCGGCCTATAATCTGGATCTCCGCGGCCTCTCTTACGAATATGAGGTTATTGATGGTGCCGTGGTCTGGATTGATGGTGATAAGAAGATTGAGGTTCCTCCCGAGGGTCTCCCTGCTGCAACCGGCGCCCAAACTGATGTTTGATGTATCTTGTTGTTTTCATTTATTTTTTTTTATTTTTTTTTTTTAACTTTTGTACTTTGTTTATGGCCGATTATGGTCTTACATTTTGTCATGACTCTTGCCTTTAAATGCTATTCTTCGCGTTTTGCCTTTATGTCCGATTGCGGGTCTCTTGTGTAATTTCATTTGATCGCAAATGCGTTTTTAGTTACTTTTCGATCGTAATTGTCTTTATGTATGTATGTATCCGATCGTAATCATGTGAGTGTTTATGCGCTAGCATTGTGGTGACGGGTTAATTCGATCGGTTTTGAAAAAGTGTTTATGGAGATTCCACCATCTTGTTTGTTGTCAGAAGCCCCGGTTTTTCAATACCGGGGTACTGATTAATATAAGGTGTATCATGATCGGATACATGTTTTTAGCTGAAATACATTCTTAAATTCTGGGCGTTCCAATGTCGCGGGATGTCGTCCCCTCTTAGTGTCTGCAGGCGATAGGCTCCTTTTCCTGTTGTGGTGGTGATGCGGTAAGGTCCTTCCAATTGGGTGCTAATTTCCCTTGTTGTGCGTTTCTTCCTCCAACGTCAGCTCTTCGGAGAACAAGGTCTCCGACTTCGAATTTCCTTTCAACCACTCGTTTATTGTACTTGGCAGCTGCCCTCATCTTGACTGCTTCCTCTCGGACGTGGGCGATGGCTCTTCGTTCTTCGAGGAAGTCCAATTCTTCCCTGAGGAGGCGGTCGTTGTGGACTTCGTCATGGTTGCTGGTTCTCCAGGTGGGTTCCCCTATCTCGGCCGGGATGACGGCCTCGGCCCCATGGGCTAGCCGGAATGGAGTTTCTCCAGTGGACGAGTGCGGGGTTGTTCGATATGCCCAAAGGACATGATCTAGTTGCTCTGCCCATCTTCCTTTTGACTCATCCAGCCTTCTTTTTAGTCCTCGCAGGATAACCCGATTTGCTGCCTCGGCTTGCCCATTCGTTTGGGGGTGCTCAACCGAAGTGACGTGTTGTTTTATTTTCAATCCTTCTAGCAGCTCCCTGAAGCCTTTGTCCGTGAACTGGGTGCCATTGTCCGTGACTACCGCCTTTGGGATCCCATATCGGCTGATGATGTTCCGGTAAAAAAACTTTTGAATCCGAGCGGAGGTGATTGTTGCTAG
Organism: Sesbania bispinosa; assembly: GCA_026901365.1. NCBI lineage: Eukaryota > Viridiplantae > Streptophyta > Magnoliopsida > Fabales > Fabaceae > Sesbania > Sesbania bispinosa. The sequence continues at coordinate 577,263 of QLOH01000403.1, read as the reverse complement.
AGGTTCGGCCTCGATCCATTTAGTGAAATGATCGATCGCCACGACCAGGAATTTCACTTGGCCTGGGGCCGGGGGGAAAGGTCCGAGGATATCTATTCCCCATCTGAAGAAAGGCCATGGGGTTGAGGTGGTTGTCATTTCTTCTGCCGGGGCGTTGTGGAAATCTGCGTGTTTTTGACAGGGGTCGCATTTCTGGACGTATACTGCAGCGTCTTTTTCCATCGTCGGCCAATAATATCCAGCCCGCAGAGTCTTCTTTGCCAGCGCTCTTCCTCCCAGGTGTTGGCCACAACTTCCCTCATGGATTTCTGCTAGGACGTAATTTGCCTCATTGGGGGATAAACACTTCAGCATGGGACAAGAGAATCCCTTTTTATAGAGCCGATCGTTCACCAGGGTGTACCATGCCGACGCGAGTTCGACTTTCTTTGCCTCCTTTCGTTCCTCTGGGAGCGTCCCGCTTCGTAAGTATTGAACGATCGGACTCATCCAACTAGTTTCTTGGTTGACTTGCATGATGTGTTTCTTTTCGTTAACACTTGGTTCAGCCAGTGTTTCCTGAATAACCGACCTATTATTCCCAGTTTTTTTGGTGCTCGCTAGTCTTGATAGGACGTCGGCCCTTGTGTTTTGTTCTCTAGGTACGTGCCGAAATTCGATTGTTTTGAAGGCTTCTGATATCTCTCTCACCTTAGTGAGGTATTGTTGCAAAATGGGTTCACGGGCTTGGTATTCCCCGTTGATTTGGGAAACCATTAACTGTGAGTCGCTGCACAAGATGACTGCCTCGGCCTCAAGGTCTCTGGCCAGGTTGAGCCCGGCTAAACAGGCTTCGTATTCGGCCTGGTTGTTCGAAGTTTTGAATTCGAACTTCAGGGACTGCTCTATGGTCACACCAGTGTTATCTTCTAGCACTACCCCTGCCCCTGCTCCCTTAGTGTTTGATGACCCATCCACATAAATTGTCCACGTGACCCCTGATTTATTCGCCTGATTCTCCGTCATTTCGAGGACGAAATCAGACAAGGCTTGTGCCTTGATAGCTGTTCGTGGTTCGTAAGAAATATCATGCTCTGAAAGTTCGATTGCCCAGGTGATCATCCGACCGGCTAGATCGGGTTTGTGCAAGATTGATCTGATGGGTAGGTGGGTTCTGATCGTTATGGGATGAGCTTGAAAGTATGGTCGAAGGCGTCGCGCAGCCGAGATGATTGCGAATGCAGCCTTTTCCAGTTTCTGATATCTGAGTTCTGGCCCTTGTAGGCTTTTGCTTGTGAAGTATACTGGGCTTTGGTTGCCTTCAGACTCTCTTACTAGCACAGAGCTGATGGCTTCTTCTCCCACCGACAGGTACAAGTACAGTTTTTCCCCAGGATGGGGCTTCACCAAGATTGGTGGTTTAGTGAGTGATTCTTTGAAGCTGTTAAAAGTCTTCTCAAGCCGGGGTCCAGTCGAACTTCTGTCCCTTCCTCAGGAGTTGGTACAAAGGGAGTGATCTGTGTGCTGATCGTGATAGGAAACGGGTTAGGGCCGCTATCCTCCCTGTTAGCTGTTGGACTTCTTTACCGATGCCGGGCTCTTCATCTCCAGGATGGCTTTGCATTTCTCTGGGTTGGCTTCTATTCCCCTGCTCGTCAACATGTATCCGAGGAAATGTCCGGTCGGGACTCCAAAGGTACATTTGAGGGGATTTAACCTCATGTTGTGATTTCTCAATCGGTGGAAGACTTTTTCCAGGTCAGCTACGGGATCTCCTCCCTCGGGTGTTTTGACGATGATGTCGTCCACGTACACCTCCACAACTTCTCCGATCAGTCCTTCAAACACTTTGGTCATCATTCTCTGGTAAGTTGCTCCTGCGTTTTTTAGGCCGAACGGCATCATGGTGTAGCAGTAGGTTCCTTCCTCCGTCAGGAATGCCGTTTTTTCCTCGTCATGTACATACATGGGGATTTGGTTATAACCAGAGTAGGCGTCCATGAATGAAAGGAAACGATAGCCAGAGGAGTTATCCACTAACCTGTCAATGTTTGGTAAAGGGAATGGGTCTTTTGGGCATGCCTTGTTAAGGTCTGTGTAGTCTACGCACATCCTCCACTTGCCGCTCGGCTTTTTTACCAGGACAACGTTGGCCAGCCAAGTGGCGTACTGGTTTTCTCTGATGAATCCTGCTTTCAGTAGCTCGGTCGTCTGCTCTTTGACTACTTGTTGCCTTTCTCGGCCCATCTTCCTTTTCTTTTGGGCGATCGCCTTCAACCGGGGGTTGACTGACAGCTTGTGACAGCAGAAATTAGGGTCGATCCCGGGCATGTCGGCTGCTGTCCATGCAAACAGGTCGGCGTTGTCCAACAGTAGCTTTTTCATTCTCTCTTTGAATTCTTGCGGGAGATGGTCTCCCATCTTGGTGTTTTGTCCTTCCTTTTTGCCGATGTTTATGGGGATAGTTTCTCCTTCTGGGGAAGGGCGCTCCATTCCTCGGCCTACTTCTCCAGAATCGACCCTTGGGTCTAGATCAACAAGGGAAACGTCATGTCTTGCTTTCTGGGTCTGGGTTTTTGTATTCGGCGGGGGGTCTTTCCTCAAGCTCAGGTTGTAGCAGCTCCTGGCGACTAGTTGATCTCCTCTGACGGTCGCCACACATCCTTCCCTCGTAGGGAATTTCATGGCGAGGTGTACTGTAGATACTACTGCCCCTATTGCATTGAGGCTCGGCCTTCCCATTATGGCGTTGTAGGAGCTCTTGCATGGGACGATAACGAATTTGGATTTGATCGTTTTGCTGCCACCCTTGCCTGCCAACGTGACAAGTGCTTCCATGTATCCGAGGGGCTGGATGCGATCCCCTGAGAAGCTGACAAGGTCACTGTCGTAAGGTAGGAGGTCCTCCCGGCTGATCCCCATTTTTTCAAAGCAGTTTTCATAGATGATGTCGGCCGAACTTCCTTGGTCTATCAATACTCTTTTTACCTCAGCGTTGGCTATCACCGCACTGATTACCATTGGGTCGTCATGCCCGGGCAAGATATCCCCGAAATCGCTGCTGTCAAAGGTGATTGCCGGGGTCGGAGGTGTCCCTCGTCGGTGAGATCGGCGATGGTCGTCCTCCACGTGCTGTACTTCTTTCAATGCTCTTTTCCTAGAGCTGGATGAGCATCCCCCTCCTCCAAACCCTCCTGCAATCATGTTAATGGTAATCCGGGGTTGTTGATCTTGGTCCTTCCGAGGGGATCTGTCTCTTGGCTTCCTGCCCGATGTGCCATGGCTTCTCGGCGATCGCGAGTGGTTTCGCCTCCTTTCTTGTCTTGGCGGCGAGTGATGAGCTTTTCGGCGATCGCGAGCGGTGTTCCATTCTGGCTTTTCCCTTCTCACGTACCGTCCTAGATTTCCCTCTCGTATGAGTTGCTCAATGGCATCTTTGAGCTGATAACAGTCGTCAGTGTCATGCCCATGGCCCTTATGGAAGGCGCAATATCGGTTCTTGTCTCCCTGTGGCGATTTGATGGGTGGGGGCCTTTTTACTTCTACCAGCTCGGCATTGTGAACCTCCTGCCAGATCCTGGAAAGGTTGGTGTTAAGGGGGGTGTAGTTACCCTCATAGCGTCCTCTGAATTTCTTCTTTTCCTCTCGCCGCTCCTTCCTGCTTTTATCATCTCTTTCGGGAGCTCGTGTTTCCTTTAAGGTCGTCCCCTTGCTCGTGCCTTCCAAATGCAGCTCCTCATTTACGAACTGGGCCGCTCGTTCTCTGAAAGCCGTCATGTTTTGTACTCGAATTCTTCTGAGTGAGATGTCCAGGGGTGTCCCTTTGCGTAATGCCTCTACTGCGCAATATAGTTACACCTCGTCTGCCACGTTCGGCGTGAGGGCCACCTCTTTATAGAATCGAGCCAAGAAGTCCCGCAAGGTCTCGGACTCCCCCTGTTTGACTTTCGCGAGGGTGTGGGAGTCTCGTGGTATTTGATTGGCCATACTGAACCTTTTGGCGAATGCTGCTGCGAGGTCGTCCCACTTGTCCACCGAGTTCTGTGGCAGGGTTCTGAACCAGGTCAAGGCTTCTTCGTCCAGTGTCCGAGAGAAGCTTCTGCACATGATATCCTCTTGGGCTCCCAGGAAGAGCATTTCATTAAAGAACCGATCTAGATGTCGTCCTGGGTCGGTCTCTCCCGTGTACAGGCTGATGGTGCTAAAGGGACGGAGGAAGCGATCGGGTATCTCGACCTGAGCGAGCCTCGGTGTGAACGGGTGTGTGAAGGGCCGATGCAGGGTCATGAGATTTGGGACCGCCGTTGTGGCTATCGCGGGTGCGGTGGCAACAGGTGTCCCCGTGATCGCTATGGGGGTTGCGATTGGGGTTATCGAGACGACTGGGTTCGCCAGCGCGGCGGCCGGGGTAGGCTGTATGTCGGCCTCCGTCTCCCTGTGTGAGCCAGGAGTGATCGGATTTGGTGTCGCCTCTCGGTCCTTCTTGGTCGACGCCTCTCTTGTGTCGGCGCGGGTTGAGGGGGTTGCACGTCTACCGCGCCCACGCGTCCGGCTTAGTCGCTCGGTCTGGTATTCCGAGGATGAAACTTCATCTGACGACAATTCCGAGGAGGCGTAGCTTGTTTCTTGTGACGGCAGGTCCCCGGTGCGGCATGTCCTTTTGGTCGTGGTGCTCCTTCTGGCGGTTTCCCGCCGGCGGGGCCTCCTCCGTGGTGGGACAGGGAGTAGGGATTCCAGGTACTTGATCCTCCTTTCTAGTTCCCTCACCGTTCTGTCTCTCTTCTTCCTCCTAGGGGGAGGGGGGTTTCTTCTTCATTGCTAGAACGGGTCTCCTCCTTCCTCCTAGATCTCTTTGCAGACTTCCTTCTTCTGGTGAGTTCTCTAGGAGGTTCCAAGTGATAGCTGTCCGTGGAGGACCCAGTGGTGTGCACAGATGGTGGCTCCTGAGGTGTTGCCCTCAGGGGGTGACGGGGGTCTGTCATGACCTCTGCTCCTACCTCTGGGGTGGCTCTGGTGAGCTGTGGTGGCTGGTGGCTGGTGATGTCCATCGTGACTTATCGGGCGTACGAACCTGATCTCAGCAAAGTGGTAAAGATGGTGGGGGTTTCGTTACACGTTCCCCACAGACGACGCCAAATGATCGTGGCCGAGATTGAGGATGGTGGTCCGACGAGAATCCGCGGTGGCCCGAGGGGCCCTGATGGTTGTTGAGGTTTTTCTGGTGGTCGCTCCGAGGTGGAGCGTGTGGCAGGGGTACCTGCAAAGACACTCCGATGCTTAAGTCAGAAAGGGGGTTGGCTGAGAGTGTTTTGTGGTTTGATTCTGCCTACCTTCTCGCGAGGAGGGGGGCTCCTCCTTATATAGGGGTCCCTTGTCACATCAAGGGGATGGTGGGTGCAAGCGGCACCCACGCCGTAATCCCACTGTTCCGGCCGTAAATCTCGCGGCGTGTGTCAGTGGTCTTCCTCTTTACCAGAGGCGTTTCAGCTTTGTCGGGGGCGGCATGGGGTGCATTAAATGTGATGAGACTTGGTAGGTAGCCTAGACATAGGTCTCTAGGTAGTGAGGGTCGGAGGTCTCGCTTAGGGAGTGATTCTGGTGAGAATGACTCCGGGCGGTTCCGTCAATCGGACGTATTGGTCGTCAATCGGATCATGGCGTTTGTGTGGTGAAAGTATATTTCGTGGCGTAGGCGGTTGTCTTCTCATGTTCACGGTCGGCCAGGGATCGGATCACAAACAAAAAATGGTTTTAAAATTAGTGAAATTATAAAAATTAAATATTTAAACCTTTAATTATTGTGTCTATTTCTTGTTTTAAAATTAGAAAATGTAATAGTATTTTAAGTTGAACTAAAATATTAAAATGACAAAGGCGTGATAGTTTGTAGGGTCCATTTTGAAGTTCTTGTAAAGTTATTTTGTTGGAGCGTAAAATTGCTTAAATTGTAAGAGTTGCTTTAAAAGTAAAATGGGTGATATGTATAAATAGGACCCACATAAAAACTAATATAATAAATTTTAAGCAATTTGGGAAGAATTTCTCATTGTATAATAAGTATATTAATGACTTAGTTGTTTGTAACACTCTGTTTGGTTTAAATAGATAAATAGAGAAGAGAGAAATGGTAGAGAAATTAAATAGAATTAGAGGTTTTTTGGTATTAAAGAAATATGAAAGAGATAAGAGAGAAATTAATTTTGATAGTTGTTACTTGTAGAGAAATAAGAGAGAGAGTTATAAATAAGTGAAAAAGACAAAAATAAACAAATTATGTGAAAGCTATTTTGTCTCATTCAATATTTTTTAAGGTAGAAATGACTTTTCACACTTCCACCCTCATCTCGCTCGGTTTTCTTCTCTTCATCAAGTGGACTGCAAAATTAATGAGTCTCACAATTAAAAGTTCATCTTCACTCTCTCTCCACAACAACCAAACCCAGTGAATAGCTTATTTCTCCCTTCTTAATATCTCTTTCTCTAAACTCAACGAAATAGATAGTAAATTGAAAGTTAAATGACATATACATTAATTTAATTATAAATTGTTATGCTAATGATAAAATTTGTTTGTAATTAGTGTGTCGTTCTCTTATTGGCCGCAAAGTCATAGGCAACTTTTTTAATTATCATAAGTTAAACCAATGGTAAATCATTTTAAGTGAGAAGCGGAATTTCTCTCTCATATTTTTCTCCATTTGTTTCTCTTTATTGATTCCTCCCTCTCTAGTTGTTCACTCTTTGACAAAGCCCCACGCGCTCATGAATACTCCTTGATCATTGCCCTCGCCATCGCAAACACAAGGTCAAGACATATAAACCTATCAATAGATGTAAATATTGTTCTCATTCCACACTCAACTAATCTTTGATAAAAAATTATTGTTTAAATAACAAAACTCATGAAAGGAAAGTGAAAGAAAATAAAGAAAATAGAAATATTGAAAAATGAGACGATTCTTTAGATTATTTGATTTGAGATGAGATGAAGAGAAAAATGAGAAAAAAGAAAAATGTATATCTACAAAATAATATAAATGTCCTCGAATAAAAATGAGATGTGATAATTAATTATTTTAATAAAAAGGATAATTTCAAGAATATAATTAAAATAATAATTACTATTACTATTTCTTTTTCTTTTTCCCTAAATCAAACACAGTGTTTGACAAATCAACATTTACCTTGTGTTTGCTTCTCAGGATGAAAAATAGGGAAGATAAAAAACACGGATTTTAAAATATTTTTCCTCATGATTTAAAAAAAATGAAAAAATAAAAAATTGCATTAATTCAATACAATTTTCTTTTATTTATAATTTTTTTCTTTTCACTATTCCTTCCACGCTCTCCTTTCATTCCAAACAAATTGAAAATTATTCACTTTTTTCCTTTTTTTTTCCTTTCCTTTTCTCCCATTTTAATTTTTCTCCCAACCAAACAATTAATTAAATTCATTCATCTCACTTTTCCATATCAAAAAATTTATAAGTAAAGAAAATTGGATTGAAACCAATGCAATTTTTCCATCCTATCTTTGTTTGTTTTAGAGAAAGAGAGACAAAAAATAGTCCCACCACCACCTTTTTCTTCTCTTATAACAAGAAAAAATGAAAAAAAAATAGTCTCACATATTTATTTCCATACATACACGGATATACCTTCTTTCCCTTTTCTTTATTTTAAAGATAATTTTGTTATTTTATAAAAATATCTTTCTCTCTAGTCTCTTCTCACATTCTCTCCTAGTCTTCTATTAAATAAAAGAAAGGGAGAAAAATTAATGATTTTCCCTTTTTCTCCTCAAATTAAACCATGAAAAAAATCACTATCCTTTTTCTTTTTATCTCCTCCCACCCAGGTAATCACAGGAGAAAAATGTTTTGTGGATCAACTTAATTGAATTTTTTCATACTCATTCTTTTATACTTCCTTCTGCACACTCATTTTTTTTTCACATCATATTAATTATCACACATATAACTTCTCTATCTTTATTTTATTTTTCTTTATTATCACTTCCATATAATTTCTATGAAAAAATTTCCTTTTAGAATCCGCACCAAACACATTGACTACTATTTTATCTGATCAATAATTGCACGGAATCCAATCCAAATCACACACATTAATTTCACTAATATGGGATTCTTTTACGTGACATCTGTCTACCATTATCTAATAATGTAGTCACTATCACTGTCTTTCTTTTCTTTTCCCTTAATTGCCAAAGTGATGCAACTCTGATGATACGTGTCTAATTTCATTTCTCCATACTCTAGCTTTATTACTGTGAGATACTAAGTAGATAACTGTAGTTCCTTTTTGCTCTGACCTCACATAGTTCATATTATTTTGTGAAAAAGACTCGCCTAATTATTAATTCTTCGCGTAAAGAAAAGCAGTTATTATTCGAAGTTGTATTGTAACTACATTTTTGTTCAGAATAGTTATGAGTCTCCTAATCACACGATTCACACCCACATATTGTGACAAGACATTAATTGTGTTGGTGTAAAAAAGGAATGAAATAAGATTCCATCCGAAAGACGTTATCCATTATATGCGTTGTTTCTCTTGACAGATGCCTGCATATTAATTAATCGTACTGCTTTTGTTGTAACAACTTTTTTTTTTAAGAAAAATAAAGAAAAAAAATACTATTCAATAACTATCTAAATTGGGGAGAAAAAAAACTTTGTTAAAAAAATACAGTTTATTTTGGCTTCGTAAATTTTAATAAATTATATTATAGTATTCTTAAATTACTAACGGGGTTTGGTTTCTCTTAAACAAGATTTCGGATTCGAAAAACAATGTCTCAGGTTCAAGTTTTGTGAACGGAAAAAATCCATAAATTAACGTTTGAAATAATGATAAAAGCAATAGGATTATTTGATTTTATAAAAGAAAATAGCCTTCTAATTAAGCAGCAGACAGAATTGATGAATGCGGCATACTTGGTTTAAAATATGAGTATTGCTATTTGAACGCCAAACCATTACATATATCAATCAACTATCACACGTTGTCAACTTTGAGCGTCGTCTATATACAACACATAAATTACATATATAGTCAATACCAGCCGAATCATTATTTCAAAGATAACACAGTATTTGACCAAGCTTTGATGGCAATTTTTTTTATATATGTGTTAATTAGATTAAAATGTTATAGTAATTAAGCTGTAATAACAAGTTTTAAAATTGAATTTTAAAATAGGTAGAAATAATTAAGTTTACTAGCTAGGAAAAATGGGGTAAATTGATGTAATTTTCTCTATTTTATTTACAAATAGAGCGCTGATAATGAATTCTTTATATTGTTAATTGAGTTGAAGGATTTATTGAATTTAAATATGGACGTAACTGAAGATATGTGTTTGCAAATTATTACTGACTGAGAAAATTAATTATCTGGGTGTCTGCCATTTCAATTATTAATTAAATGGCTTCCTTCCTTCCTACACTGAAGAAATTATGCCGTGTTTGGCGTGAGAGTGGGTGCTATGCTCACGGACTCAAATTAAGATAAGCAAATTATTAATTAATGGATCCGGCTAACAAATGAACACTTATTAAAAAATCATTATCATATATAAGTAGTAAGTTTTTATTAAAGGAAATGTTAACGAGTGTTTTTATAATACTTGTTAAGATATCAAAGATAAAAAAAAATTATTGGAGTGTGTAAAATTTAATGTTATAGACACAATCAATTAACATAACCCTTTTATTAAAAATCACAATATTAATTATATTTATAATATTAAATGTTACACAATTCAATAAAAATTTACTAATTTTGATTCCTTCAACACTTTTTAGCATTTTTCTTAATTAAAATTTGAAATATTTGGTGGTGACATTGATGTAATGTGCCACAAGAAAAGAGTTAGCAACACACTCTTTAACACACTTTTCCCAACACGCTTTATGTAATTGATTAAAAGTCACACAAGTCCCACCACATTGGAAGTGGGACCCACAAATTTAGTGGGACCCATGTGAATTTTAACCAATCACATAGAGTGTGTTGTTAGCACTCTCGTCCCACAATGGGATGAGATTTTGACATTTCCTGACCAGACCTCGTCTTTCCGAATTTTTGAACTTGTCTACATTTTTGTCGGGTTAGAGCCTCAGCCTTTTTTTCCCAAATATTTTTTAAATAAATTATGTATTACATATATTCTAGTTTAAAGAATATATAAAAATATATAGATATTATTAGGAATCCGAAAAAAAAAAAAATCAAGATCCAACTATAAAATTAAGATAAAATACATAAGTTTAACTTTATAATTTATTATGATCAGAGTCAGAGTCAAATTTAGGATGAATATTTACTTTTGAAAAAATGACTTTGATTTCAAACCTGGTTAAATTGATTTTTTCCTAAAAAAATCATGACATGATAAGAGTACCCATGATTATGGAGTTTTTAATCATGTTGACTCATAATACGAAATCAAACACACAAGCAAGATAACCTCACATGTAATAACACCAAAATAGTAGAGATGTCAATTAAGGCTACTAGGGCAGAACCGATGCGGTAAGAGCTTTATCGGGCTAGACTAAAAAATTTGGAAGTTATTAGGTCTTTTAAAATAGGTTCCTGAGCTCTGTCTTCTTGCGGGCTTTTTACGGGTAGCTCGATTTTTTATGAGTTTTTCGCGGGCTACCCAGTCTTTTGCGGATTTTTACAAGTAGTGAACTTTATCGGGCTGAACTAAAAATCCCGTGAGTTATTCGGGTTTCTAAAATAGATACTCGAGCCCTACATTTTTACGGGCTTTTACGCGTCGAGCCGGTCAGGCCATGCTCCTAACATTTTTTTTTTTTGGGTTACAAAATTAGTCCTAACATTTGACTAACATAATCCTAGTTACTGTATGTTAAATCCAGATACTCAATCTTAAAAATAAGACACATTTTTAAATTAGCGAGTTTTCAAATTAATCCACATTTTCATTTCCAAGGCGATACACTTTTATACCTACTAAAGAACTTTTATGTAAATTCATATGATATTTATATTTTATTTCAAAATAAATTACCCCCTTCTTGATGAAAATTTAAATTACATTTTTTTCTTCTCTTTATTTTAAAACTCAATTCCTCCTCCCATAAAAATAAATATGTATTACATTTTTTTTGTTTAAACCACATACATCCTCCACGAAAGGTAATTAAGCATGTACCACTTGAATCAACCTCCGTTGATAGTATGTATTACACTTTAATCTATTTTAATATAAACATATCAATTAATGATGGTGAATTTTTTATGAATGGACCTCCTATATATGATTTTTTTTCTTTCTTTACTACTTTCAGTGTCACTAACAACTAATTTTAGGATTCAGCCTCATCCACATTAGCCCGTGCAGAAAGAATACTATCATCAGCAAAGAAAAGATGTGAGACTGAAGGGACATTTCTTGCTATTTTGACACCATGGAGATTATTAGCATTCACCTCTTTAGTAATTAGCCCTGAAAATTTTTCTGCACAAAGAATAAAGAGATGAGGAGATAATGGGTCTCCTAGCCTAAGACCTTTTTTAGGAATCAAACCTAGGCATTCTCACTACAAGAAAGTCAATAATTAGCGATGGCCATAAGACGAAAACCGTCGCTAAACGGGATATAATGACGGCTAACAGGTCGTCGCTACAATCCCCATCGTTAATACAATAGCGACGGCTATTTGTCAACTGTCGCAACATTGCGACGGACGTCCGTCGCTACCAGCCATCGCTAACGTGACGGTCGTCGCAAAGTTTCGACGGCCTAGACCGTTGCTAGCCATCACAATTTAGCAACGAGCATAATGTAGAGACGGTCTGGCCGTCGCTAAACAATTAGCATTTAGCGTCGGTTTGTTAGCGAGGGCCTAGTCGTCGCTAATCATAATATTTTTTAAAAAAAATTGATTATTTAGATAATTCTGATTATAAAATGTAATTAAAAATCATGGTATAATTTAAATAATTTTGTATACGTTAATATTAACTTCACGGAAAAAGTACATCAATATTAATATTAACTTCACACAATAGTACATAATATTAATATTAATCTAATTATACATCATTTTCATCTTCTTGATCTTCATCATCATCGTCAGATTCATCATCTTCAACTATAGTCCCAGGCTGAGTAACTGGTTCATATCAATTCTGAGATAAGCCTAACAACTGTTCAATGTCTACAACTGGTAAAACAGTTGAAGTGTCATCAGTCTAATAAGGAACTTCTTCCTCAACCCCATCAACCTCAACATGACCCATTGGTTTTGTTGTGATTTCCACAATCCAACCTCGTAAGTCCTTACATAATTATGGATAAAGGGTATAATAGATCTGTCTTGCTTTTTATGCAAGAACAAATGGATCATACCAATTATACCTTCTACTCTTCCTTATTTCTACGATATTGTATTGTGCTTTAACTCTCATGCCACTATTTGTGGTTGGATCAAACCATTCATAATAGAAAATAAGAATCAAGTTAGGCAAACCAAGATACTTTAATTCATAGATATGGTGGATGATACCGTAAAAGTCATCTTCACTGCCATCGGTAAGTCTTTTTACATGCACTCCATAATTTGTAGTTCTTTTACCCTCACACCAATCTTTTGTCTGAAATCTATAGCCATTTATAAGGTATGCGTTCCATATTTGCTTTAGAGTTCGGTCCCCAAGCTAATGATTTAATTTCATTGTTGGTCACTCCATTTCGCTCATCACGAACCTAATGATAAGAACCATTTAATATTAATTGAATTTAGTTTACTCAGTAACAAATAGAAAAAAAAAGTAGATGATCAACTTACATAGTTCCTAAACCAAGTTGGAAAGTCTGAATGTATTCGAGCAGAATAATCTCGATCATCGATCGAGTGAAATTGTAAAAATAAGCTGAAATGGAACAAATAGTTAATAAATTATTCATTTGTAAACCCTAAACCCTAAAGATAATAAAAACACGGTCACTTACTCAAGGTATGGTTTAACTTCATTGCAATTGATCAGTATATGTACACGAGCTAATTTCCATTCATCGTCATTTAACCAGTGCTCATTGGACATTCCTACAGGGCATCCTGACTTGTTCAACATTGACAATGTGGAATTGCCGCATTGAAGTCCACTTGGAGGCTCATTCCTCAATGTAGTGTTTGACAACAAACATGAGTTTTGAAAATAATGCGAACAAAAATACGTGGTTTCTCGGTGTAAGTGGAATGAGCATATTGAGCCCTCCACCCTAACCAAATTACCCACGAATCGTTTCGCATCTCCCATCATTCTAAAACAAAAATAAACATTGTTATTTGAATTTGATTACAAATAAATTAAAATAAACAATATAGTTTTATTAACAAACCTTTCAAATTGATACATCCACCGATATTGAATTGGACCCCTAAGTCTTGCTTCCATAGGAAGACGAATTGGCAAATGCTCCATTGAATCAAAGAATATCGGTGGAAATATCCTTTCCAATTTGCATAGAATGATTGGTATATTTTGTTCCAATTTTGCCACATTATCCATCCTCAATATATCTTTGAAGAATCGACTTAATTCAGCAAGTGGTTTCCACACACAGTCTGGCAAGGATCGAAATGCAATTGGGAGTAAACACTCCATGAATACATGATAATAATGACTTTTCATCCCATGCATTGTACCCCTATTGATATCTGCACATTTTGCAAGATTTGAGGCATAACCATCCGAAAATTTCAATTTAGAAATCCATTTACAAACCAGTTTTGCATCCTTGGGTTCTAAAGAGTAGTTTGCCTTTGATTTTCCCATCTTTCCATTACCAAGGTCAACCAACCCCAAGTCACCCCGCGCACAGAACATATACACATCAATCCTTGCCTTTACATTGTCCTTGGTTTTACCTGCAACATTCATCACAGTGTTAAAGACATTATCAAAGATATTTTTCTCTATATGCATGACATCAAGATTATGCCTTAACAAGTTGTCATTCCAATATGGAATATCCCAAAATATACTGCGTTTAACTCAAATGTGAAGTTGTCCATACCCTCGCAGTTTGGAACAATTACCATCTGTCACCTTCGGAAAATCTTGCACAAATGACCAAATATCATAACCTGTCAACATTAAAGGTGGTCCATCATGCTCAGCCTGGTTTTTCCTAAACCCTCTTTTACTCCTTCTGAATGGATGATCACTTTGCAAGAATCTACGATGACAATCAAACCATGAGTTTTTTCCACCATGCTGTAAAGTGAAAGCTTTTGCAATAAGGACATGTTAATTTACCCTTTGTTTGCCAACCAGATAACATTCCATACGTCAGAAAATTATTGATAGCCCACATCAAACATGCACACATGAGAAAGTTTTGTTTCATGGAAATGTCACAAGTCACAACACCATACGTCCACAACTGTTGCATATCACTATTAAAGGCTGCAGAAACACGTCTATGTTTGCTTTGAGATTAGTTGGACCGGGTATTAGACAAGTCAAAAACATATATGGCTTAGTCATGCACAATTCAGGAGGGAGATTATAAGGTGTTAGAATAACAGGCCAACAGAAATATGGTGAAGTCAAAGCTTGAATGTAGGGTGTAAACCCATCAGCACATAACCCCAACCTTACATTTCTTGGCTCATTTGCAAAATCAGGATACACATTATCAAAGTGTTTCCATGCTTCCCCGTCCGATGGATGACGCAATAAACCAGAATCATTCTTACTCTCATGATGCCATCGCATTTGTGCAGCAAACTCTAATGAAGCATATAATCGCTGCAACCTTGGAATAATTGACAAATAAAACATCCTCTTCACAGGAACATCCTTATATCTCTCATTCCTAACCTTACGAGGAACAAACCTCGGAGCATTACAAAACTTGCATTCAGTTAACATAGAATCATCCTTGTAATACAACATGCAACCATTCCTACAACAATCAACTTTTTCCGCCTTCAACCCTTACTTAGACACCAATTTGGTCGCCTAATAATAAATCTTTGGAATGGTGTTGGGTGTTGGAGCTACATCAAGTAACATTTGGATGAAATAATCCAAACACTTTTCAGTAACATTAATCCAATTACTCTTAGCTGCTAATAACCTCATAGCTATTGATAACCTAGAATCATTTGCTACATCATAGATTGGCTGGTTTGCAGATATTAACATATCATAAAAACGTTGGGCATCTGGGTTAGGTGGCTCATGGTCATTATCATCTGTTTCATCAGGTATAGGCCTAAATGCATCATACACCATTTGAGTCATTGAGGCAAACTGAGATTCATAACTCATACCTTCACCACTATTATTATCATCTCCCAACTCAAACTTATTAGACCCTACTTCTCTGTGGTCAATCCATACCCTGTAGTTTGGTTTAAATCCAGACACCAACAAATGAAGTATAACTAAAGAGGTTTTAGAATACTCTCACAATTACATTTCACACATGGACACCTAATCCCTCCATCAGAAACAAACGAAGATTGTTCCATAGCCTTGTTAATAAATATTGAAACCCCTTCAATAAACTCATTACTTAATCCCCTAGAAGAATTAAACTTATCATACATCCATCTACGATCCATTTCTCTACAATTCAAAAACTATATAATTTCAGAATAAAAGTTTCACATATCACAACACAAACACAATTCTATAATATCAGTACACAACCAACACTCTTCATAGGGTCTCACCTATTGAGCTCAGCTCTCCACTAACAGACAATTCATACAATACAAACACATGCACAAATATATATTACCAGCACACAACCAGCACCCTTCACAGGGTCTCACCTATTGAGCTCAGTTATCCATTAACAAACAATTCATACAATACAAACACATGCACAAATATATATTACCAGCACCCTTCATAGGGTCTCACTTATTGAGCTCAGCTCTCCACTAACAAACAATTCGTACAATACATAGACAAATTACAACAGTTACATCACACATAGGAGAGAACACAATGCCCGTTCGATTCACATAACGAAGATTCACTGCCAGCAACGTCTACCCACGGTGGTTGGCCGCCCTCCACCGCCTCTTTACCAAAAATAGTGATTGTTTCACAAAAATAATCGGTAAGATTGAAGGGTTAAGTGAGAGGGAAAGGTTGAAGGAGAAAGAGAGCTTGAGGGAGAGTGATAGAGGAGTGGAGGGAAGTTTAAAGGTATGGTCGCGGTAGAGAAGAGAAGAGAAGAGAAGAAGGGAAGAAGAAAAGAGAAAGAAAAAAGAAGGGACGGTCTCGCATAAATCTCGAATTTGCGACGGCCGCCGTCGCTCCACATTATTTTTAAAATTCGCCCGCAAAATTTTTTCACATTAGTGACGCCTTTAGCGACGGCCAAGACGTCACTAGTATGTATTTTCAATTAGCGACATTTTCACCGTCGCTAATTTGAAACTCGACCGTCGCTAGTATGTATTTTCAATTATTGTTTAATTTTTTAAAATCATTTTTAAAATATCAATAGAATAGATATCCTATTAGAATAGATATCCTATTACACAAGCTAGATTACTAGTTTATAATTAAATTTTGATTGACTCACCAAGAAAGTTTTTATACATCATACGAATATTTTTACAAAATATAAAAAAATTAAATTGAATAACACTTAAAGAAAATTAATTTAATTGATAAATTTTAGAATTATAATAAAAAATATAAAAATGTTTTAAATTCTTTTTGGAGATTTGATTTTAAGTCAGTCAATTTGATAAAAATATAATTTAATGATAATTCATAAATATTATATTTTATTTAATATCATTTATTAAATAAAATTAAGTACTAAGTAAAGAGATAAAAAAAATAGTAATGTCATTTAATTTACAAACTGATTAAGAAAAATAATATTGATTTAATTTAATTTAATACAAAAACTTAGAATAACATGTGTATCATTATGAGAGGAAGATGTGATTTCAACCACGGGCAGATGTTCATAGGGTTGGGTGAAGCCATGGGCCACCCCCATAATTTTGAAAATTTTGTAAAAGTAAATAAACAAAAGGGAATGATGCTAGCATTCAATTTCATTTAGACCACTCAAAATTTTTAAAAATTATAAAAAATATGCAAAATATTGAAAGCCCGTTTAATAAATCATTGTGAGAAAGTTAGACCCACTTTATTTTCAAAACATCAAATGTCCATCCCAATTTTTTTCAAGATCCGCATCTGGTTTCATAAAAAAGAGAATATATATATATATATATATATATATATATATATATATATAGAATAAATTCATATTTAAAGGAATCGAAAATCAAGAATTAAGATTATAATTGTATATTCACATATAACAAACTATAAAATTATTTGAATTTTAACTGATAATTTTATAATTTATCATTTTTTTTTCTCTTAAATGAATCTCACCTTATAGTCAATCGTTGAAATTCTCGAAGACATGACCATAACATCGCCAACCACACTTGCGGCCTTTCCCAACTAACCTTCGAGAAACTAGAAACGTAGGAATAATAAGGCCAACCTTCATTTCAGTTTTTTTGGTCAATAACCTTCATTTCATTTCATGTGTTAGACTGTTAGTGTTCATTGCAATGACAATCCAACGCCAACACCAATTGCTTACTTGTTTAAGAAGAAAAAAAAAAGCATGGTTGGACTTTATAAACCTTCTAGATGAAAATATGAATCTCACATTATAGTCAATCCTTCTCAAATCTACAATCATGGTGAATCAGTTCATTAAGCGGGTTCGAGAATTTATTTAAGGAAAATCAAACATATACCAATTGAATCAACCACCCATTCATATCACTTTATGTTTATATCACTTTATGTTTTATATATATTAAAAGTAAGACATAATATGGTATGAGAAGGGAAACCTGAATAAGGGTGAAATTAAAGAGAATAAAATAAAAGAATTATATTTCATTTTATTCTGTTAGCATATGTTACTTACTTTTTTTTTACATACAATGTTCTGCAAGTCTGGTGCATTTAATATTACTCTGGACTTGAATATAAGTAAAAATAATTAAATTCACACTTATTAAGAAAGTTGGTTAAACTCATTAAATTTTCTTGGTATCATGTAAAGAGTACTTGCATTGCCTAAATTACCCTACATTCAATTTTATTGAAAATTGTTTTAAGTGGACATACTCTCTTTCTATTGGCACATGATTCATTAAATAGAGTGGTTGAAAAGTAAAATCAAAGGGCATTTTGGGTTTATCTCATTAAATAGGGCAAAAGTAATTAAGATTTGCTTATATTTTAGTCCACCAAATGTGAGTTTTTTTTGCTTATATTCAAGTCCGAAGGGAGTAAATAACAAGTCTGGTGCATTTAAAGATCTCATAAATGCACAGAATGAGGTGTTATTGCTTTCAATGCATGCGTGGTTTTCCATTAATGAATAACAAGAATTAGGTAAGGCATGCAAAAATTGTAGTATAAGGATGCTTGGAATTTGACTTCGGCCCGCCAATGAAATAAACATATATGGCCCCATGAAATCAAAGAAAAATTTTATATATACATAAGTAAAGAGAGAGCTAATGTGTTGATTCCAATGGAAGAAATTCATATTCCTCAATATATTGCGCCCTAGATTTGATCTTTGATTATGTGTGTGTGTGTGTAAAATAGTATTGGGAGATATGCTTAAGTACCTGACTATACTCTAGAAAATTAGTCTTCTATCTATTTTAAAAGAGATTTTGATAAATCAAAACACAAAGAGACCAACAAAAAATCTAAATATTAAGTGTTAATGTTTACTGTATAGTTTTATATTTAAGAGCGATTTCTCTTAAAACATTGTTTAAATAATTTATTTTTTGAGTAATGATAAAGAGTGCTTTTAAAAAACACTAACTATTAACTGTACACCACCTACTCTTGCTTATTGATGTTTCAGGAGCCTCTTTGTTCTGTCGTATAATTTCCCTTTTTTTTAAGTCTTGGCCAAAAAATATTTCTAAATACTAAAATAAATAAATATTAAATAGTATTATTTTATTTTTAATATAATAAATGTTAAATATAATTTCTCTTCTAAATATAATTATTCTATTTTAAAAAATAGTATATTCTAATAGTTGTCGGTGGTATCACATGAGGAATCTTCATGGGGCTTAGAGGAGCCATACCCAATTACTATCAGCCACCCAACAGATTTTGAAAATCTCATGGTATTTAATAATTACACATTCTTTTTAATGAACATGGTCAGGACATCATATGGCCACTCAAACTTTTTTGTTTAAGATCCGCGTAAGCATCCAAAAATTGCTACAAGTTAAAGCAACCAACGCAATTTTCATAAATGAAATTTAAACATGGTTTAGAGAAAAATATCTGCCTTGAAACTTGAGAATCAGAGTTATAAATTTACTAATAAATGCCACTTAGAGTAACGTTAGGATCCACGTTTAAAACGTGATTTAGGGATAAACTAAACACAGTAACGTTAGCCTGGATCGATGTGTAAGACATGATTTTCAAGTAAATCAAAGTATCAAACACAATAACTATTGAATTGCGAGTTTAACTGATTTTTTTTTCCTCGTGTTTGCGAGCTTATCTATGTTCCTTTTTTGTGTATTTTCCCTTTCAAGCTTTCAGAATCTCTTTCAAGAAACAAGGCTCATAACATATACTAAACTTCTTTGTGGTGCACAGTCCGTGGCATGTTATGTCATTTGCTACACTGAGTGAAGATTGGACACCATACTTCACTAGAACCACTAATTAGCCATTACCTCGCTCATGAACGTTTTCCTCTAAACCCCACCTTTATGGCTTTATCCCACGCTGTAAACTTTCTTGCTCAAATTACTTTCAGAAAACTCTCATCATGAGCACCTAGGCACGTTTATTTCATCTACTATAGTTAAGAATAATACACAAGCAGTCAAGTACAATATTAATGATGAAAAAGATTTAACAAAAACATTGAATTGTGCATGTTTTAAAAAAGACGCATGGAATCATAATGCGTAATGTAGGATCAAGTTTATTAAATTCAATGTTTAGACCTGAAGATGGTATTGGAAAACAGAGCCATTTTAATAATATCTTGTAACTGCTAGTATTTTTTGTAAGAAGCAAGTATGAACTACAATTCTTAACAGAATCCCCATAAGACTACATTGGTAAGGTATATTTCTCCTGCCACAATCTTTTCAATTCACTAATTTTGTATCCCTCGCTGGAAAATTCAAAGTTCATCTGATCTCTTATACTTTTGGGTATGCCGTTGTAATGGATCACATGCATTGCTGTAACCTTAGGACTAGGGGCTATATCTCAACTCCTATAGAGCTCCCTAAATAAGTTTGAGTCCAAATTATCAGGTAACAATTCCATTTCCTTACATTTATGAAAGGATGGGGATAGGGAAATTGAATTATGCAGCATACCCTCAAACTGGTGGAGGCTTGAGTTTAGCTCAGCAAATGAAATTCATAGCTGACCTCGACATCACAACCCCAAAACCTAGAACATCTTTTTAATACAGCAATGATCCACCAACAAATTTCCAAGTCATTGAAAATAAAGGAAACAGGACTCTCGCTCATTCCCTCCGCCCTTTCTCTTTTCTGGAATGTGCCTCCTTCTCCATGCTGTAATGGGAGGATTTACTTGGAGATTCATGCTTTTTGTGCTTCTGATGTTTTGAGTGTTTTTTACTTCCACGGCTTTTTTTCTCGAGAAGACACTTCCTTTTCTCCTTTTTGACCTTGAACTGTGTCGATCTCTTTCATCATCACTTGATGAATCACTTCTTGCATCACGCCTCCTATGTCGATGATGATGCCTGGAGTGTTTTCTGCTTCTTTCCTCATCTGATGAAGGACTACTTATATAATCTTGGCGATGTGTTAAATGTGTTTTAGTTTTCCTGTCCTCTTCATATTTTTCCTATTAAACTTACCAGAGCGCTTTCTGCTCCTTTCCTCCTCTGAACTGCTGCTATAGTCTTGGCTGCGGATTAAAGGTGATTTAATTTTCCTGTCATCTTCACACTTCTCCCCATTAGACTTGCTCGATTTACTGTCAGAGATAGTAGTTGCCTTGGTTTTAATACTACTACTCTCAGGCGTATTTCTATAAATGGTGTCACCTCCCGAGGGTCCATCCTCATGAGCAATGTATTGATCATGTGGCAAATCATGATTTAATGACATCAAACTGTTATTTTCACCCTTCGGGATGTCCCTTTTTGCATATTCATTAACACTTTCTTTCTGAGGATCAGTATTCCTCAACTTTTGTGTAGTGTAAGGCGTATCAGGAGGAACCTCAAGCCCTAGTTCCTTGCCCAAAGATTCCAGAAAGTCACCAGCAATTAAACGGCTTAATGCTGTATTAGCTACTTCAGCTTTCTTTTCTTGATTTTCCACTCTCTTAGTGTTAGAGTCTTCCCTTTCATCATCTGAATCATCAGAGAAAATAGCCTGCAATATGAATTTGTTATAGCCTTATAGGTACCCATGGCTTGGCTGTGAAACATCATATAAGACATACATGTGATAAACAAGCATAATAATTCATTAAAATAGATTTCCATGCACGGATACATGCTCAGTTCTGAGACTCGAACCAAAATTAATGTTGTCATCAAAAGCTACCCCCAAGTTTTTATGGTCATAACAAAAAAGACATCACAAACATGTATAGGATAGGGTTTGGCATGGACAAGAGAAAATAAGTGGTTTCACATGAAAGTAGCATGATAGGCAGAGGCGGCCTTTGATTAGGAAAGTCTGTGTGACAGTGTGAGGAGAGAAAGAAGGGCAGCAGAGGACCAGTCTCTGAAGGAATTAATTCCTTGTAAACAGAATAAGCAGACTAAGTAACTACTGCTAAGCAGTTAGGTTAGTTAGACAAGAGGGAAGGGGGAGGGAGAACCGGTGAAATGAAGTTGATTGTGGGGGAGTCCTAGTAGCTAGAAAATCTAGGGGAAACTTGTTCTGCTACCACATTGGTACAGGATTGGGAAACTAGGGCTCTACAAATAAAATTCTCTCTCTTTTTGTTCTTCTGATCCAGTTTCTATCATAGGATGATCATAAAGGATTATAAATAAGGAGTTACCTTGTATAGGTCAACTGGTCTTTCAATATTTTCAACTTTCACATCCTCTTCTGTTTCATTTTCGGCAATACTTTTGTTTATGTCTTTATTGGCAGATTGTTGCAAGGGTGAGATGTCTTTCTTTGTAGTAACAGGCTCTTCCACTCTGGTACTTTTGACTGAATCTGATGTAAAAATCAATGAGTCGATCTTACTCCTAATCCGTGGAGCAGGTGCAGGCTACAAAGAGTAAAGAATATTTCTAATCATGAAGCATTCTTTGAAATTTCAGAACATAATTCAAACACTGAGCATAAGGAGTGAAACCAAATCAAACAATAAATCAATATAAGAATAAGCATATAATCTAGCAAGCTACTTGAATTACCTTCCCCATATAAGGATCAACTAGATCAAAGCGTTTGCAGAGAAGAGGTGAAGGACGCCATTGAAACTCTTCCCTCTTTGGGTACATTTTCTTCCCCATGAAATCTTCTGTTTGCTGGTCTTTCATTGGCTATATGTACAGCACACATAAAAAAAATAACTTAGGCCACAGCTAATGGGAAAGAAACAGAAGGAACGTCACCTGAGTCATACCTCTGCTGTACCAGAAGTAAACCGCATAACACCACCTGTAATGAAATCCATGGAGGATGGAATTGAAAGCTTGCTTCCCCTGCCCTGTCTTGCCTTTTCTATTGCCTCAGCTGCAGCCTCAAAAGATAGTCTCTCTTGGGCACGAGCAGCCTCTGACATATTACTAGCTAAACTAGAACTTGCAGAGCGCAATCCTCCTTTATATTTCTCCTTCAGAAACTGCTCAAATCTTTCTTGCTTTGCAGGATCATCTTTGAAAGGCTTTTCAACATCTGATAACTCACTCTGGGTCAAAAGAACAGGAAATAAAAATGAGAAAAGATCCAAGTTTTTTTTTTTTTTTTTTTTAATTTTTGGGGTTAAACTAGAAGGTTTATAGTCTGGGAAGGAATAGGGTGTCTCCACAAGGAAGAGGACTAATCACATTATAGGTTGTGGGATTCATACATAAACCAGCATAATACAAGTCTAGTGGCATGGACAGCGACCATTGTGTCAAAAGCCTGCCCAATAAAGGCTCACTTATACCCTAACTGTTAAGATTCCATGAAAAGGAAACTAAAAATTACATCATATGAATTGTTTGGTTTAAGCCGCAGCTGGTCAGCCAACCAAACTACTAGAAGCAAAATAGACTTTTTCTCTAAAAATCTAATCGAATTAGGAGCTTAAATCAGAAAGATTATGCTACTTACAAATGATGCAGACTCAGTAAATGTATCTGTAAGATTAAATTGGAGATGAATATCCGTAGAAGCAACAGATGAGGATGGATCTGGGGAGCTTTTTTCTAGAGGCTTTTCCCCTAAGATCTGACCTCGGCTCTCAGCTGTCAGCCTCTGCACACCAGGACGCACTTTTCCGTCCAACTGCTGCCTAGTTTGATCATTGCATTTCTGTTGTGCCTCCCACAGTTTCCTTGCATAATAATCGTGGCCAGTTCCTCCAGAAAGAAAATTAAACAATGGATTTGATTGATTCTTTTCTCTAGATAGATCCTCATATAATTTACCACATTTAGCTACCAGATTTGCAACCCCCTCAATTAATAGTTTTAAATTGCTATCCTCAGGAGGAGGAAGATCAGGTGGAGGGACCTCATAGTTCTGGCGGTTAATCTCAAGAGGTCCAGCAAATGCATGGCGGGGCACAAAATCCTTGGGAATCAGAGGAGCCTCAAATCTGAAAAGTAATTTATACAGTTCTGGTTAGAAGTGGAATTATATATAAATACAAAATAGAGAAAGGAATAAAAAAGATAGATGTGTATAAACCGCATATCCCAGAAAATGTTAAAATATTACCCAGATTAGATCCCTAGACCCGGAGCAATACTATTAACTCAAATAAGTGCTACTAGAAATGTGATACAATGAAAGACATGATAAAGAAATTTAAACTGCTTTGATCATTAATTAGGCAATAAACTGCTTCAACAAACCTTTCCATTTTATAGTCAGAATTGGATGCAACTCTAAAACCAGGCAGAATACTCTGGTCCTTCTGATCTTTCTTTTTCTGATTTTCCAAGGTCAACTTTGAAGGCTCCTCGATCTCTTGAACATAGGAATCTTCAAATTCATAACCTAAAAAAAGAACAGCATCAAGTTATAAAAAGTTTACATTATGCCTAATTTTTTTCAAATTTTCATATGAGGAAATTTACAATTGTCAAACTTACCTGGTAAAAAAAATTAAAACATAAACACATGAATAGGGGAGAAAATCATTATCTAAACATGAAAAGTAATAAGTGCATTCAATTAGAAGCACTAATTTTATAGACAAAAGTTTCATTACTAAGGTTCCATTTGACAAGCTGTATTAGACATGATAGGATAAAGTGATAAACTATAAACTAATTTGTGCGAGCACTATATGGTATAAATTTATCCATCAAACCCCTCTTATACATTAAAATAATAGATAACTTATTTAGGCTTTCAGGTTGGGATTAGGCTTGGTTGGGTTTTCATGCATAAGCTTGTGTAAAAATTATACATTTCAGCCCTAAACACCCCAATACACCCAACACCTCTGTACCTTCCCCTTTCGCTGCCAACGACCTTATCTCCAACAGCTTTCCTGCCATCAACAGCTTGCCAAAAATTTTCCCATAACCTGTCCCTATTTTTATTAATTTATCCTGTCTTCCCATTTCAACTCAACTCAAATGGTGGAAGCTGTGTGTTCTCATCTCTGATATCATTTCTTTTCGTATATTATAATTTAGATATATTTAATGTTTGTTTGTTTAGATATACTTACTATCTCTGTTTGGTACTGTAGTTTTTTACATAAAAAAAAAAAAAAAAGCTAGATCCTGTTTGCCATGTATCTTCATTTTTAGAGAAATTGCTAGCCTTCATAGAAAAGTTGTTGAAGCTTAATATTAAATTCCCACAAGTGATTGAAATCATAAAAGCTCATTGCTATGGACCTATCACAAATTGAATTTTCTACATATCAATCTCAATTCAATGAGCTGCTTTAAATATAAAATTCTAAGCCAGAAGAGTAGCTAAGTGAGATTTGCTTACTCTGTTTCAATGTTAATATTGAGAATCAACAAGTTTTGATGTGATACTTTACTGACATTTCGAATTTTTAGCTGTGAACCAGGGTATAATGTGGTTATAGTAACTTAAGGTGGAAAGGGGTTAAGAGTAAGACTGCCCAGTGCATTGTACAAGTGCGTATCATGACAGTTTTTCAAGTCATAATATTTAGGATCTCAGATAAGTAACCTGTTCTTGACATGATCTACCCTTTGATTGACCCAAACGCAAAGCACGAGAATTGTAGTTTTCTAGTTTGGAAAAGCTTATAAACATGTTCTCTTTTGTTTTTTTGCCTTCTGTCCTTACTTTTTTTTGTGGATAAGGAAAGTTTGCATGTCAAAGAGGACTTGTATCATTTTGTTGTAAGTTTGTAATCTATAATGATGAGTAGACAATCAAAGGCAATTCAAAGAAGGAAAAAGGTTAGTATAGGGCCTTCTTGTTTTATGCCCTTGAACCTTTTTCTCGTTCTGCTTATATATTCTTTGAGCATGTAGCTCCAAGGATGATTGTTTCTCACTATCAATTTCTTTTAGATGCCTTGTTTAAGATATCCTTTATACAGTTGTTTGGATTGAAAATAGTTAGCCTGCAAAGATAATAGGTATTTTTATACTGTTTGCAGACTTGATTTCTATTTAGTTTACAATTTACATATTGGTCATGATTTTTTTTCCTAGGCCTTGGGGACTTTTATTTCTCCAAAAATTAGTATAACATAATAAATTTAGATTAATGTTGTTAGATTGTTATTGTTAGTGTATCATATGGTAGATATGGGCTTGGGCCTATTACTATGTATATTTGTAAATACACTTGTGTGTATATATATTATTTTCCGCTGTGTATTCTAAACACACGGATTCTATCATATGTCTCCTCGTTTTCTCTTCATCTCACATGGTATCAGAGCCTATCCTAGATGATCCGTTATTATTGGGCCGCCACCCGTATTGTTGTCCACGCTCTAGATGTCCAATCCTAGGCGTGAGGAGGTGTGTTAAAGTCCCACATTGCCTAGAGATAAGGCCAAGTTAAAGTATATAAGCCTTGGGCAATCCTCCACCTTACAAGCTAGCTTTTGGGGTTGATGCCACTTCCTCTGATCATCAGTATCGCCGGCTATCTTCAACGACTTCCTTAAATGGTATGAGGATCGTCAGGCATCCGGTTCCACTGCTTCTGTTGCGCACACGAGTAATTCCTTTGCTGGTCTCACTCACTCCACCTCCCTTGGCCCTTGGGTCTTGATTCTGGTGCCACCGATCATATTACTGGTAATAAATCCCTTTTCACTACCCTTTCCACTTCTGGTACTTACCGTCTGTGACTTTGGCTAATGGCTCCCAGGCCCCATCCCATGGTGTGGTAGTGTCCGCCCTCTTCCTTCTCTCTCCATTGATAATGTCCTTTATGTCCCTGGGTCTCCATTTAACTTATTATCCATTAGCCGTCTCACTCGTTCTCTTGATTGTGTCATTTCTTTTACTAAAGACTCTGTTTTCTTACAGGACCGGAGTTCGGGACAGATGATTGGCGTCGGATGTGAGTCTCATGGCCTTTATCAGCTTCGTACTTCTGCTCATGCTGGCTCGGTGGTGGATTCTCCCTTCTCATCCATGCCTCAGTTGGGTCACCCTAGCCTTGCCAAGCTTCAACAACTAGTACCGAGTCTGTCTAAGTTGTCAACTTTGTCGTGTGAGTCATGTCAATTAGGAAAACATAGTCGTAGTCCATTTCCTAGGAGTGTCAATAATAGAGCTTCGTCTCCCTTTGCTTTAGTTCACTCTGATATTTGGGGGTCCGAGTCGTATAGGTCTACTTTAGGGTTTCAGTATTTTGTTATTTTCATTGATGATTATTCTCGATGTACCTGGTTGTTTTTAATGAAAAATCGTTCTGAGTTGTTTTCTATATTTCAATCATTTTATAATGAAGTCAAAAATCAATTTGGTGTTTCTATCCGTGCTCTCCGCAGTGATAATGCTCGTGAGTATCTCTCCCATTCTTTTCAAACATTTATGGCTTCCCATGGTATTCTTCATCAGACCTCTTGTGCCTATACCCCACAACAAATGGGGTTGCGGAGCGCAACAATAGACATCTCATTGAAACAACTAGAACCCTTTTACTTCATGGTCATGTCCCTCAACAATTTTGGGGTGATGCTGTTCTCACTGCGTGCTATCTCATCAATCGCATGCCCTCTTCTGTCCTAAACAACCAGGTCCCTAACTCTATATTGTTCCCTCATCGGGCCTCTCCACCCCTTACCTCCTAGAGTCTTTGGGTCTACATGCTTTGTTCATAACTTTAGTCCTGGTCTTGATAAATTGTCCGCTAAGTCTCATAAGTGTGTCTTTTAGGCTTCCCTCGGTCTCAGAGGGGGTATAAGTGTTTCTCACCCTCTCTTCGTAGATATCTCATTTCAGCTGATGTCACGTTCTTTGAGTCTTTCTCTCTACTTTGAGTCTAATTCCTTAACCTCTGGGTCCGACTTAGTATCCACCACCAGCCCTTTTGTCTTTGATCCCTCAGACATGCCTATTGTGCAGGGAGATCCACCACCTCAGCCACCTCTACGGGTTTATCATCGTCGGCAACATCCTCGCCTTCCAGACGAGCAGCCTATTGACTCTCATCCGGAGCCAACTCCTCCGTCTCTCCGGTCCCACCTCTCCGGCCCCTTCGGCCCCACCTCCTGAGTCTGATCTCCCTATTGCACTTCGTAAAGGTATACTCTCCACTCGTAATCCTTCACCTCATTATGTCACTCTGAGTATCACGGTTATCCCATCCCATTATACTTGTCTCTCTTCTATTCCTCTGTGTCTATTCCTAAAACTGCAGGTGATGCTTAGCCCACCCTGGTTGGAGACAAGCTATGCTTGATGAGATGTGTGCTCTTCAGAACAGTGGTACTTGGGATCTCGTTCCTTTGCCTCCTGGGAAATCTGTTGTTGGTGTCGGTGGATCTTCACAGTGAAAGTTGGCCCTGATGGCACACTTGATCGGCTCAAAGCTCGATTAGTAGCCAAAGGTTATACCCAGATATTCGGGTTAGACTACGGTGACACTTTTTCTCCCGTTGCCAAGATGGCTTCTGTCAGATTATTTTAGCCATGGCTGCTATTCGTCATTGGCCCCTCTATCAGTTAGATGTCAAAAATGCCTTCCTTCATGGTGACCTGTTGGAGGAAGTTTATATGGAGCAACCTCCTGGTTTTGTTGCTCAGGGGGAGTCTTCAGGCTTAGTGTGTCATCTCCGCAAGTCTTTATATGGTCTTAAGCAGTCTCCCAGGGCTTGGTTTGGTAGATTCAGTGCAGTAGTCCAGCAGTTTTGGTATAACTCGGAGTGAGGCTGACCATTCTGTGTTTTATCGCCATTCAGCTGTTGGTGTATCTACTTGGTAGTGTATGTTGACGACATTGTCATTACAGGTAGTGATCACCATGGCATTTCACATATAAAACAACACCTTTGTCATCATTTTCAGACTAAGACCTTGACAGACTGAGATACTTCTTGGGGATTGAGGTAGCACAATCCAAGAATGGAATTGTAATTTCTCAGAGAAAGTATGCATTGGATATTTTAGAGGAGACTGGGCTAATGAATTCCAAGTCCGTTGACACACCTATGGATCCAAATGCTAACTTCTACCAGGTCAGGGGGAGCCACTTTTAGATCCTGAGAGATACAGGAGACTGGTTGGAAAACTGAACTACCTCACTGTTACTCGTCCAGACATCTCTTTTGCAGTTAGTGTGGTAAGTCAGTTTCTTAATTCTCCTTGTACAGGTCATTGGGATGCAGTCATTCGCATTCTAAAATATATTAAAGGAGCCCCAGGAAAAGGTTTGTTATATGAAGACAATAAACATACTCGAGTTGTGGGATACTCAGATGCAGATTGGGCAGGTTCTCCTACTGATAGGAGATCCACTTCTGGATATTGTGTCTTTATTGGTGACAACTTGATTTCCTGGAAAAGCAAGAAGCAAAATGTGGTGGCGAGATCCAGTGCAGAAGCAGAGTATAGAGCTATGGCTTCAGCTACTTGTGAGCTTATTTGGCTTAAACAGTTACTTGAAGAACTGAGATTTGGGGAGGTTACACAAATGTCTCTCATTTGTGATAACCAAGTTGCCCTTCACATTGCCTCTAATCCAGTATTCCATAGAGGACCAAACATATTGAGATAGATTGTCATTTCATCAGGGAAAAGATTTTATCTGGAGACATTACTACTCAGTTTGTTAAGTCCAATGATCAGTTGGCAGATGTCTTCACCAAATCATTGAGGGGTCCTAGAATTGATTATATATGTAACAAGCTTGGTGCATATGATTTATATGCTCCAGCTTGAGGGGGTGTTAGATTGTTTTGTTAGTGTATCATATGGTAGATATGGGCTTGGGCCTATACTATGTATATTTGTAAACACTTGTGTGTATATATATTATTTTCCGCTGTGTATTCTAAACACACGGATTCTATCATATGTCTCTCGTTTTCTCTTCATCTCAACAAATGTAATATAACTTTTTAAGTAAATGGTATTTTTGTAGAAAGTGCTAATTTTTATCCTATCCAGTACATCACCAAACAAAAGATCATAGCATTATCTTATGCAGAGTACAGTATCTTATTCAATGTCACACTAAACACATCCTCATTTTAAAATTTTATTAGGCCTTATACCATTAGGTTTTATATTATCATTTATCATCCTATCATGCCTATCATGCGTACCAAATAGGTTCTAAGTTAAATCATTTTCAGCCTTAACATGAAAGAGTAGAACTACTAACCAGTGGCATAGACATCCTCATCCTCAGCATCGAGTTCCTCAAGTGCACCAATGCCAAAACCAGGGGCGTCCTTTCCTGCTGATGAATTGAAGCTGAGAGTTAAATCAACTTAGGGCAAAATATTGTCACAACAAATTACAGAAATCAGCAAAAGGAAAATACAATCATTGATTATCATATATTAAGTTTTAAGTATCTTACACTTTAAACCAAAAGACTATCTCTTTTGGAGAAGTTTTTGCCATGAACAGGTTCCTTTTTGCTGGATAAGCGTGATCTTTTCTCTCTGTTAACAAGAAGAGAATACAGTTAAATGTCAATTTCCAGCAACCACATTAGCAGGTGCCACATATATATATCAAAGAAAAGTATACCTCTAAACTCAGGAGCATGCTTATAAGGATCAAAACCTAATCCATACAGGTCTTGCTTTGGGTTGAGTACGTAAACCTGAAGGTGTACATAAGACATATGCCGGCTATCAATATAGATATGTTTACAAGAAGCTAAAACTTCGAACAATTTCTAAATTGAATTAAAATAATTAATACAGTATATCCATTGAGGAACAAGAGATATAGATATACTCACAAAATCCACCATTGGATTGAAAGCCTGCATAATGCATATCATTCTCATAGCATTCAAATTAACTCAAGATTATGTTGTACTCCATCCAAATATCTTAAAATTAACATTAATATAGTTTTCAAATCAAATGATATATCAACCATCTGATCATGCACTCATTCTTGTTTTGAGTTTTCCAAAATTTGGCA
Source organism: Sesbania bispinosa (assembly GCA_026901365.1). Lineage (NCBI taxonomy): Eukaryota > Viridiplantae > Streptophyta > Magnoliopsida > Fabales > Fabaceae > Sesbania > Sesbania bispinosa. The sequence goes on along the minus strand of QLOH01000403.1, from coordinate 546,402 downwards.
TGCAAAATCAATATGATAGTGTTTATTATTAAGGGTAGGACTGATAAAAATCATTTTCTATAGGAGTCATTGAGTGATGTAAGCATCAACTGATCTGTACCCTCTTTCAATCAGCACCAATTTCAATGCAAGTAAGGAAAAGCGTTTATACTAAAATACATGTTGAAACTCAGATACAATGAATAAGTATCCCACCCTTACTCTAAGGAATGATTATAATCATTCATCAGAGTTCAGTCCAAGAACTAAGCAAATGCTTTGGTGTGCACCTGGATGGGTCAAACACAGCACAGTCCCAAATAATCACATTGGGAAGGAAAGAAGAAACATGCAATGATACTAAAGATTATCATATAAGAAATAAGAAAACTATAATATTTATATAGGACTAGTGAGGGAAATTTCTCACCGGTGTGCTTTTCGAAGGCTGAACATCATCATTCACAGGCTGCTCTGGAAAATTTTCAATATCACCCTTGATAGGCTCAGACTCAGTAACTTTCACTTTTGTATCATCTGAAGAAAGTGCTAAGAAAGCTTTCCGAGCCTGTCTTCTGGCATCTGCACAGACAGTATTACATGAACTGGATATCATTGCATGAAGCCTAGTTATTCAGACAGCAATCTGACAATAACATAGATGAAAAAGAAAAAATTTCGTTACATTAAAATATTTTCTGGATATGAAATGACATTATTTGATCCATGTAGCCAACCCCACCTAGTGGGAAAAGGCTTTGGTTGTTGTATAAAAAATAATAAAATAAAATAAGTATCTACATAGTCTTTACTAAAAATCAAAATGGGAAAAGCCTGACTGAAGTATTGCACAAGGGTATAATGTATAAGGAAAAAGATGAAAGACCTTAAAAAGAAAAAATGAAGAAGACGAAACAAAAAGAAGAACGTGAACTCTCAAAAATATAATCCAGCCAGAACTCTCAAAGGTCGGCCAGCAAGCCCACAGTATCAAATCAGGTAAATACCAGGTCTATTCCCAATCATAGAAGGGAAGATTACCAATACTATACAGAAGACAATGTTATAATAAGAGGACAGGATGTATCCTAAAAGAATAAAATATAAATAAAAGAACATCAATGCCAAGTGCATTCCCATCTCCTAGAAAATCAGTGTATTTGATTATTTGGATTAGATCAATTTCCCTCAGAGAAAGATTATAGTAAAAGATAGATGTACATCCATATAAACAAATGAATAACAGAAACAATTAATGTAGTGTAGATATCCCAATATTACATAAAATCATTATAATTTTCACCTAAACTACTTTCCTTTGTATATGTGCTGAAAGCAGATAAATAAACAATCTAAATCACAAATACTTATTGAACCTCAGAAAATTATAAATATATTAAAATTTATATCAAATGCGATTAAAGAGACGGTGGATGGAAAAGGAATCCGGATCCAAGTCACACATGGATCTGAAACCACCACGTGATCCTGTAATTTTACTCAGAAGAAGGAAGAAAAGCAACCCTAAGCAACCTGATTACTATAATACAAGTTGATAATTAAGAACAGGTAGAACTTAAGAAAACCCTTCCTTACGATCCAATTTATGCTTCATGAACTTGTATCAGAAGGCAAACTAGGTATAAAATGGAATACAAGAAAATAAATCATAAAAATGGTAATGGAAGCCACACCATAGAGTGCCTCAGCATGTGAATCCTTAATTGAGCGACCACGACTCCATCCCATCTTCAATAGCAGTTTTACCCCCTTAAAAACAAGATAGAGGAGGTAAGAGATACAGTATTTTTAAGGAAGATGCTATTTTCGAATTAAGTGGAACACACCAACAGACTCTGTGGCTGGAATAACTATTTCATCAGGAGCAGGTCCCGGAATTATGGATGGCCTACAATGAGAAAGAAAAACACAAACAAGAGATTGAAGTCCCATCAGAATGGTTATAAAAATATAGAAATGGCAAAATATGCAGAATAAAGAAAAACATATGAAGTCATTATTTGTTTTCTGAAGAAAAAATAATAATAACAAGATTTTATTCATGTGAATAAGATCAGTAATGACCTAAAGTGTAGAATGATAGACTGGTTTTTTTGTAAGTATCCATGTGATGTTACTTAACATACTCAGGTTGATAAAAATGGAGAATAAAGAGACATAATGAGCGTATTTCCAATCCTTTGAATATTTACTAGAGGAATTCCCCCCAAAATAATTACCATTGGTCAAATACCAAGAAGATACTTAATGGTAGTCCATGGCTAACACATTATTTTCATGATACAAAAGAACCAACTAGCATATAAAGCCATCAACAAGTGTGATGCTGAAATGCACTAATTAACTAAAAACCAAGAGTGAGAGAGAGCAAAGAAAGAAGGCGTTTTTAGCTTATCTTCCACAAGAAGCTTTCTATCTCACCCCTGTACAAAGCCTACATCTCCCCCCTCCCTTCTTGCTTCATTTCTTCTTTTTTCCTCATTTGCTCCATTTTCACTCAATTTCAAGCATCCTTTTTGGGACTTTGATGAAAACTTTAAAGCTCTACCATTCCTTTTTCTCTTGTGAGCTGATCTTGGGGTAACTTTCTGGAGTTAACGAGGGTAGAGCACATCCACTCTTTGAAACTCACTTATTTGGGCTTTTTTAGGTTTAAGCGCAACCCGAAAATTTGATGAATGGGTATTAGCATATATTCACTTTGGGTAGGAATATTTTGGGGCTTTGAGTGCAAATTTAGGGATTTTATTTAGCTTCCTTATTACCTATTGTTAGTTTAGCCTTGAATAAATTTCTAAGATACTGCCTCACTTGCTTCTCTTGTAGTTGTTGGAAGCAATTTAGTCAGTTCTTCCTAATAGTGAATGGATAATTTACTTAATGATATTTTATGATTGTTTCTTTCACGGGAGAAGCAATAAATTTGAAGAATATGTATTCTCCATGCAATAAAATGTTATTTTTAACAAGAATAATTTAGATGCAATTATCATGATTAGTTGATGAAGTATACTATCACGGGTTGTTTATTTTTATGAACCTAGCTTTTCCATGGATTTCAATTATGTTGATATATTGCTAAGTTTTTTATTTTGGAGTCGTTTATATTTCAAACTTGTGATTTTACGCTTATGTGAAGTATGCAAGCAATTACTTATGAGAATTAATTTTTTACAGCTTTGGATTGTATTTTGAAATCTAGAGAATAAATATTCTTGACGTTGTTGGATTTAAGTTGTCATGCCTCACTAGAATTTTATATTTAAATATTTATGAAGAGTTTTATGTTAGAACACTGTTTGTTGTTAGGAAAGAGATAGAACAACCTATGTGTATATACTAGTATATTTAGATAAACTATTGGGTGAAAGGATCCATAGCTACTTAGGTGGTTGTAGGATGAGCGGAACCTAACCACAAGCTATTATCAGGTGGGGCAGGGCCCCACATTATAGAAGGTGTGTAGTGTGAGCAATTCCTAACTATGAGATGTTGCTGGGTGATGCAAGGCCCCTAGCATATGACAAACATGATATTTGACTTAATGGGCAGAGATTACTTCCTAGCTTGTATCTACATGGTTCTTCATCTGTAACTCATACGGATTATTAATTTTATACACAGTTAACATTCTTCATTTTGGAATATTTCTATATTTATGAATAAGTCTCGGACAGGTGCAACTTCAATTTTATAAGTTGGTCCTATTATAAATTTGCAGTTCTTTATTTACTTTATGTCTTGAGTAATGTATGTATTTAAATACTTATACTTATGCCATCATTTGTTTCTCCTTCTTGTCCAGTTTATTTATTATGTCATCACTGAGTTTATGTGACTCACCCTATTCCTTTCCTTAGATTCATAGGCCCCGTAGCAGTAAGTTCCTAGGGTTTGCTAATCTATCTAGGAGTTACTAATCTTTCGGTTGGCCTCCATTGCAAGCGATGGATAGCATTTTGCTTGATTATAACTCCTCTCACTCATGAAAATGACCCTCTTACTAAATACATCCTTACACACACACACACCACATAGAGAGAGAGAGATATGCGCACCAAAAGAAAAACCAACCCACTCTTAGGCTATGACCAGCACATACTTAACATTTATTTAGCCTAGCAAGTCTAAGGATAGAATTAACTAAAAAAACATTAAACTAGTGACCAAAAATCCAACGGAGTCTCCCCTAAAACTAGAACATAGATATATCATATATATAGCCAGAACTACCCAGAACCATCAACCAAATTTATATACATACATTCATTCGTGTGTGTGTGTGTAGTGTAAAAACCTCATATTGATAATGCATGTAAAAGCCTGAGAGTAGGTCGTGATAGATACATAGTGATAATTAGCATGTAAAAACCTCATTATAATGCATAACCTCATATTATAATGTGTATACTAAGTTCCAAAAAGAAGAAAGAAATGATTTTATATTTAACACATACTGTAGGATATTACCATGGATGATGAATTTTTTAAAAAAAAGTGGCACAAACAGATAGTTTTTTTAATAAAGTAGTTAATTGACATATTCACGTCATAGGATTATAATTACAATTACAGAAACAAAATGCACCTCTGTTTCTGTTCCTTCTCAGCTTGTTTGCGAGCAATTTCAGCAGCTGTGAAACCAAATGTGTCAAACTGTGAAGATGTCCCCAAAAGCCGACCTTCCAATTCCTAAAACATGCAAAAGGAGGTTAGAACACACGGAATCAAAAAACTTGATCTACTAAGAAACATTGAAGCCCTGAACACCAATTAAGTAACCTATCTACTTGACTTCACCCACATCACTGATATGTTATGGTTGGGTTACTGATAGCATCGCCATTTTTTACAACATAGCTTCTGTTTAAGATTCCTCTAGACAAGCATAGAAGACTATAGCCTATCGTAAAAGTATGATAATATTAGATGTGAAATACACAAACCCCCCTAAAATTTTGAAATATCACAAATATCACCCCATCTCCCCCACACTAACAAAAAAAAAATTACAAGAAACTTCCTAGTTTTAAATTCCAATATATTAAATATAATATAATAAATATCCCTTTATGTTCTCCTCAAAGGATGTGCTTCTAACATATTCCATTTTAACCGGATATATGTAATATTTCAAAATCTCAAGGTGGTGTGAGTGTCTCTTACTCTAATATTAATATTACTAAAGTAAGTTTCATCTCAGAAGACATTAAAATGGCATAGAATGCAGAAGCATTTCAAAAGGCACCAATAGATAAAAAATGTGGTTTAAAAAAGGACAGCTAAATCAAATTTACAGAGAGCTTCTGTATGAAATGGTTCTAGATTACATGGTTGGATCTGCTCGGTATGACTTCTCTACCTGCGTCTATACTCTATACTTCCTTAGAAATGAACTTATAATAGGAGGGCTTTGAAACACATACATATAATTATGTTGAAAATCATACACACACACTATACATGCACAGTATTATTACATACAGCTTTCTCATCTTCATCTAGAAAATTCAATATGCTCTGCTCTTTGAATTCAGCTCTGCTCTTCCTGGATGATTTAAATGACTGAGGTGCCCACCCTGCACATTCATGTATAAAATATTAATACTCACCACCAGCAAAAATTCAAATCCATAACAGGAGCATTGTAATTCCCAAATGAACTTATACCTTCCTTTGAGCCCACTGTATTATAGTAACCAGCAGAAAAACCTCCTGTAAATGCGCCATGGAATCTTCTCCTCCCTTCTTCATCTCTAACCTAGAGACAGTGACATGAAAATGGTGCTAAAGTTAGAATACAGGCAGCATTAGTTAAGGCATGCCAAGTTCAAACGTCAAGGCCACTGACACTTCCTTGAATAGGGTTCAAACACAAATCAGGAGTTTAAATTTTTAAGTGCAGAAGAAGACAGCAATGAGGTACACTTCAATGTTCAAACTTCAAACTAATACCCAAATATCTTATTTTCAATTCTTTTTTTTATGATTAACTGATAGTAAATAGTTAATACTAAATACCCCTATGGTTGATACAATACAAAAAAATACTGAACTCCTCAATGAACCCCCACAACAGAATTTGGTCAGTTCAAGCTGATCCTTGATACAATGCAATTAACTTCAATTTTGATTTCACATTACAACAAGAAACAAAACCAAAACAAGCCAATTAATTCACGGGGGTATAACACGATTTCTCCTAAACGGTGGAAAGAGTGATCGTTTACCTCTTGCTTCCAAGCTGGGAGGGTTCGGAGGTGACCAGAGGACTCGGCAATGGCCTTCTTTTTGCGGCTGGTCAACTCCTCCTCGCGCTCTATCGGCGTTCCGTAGAAAACAAAATCGTCTTCGTCCGAATCCATTTATTTCCACTGATTGATGAAATTGGAAGATGTTATGGCCCAATCCAAATGTATTAATCAATATTGAATAGCAGATACTAAATTAGGGTTTTTCAGGAGTATGGAGAGAGGAGAGAAGAGAAGTAAAACGACAAGCAAGGACCTAGTAAGGTCGAGATTTTACATGTACATTTTTTCAGGTTAATCCTAAATTCTTAATTAGTATTTTTTTATTTAATTAATATATACCGTAAGTGTAAACTAGTTTACACATATATTCAATGATATGTTATCACATCATTTAATGAATGTGAACCTCATGTGTTGTTAAATTCAATGAACGATGTGGCAACACATCATTGGATGTTTGCTAAATTCAATAAACGATGTGGCAACACATCATTGGATGTCTGTGTAAAATTTCTTTACACCGACAGTTTATATATATTAAACTCTTTTTTTAATCATAGGTATCCTCTGTTACAAGGACAATCCTATTTTGGGTTTAATCACAATTAAAGTTCTTCACCCCTCCCTAAGTATGTGTTTAGTGGGATGGAACTCGAAAGTTCTTCCCACGATCTAAGTCTGCGTCTAAGCCACAATTCTTTGTTCTTAAATTCTTAATTAGTATTGAATAAATAAAATAAATCAATACCGTTGAGTTAAAAAAAAAAGTGATTTTAAGATGGTATGAGTATGTAATATGTTTTTTAAATTTTTTATTTAGAGTATAAATTTTTTTTTTTGTTATGCTTACAAAACCATTTAGGTATAATTTTTATGTTTTTTTTTCTAAAGTAACTTTTCAAATAATTTGATTTATTTTTTGAAAATTATTTTTTCTAAAAATTAAACAAACACAAAAAAAAAAAATTAAAAGAGACTATTTTTATTATAAAAGTGTTTTTTCATAAAACTTTTATAACAAACTGAGAATGTAATTAAAAAACTTATAATCTAATGTACGATAGGAAATCACGTATATTTTTTTCTGGGACACAATATAAGATTGGTTAGTTAATATTTTGGCATTATTACAAATAACAAAAAAGCAGTGATTCAAGTAATCATGATCACAAATCACAATGACACAACTGATGTTATAGTGATGTCATTCTTAGAGAGCAAAGAGTGGAATATTACCTTACTAAGCCAATTATTAAAGAGGAAAAGTATAACATTTTAACAAGTATTAACACCTTAAGGTATATAGCTATAATAACATAAATATGACACACTAGAATGAAGGATATAAATGATATATAACTTAAACAATAAACTCACCTTGCATCTTGTTGCTTCAATTTTTAACATTTAATTGAAATTTATCATCTCTCGTTTGTTATTTAATTTTTTAGTTAACTATGTTTTCAATCCTTGAGTCAGTATTAGATATTACTATGGATAATGCTTAGATAGAGTACTATAGTACTCGTCATAGTTGAGAACCATTAAAAATGGGTCCATAAACTTTGATACATTAAAAAAAACTAACCAACGCACGATGTGTAAGTAATATAAGGGTTTTTTTTTTTGTTACATCGGGGCTCGAAGGCCAAAAACTAAACTACCACATAACGACTAAGACTAACACCAATTATGTCTTGTCATAAAAGGTGGATACACTATTGAGAATGATTCAACAAACACATGAGTACCATAATCTAAAGAAAGTGTAATTAGCCAATTAGTTTGCATCTTTGTTCCCTTCCCTGAAATTGTGAACGAAAAACATTTGCCAATTTCTATTCCTGAAGTTAGAGATTTCTTGAATGACACCTGATAGAGGATGAGGAATTGGAACCCCCTTAGTATTAAGTGAGATTGTTGTAGTTTTTTCGTTCTCAATCCAGACCCTTTTTGTAGCCATGATCCTAGGCCATGCGTAGAGCTATGATAATTCCACACAATTCATCCATAAGAATTGAAGCAGTACCTAGATTACTTGCAAAGCCCAAAATTCATCTGCCATCTACTCCACAAAAGACCCCACCACACCCAGCCTTGTGCCCCCTTCTAACCGAACCATCCATGTTACCCTTCACCCAACTGGACATAAGAATTACCCCTCAATCATACATTATTGATATTTTGGTACCTCTTAATGAAGGCCACCAGAAGTATGATTCCTCTCCATCAAGAAAGACCCCCCTCCCCGCGCATAACACTGTAACAACTAGAGTCATTTGCCTAAAAACCAGCATATTTCTAGCTTTCCACAAACACCAAAGTACTAAACCAAAAGTTAAATGCCAATTTCCCCCCCTATGCAGTGCATTATATTAGACAAAATCCAACTGTGCATGTCACATGTGTTCCACATATCAGTATCAACCATTACCCTAAGCTGGCTCCAAATGTCTCTCACCTTTGTGTAATTTCTAAAAATGTGAAGGGGTTTTCCTCGTGTTGTTGACAAACCAGGCAGGTTTAGAATTCATAAACTGAAGTTTATATCCTTTCTTATGCGTCTTCAAGTCGTAATTTAAGACAAACCACATAAAACAATTAGCCCTTTGAGGCCGACTCCACCTCCAAATTGTCTTCCACAAGGGGTGGACACCAATGATATCCGAATTTTATATCAAATCATATCCATATTTTGTGGAAAATATTCCATTTGATGTCCAACCCCATGCTATATAATCCAAACCCATTTCAGAATTAGGATGAGGTGTCCAGTCACTTCACATAACACATCCATGGGTAATAATGTTTGAAACATATTAACCTTCCACTCGATTACTGCATCTGCATAATTCGCCACCGTCCTCACAAACCAGATATCTTGATACGAAGCTAAATAGACATCTTTCGGGATCACACCAGAAAGGAGCCATATATCCTCCCATAACCGAATCGCGACACCATCACAAGCACCCTTCTCATCCCCTTTTGAACAAAATGTCATGTTTTCCTTATACCCTCTCCACATTATAGACTTATTTCCACGCATAATAATAAAGCAAAGAACACGATATCAATGTTAATATTTATTATATTTATTTTCTCCAACCAAATATAGACTTCCAGATTAAAGATTAATGAAGTACAAAACTAAATAATACATTAAATAAAAAATAAACATTTAATATTTTAAACTTAAAAAATTTAATTAATAGTTATTTTTAAATAATCAATAAAAATAAAAATACAAACAAAAAAGTGAAGTCAAACGAGAAAGAGTATTTAGAGTTATTCTCGAGTCTCTCTCTTTCATTCACTCTCGCCTCATAAACCCTAGCAATAAGCACCGCCGCCCTCTTGGGGGCCTCCCCCTTCGGGGGCTTTCCTCCTCCATATATATGGAGTTTTTCTACCCACTTTAGGTGAGTTATCATGCATTGTCCCCTTCTCCTCAAGATCTGGTCAGCTACACCACTCATTCCGAGACATAGGCAACAAAGATGACCTTATGAAGTTTATTAGTCTTCCTCATGACACAACCAAGGAAACTGAAGAAAGAAAAGAGTGAAGCAAGAAAAATTAGGAAAAAATAATCTTTCACTTGTTTGTCAACAGTGGTGCAATGTAGGATTTCAGGGTTTTTTATTTGGATTATTTAGATTAATGTATGTTGAGCCAACATGTTATCTAATGTAGTGCATATTTTATGAAGGATTGTAGAATTGGTCGTTGAGATATTGGTTTCATCTACCTTTTGTAAATGTCAATTTGACTGCCTTTCAATCAAATGAAATTTGATAAAAAAAAAGAGAGAGAGAGAAAGGTTGCGTTTGTATCCAACCCAAAACGCGCTGGATGAGAGCGCGTGGAGGAAGCAAAGTCGTAAACGGGCTTTGAGTAGTGTGGGTTGCCCTAATCGTATGTGAGCGAGAACTGGTTCTCTTATCCTGTGAAACCATCTTCATAAATTCATATATCAGCCATGTCTTCGCACCTCCTCCTCCTCTTCCTCTTCCTCTTCCTTCTCATCGGATCTTCAATCGGTTGACTCCTCACTCGTTTACGCCTTCACAGGTTCGCTCGCCTTCATCTCCTTTCCCGGTAAATCGGTGAGTTCGCTTTTCCTTCCTTCCTACGCCTCGTTCCTTTTCAGATCTGCACTTTCCTTCTCCCTGTTCATCTATATATCTGTTCCCTGATTTTTCCTTTCATTCGATTTTAGGTTGAATCATGGAGCCCATGGACATCGTTGGCAAATCAAAGGAAGATGCCTCGCTTCCTAAAGGTTTTTTCACTTCCTTAATTATTTTTTTATTATTTTCAATTTCTTGGCCGCATAGGTGAATCTTGTTTCTCTCTGGAATTTGCTTTGGTAAATAGGATGTGGAGAGTGAAAATAAAAATAAAAATCTTGAACACCTCTAGGTTTTCATGACATCTTAGCACTAATCTCTCACGAAGCAATTTTTCCCCCTTTGAAAGTGCTGATTATGGTTTTTCAGCAAACCAAATAACCTGATAAAAACCGTATTTAAACTGCACTCCGAGTGAGATCATTAATACAGAAGTTTATGCTCCTCATAGATGGTTAGTCATCAACAATTCAGCATAGCATATCATACATGGCTAAACATGTGTTTCTTAGCTTCAGGGACTTAGTGTCTGTGTGTGTGGTATCCCGAAATTAATCTTTAACCAAACATGCACATTGATGTCTTCATTAGCTGCATGAACTCTGTGCTATTGGCTACAGGATTTTGGTTTTCCAGTTATAATTAATATTTTTACACACTTTTCTCGTTGTTGTGGAATATTAAAACTTAAGACTGTATTGTGGTCTTACCAAAACTAGCCTTTTTAATAATGTTCATCCGACGATGCTGACAGTCAATGGTCCTTTTTTAATAGGTATATAATTGATAAAATGTAGCTAAACAATAATGAATAGTGATATTTGATTTCTTTAATTTTGATCGCACCTGATACTTAGTGTTTTCTATTTGTTGTTAATGCATCATTGTTTTTATTGCTTACTGAAGTTTTGATTTCTTTGCAGCAACAATGACAAAAATTATTAAAGAGATGTTGCCTCCAGATGTACGTGTTGCAAGAGATGCTCAAGATCTATTGATTGAGTGTTGCGTAGGTAAGAATTTTACAACCCATGACAATCTTATTCCCACTATGTTGTGTCTGATTTCTTAACTTATTTCTTTTCGTTCAAGGTTTTATGTAGGGTCTAAATTCTAACATGCATCTTAGTTGCACAAAATTGATGAACTTGCTATTTCTATTCTGTCGTGTCTGTCAATGTTTACTGCCAACCTTTTGCCCTGGATTATAATTAAAATAGGCATCATGATGTTTGTTTATAATTTATCCTTATCTGCATAACTTGTTAATTATGCATGGTTCTGGTCCCTTAGGCTAATTTAGATTCAAATTTGAGGAATAGTGACCCAACTATAACATACCATATGGACCATAAATCACTAGAATCTACAGTTTAATAATATCCTTGGTGATAAGCACATTTGAACTTGCTACCTATTTTTTATATCTGAATATGTCATAATAGCATTGTTTGCTTATGTATCTTTATATAATGGGTGTGCAAAAGTTGTGATCTGTTGCTTATATTGTCTGAGAGGTTAGGCTTATTAAGATTATGATGACCACTACCTGCTTTATATCATTCATTTTCACTTCTTACTGAATAATTTATCTTTTGTTCATTTGTGATTGTAGAGTTTATAAACCTTGTCTCATCAGAGTCCAATGAAGTCTGTAATAGAGAGGAAAAACGAACTATTGCACCTGAGCATGTATTGAGGGCTCTAGAGGTATTTGTGCAATCTTTTTATATTTAAAGTTCTGCATGTGGATCTTGTCCAATATTCCAATTATATTTGAGTGTTCATATGGCACCAAGCGATTATCTTGGATGGTGTTATGTTTGACTGCGGGATATTTCATATTTTCATTTGGCAAAGGTTCTTAATGATGCAATTTAAGCAAGCTGTGTTGAAAGGGTATAGCTTAATTATTATTAATTAATAGTAATGATTTCTTCTTTCCTCTCTTTACAGAAACTGATGTGCAGAAGAGATTTTTACCTTTGTAATCAAAATTGAAACCACAGTTAATTCATTGCAGTTTTACCTGTAATGAGACTTGAGCACATCTTTCCAACTCCTGAAATTGAAATACTTACTACCTGATTAGATTGTCGTTTGTTGATTAAAGATTTCTTGCTTGTCCTTACTAAGTATTGTCTCCTGCTTCCCAGACAATGAAATGTGTTCACTCACAAGACATTACCTCATGCTGAAGCCAAAGTGGTAGTTGGCCTTCTATTATTTTTTTAATAAAGATTCTTTGGTTTCATGCAAACTGGTGATAATGTATCATAGCAATATGTATCTTTTTTATTATATATTGTACATGTATATTTTGGCCATTAGGAATCTTGTATTAAAAAACTTCATTTCATTTTAAAATGAACAATTCTTCTAAAATTAAGGTGTTACAAACATAGCATAGGTTTATTTTTATTTTTGAACATGCCTATATGAGATTGTCAATAATGAGTTCATTGGATGTTTTAAACATGCCTGATATGATTTTTGTTTATTGATTTGCCCATTTTCCCCTAGGTTCTTGGATTTGGTGAGTACATTGAAGAAGTTTATGCAGCATATGAACAACACAAGCTGGAGACCATGGTAATTTTTAATATTAATGTCCAATGTGCATGTTGAATGCTTGAGTGTTATTAACCCATATGCATGTTGAATGCTTATTATACATATTAGCATAATCACTTTCTTTTACCCCCACCCTGCCCCTTTATGGGTTAACAATTTTAACACTGAAAAAAAACTGATAGTCATGTGGAGTGCTCCCTCAGATGACCATTTTCAGCTGTTTATCTGACCATCTTGAACAATCTCAATGGAAGCTGAATTTCTGTTTTCAAACTGGGATCAGATGAAAGATGGACTGTCTCGAGGGAGCATCTGCAGCGCTCATTGATGGCCCTCTAAAGAAGCCCTCAAACCTGTCATGGTTTCCATCTAACCTAACCCTCTTGGTAGACCTGTGGAAATAGTTTCAAATTGGTAAATACCCTGGAAAGATCTTAATGGGCTGGTAATTTGACTATGCTCCCCAGTCCTTTCCTCTCCACTGGATTTTTTAAGAATGCTGTTTGAGAGCATGGTCTTTGTGGTGTTTGGCTGTTTAAATCGAAATCTCGTAGATTTTTTGTCTAATGCTTGTGGATTTTTTAGTTATTTGATTAAACTTTCAAAGTAAACAATTGGGTGTCCTGGGGTTGTGACGTAAGAATGATATATTGACTATTGTATTGAGTTCATGTGTTCTGGATTTCATTACATCAAATGCTCATTGTGGCTATTGAGAGGTTGGTGGAGGGCCTGTATTATTGATCAGTTAAAGTGAATCTTGAATAGGTTAATTACTGTTGTATATGAATTTACTTTGGAAAAGAAGAACTATTTTCTGATTAATTTTGTTATCTTCCAGCAGGACTCTTTAAGAGGTGGTGGTAAATGGAGCAATGGAGCTGAGATGACTGAGGAAGAAGCATTAGCAGAGCAGCAAAGGATGTTTGCAGAGGCACGTGCTAGGATGAATGGTGGGGCCATTGCTTCCAAGCAGCCAGATGCTGACCAAAGTTTAGATAGCTAACTTTAGGACCTTAATTTATATTGAAGCATAGGCAAGCACCTCTGACTCCTGTCTGTGCTTCTAATGAGCTCGATTGTGTACAAAAACCATTCACTAGTTTGCTGGCCAATGTGGATGTGATCTCCATTTGTATTCTATGAATCCATATTTGTAAGTCAATGTAATTAGTGAGAGTTCATGAAAACGCTCCTGTTTAGAGTCACTTGTAATTATTTAATTTACTTTTTGTATCTTCTATACACTAACAGCTCCTAGCTTGATTCTGACAGTAGCTGCTATATTAGATTGTAACAAATAATTAAATATGTAGAAGTAATGGTGTTCTGTTTGTTCCTTCTGTTACATCGATAGATATGGTAAATCTCAACACAGCTAGAGATGCAGTTAAACGGGGGACATATCACATCGTCGCTCAGTCGCCCTTGTACAAATGAATGATAACTTAAAGCTCTGTTAATAGCCATGCCCATGTCTCACCTTGCTTTTTAGGGAGATTGTTTGTGTAGATACTAGATAATATATTCACGGGTCTGTGCCCCTAAAGAACTCTGGCTCTACTAACCTAAATCAGTAAATCTAAATAAACCCTGAAAGGTTATTTTGGGTTGAAGGTCAGTTTTCTTAATAGATTGAGTATTTTGTGGGGCTCACCTAAAATGAGGTGTCAGTTCGTAGATACTTGAAATGTAGTCTATGTAGCCAACATGAGCCATGAGAATTCAGTAATCCTTAACCTGATGTGACCATGGTGCGCCTTTGCACTACAAGACATGGATGCAGCTGAAGAGTCAGCTGAGTGCACGTCGAGTTTCAACAGTGATGGCTTTGTGTTTTGTTAGTTTTTGCTTTAATATTTTTTTTACCGTTTTAAGCATCAAGTCAAAAGAGTTTAGTCAAGCACAACTGCACAACACAAGCCTCTCTCTCTCTCTCTCTCTCTCTCTCTCTCTCTCTCTCTCTCTCTCTCTCTCCCTGCCCCACAAGAAAGTGAAATTACAAACACATTGTCTCCTTAGATTCCTTTCTTTTCTATATGAAAACGCACTCTATCTCAGTCTCTCTCTTTCTGATATCCTGTAATCCTGTATCAGCTGGTGGGACTGCCTATGTTTCTTTTGTCAGGATTCTCTTGCACTCACTATATCAAAGGGGGAGAAGGCTAGAATAACACAAAGATTCAATTAATTAAACTTAAAAGCCCAACATATCTATCCCCAATAGTAAAAAGAAGAAACCAGATTCATACCCTCTCTGTCTCTCTGTCTCTCTTTACCACCTGTTTTTAAAGCTTGTTTTTCCCTTTCTCTGATGAAGACACTAGTCATGGACACAACCTCTTCAACCCCTCAAGACTTGTCCTCCAAGAGGCACTTCCACTGGACCAACAAGGTTGGAAATGAAGATAGTGAAGTTCCCACCTCCGAAACCATGTCCAAAATCATAGAGGAGGAAACAAAAGAGGATGACAAGGCTGTTCCAGGACCTGCAGCCACTTCTCAAGCAACAAGGAAGAAGCTTCAGGCTGTGGCAATTTCAAGGCTTCGCTCTGTTCTCACTGTGTTTGGCAAGAACCGCTCCAACCTACCCTTTGGCCTTGGTTCTCGAGTTGTTGGCACCCTCTTCGGGTATCGTCGTGGCCATGTACATTTCGCTTTTCAGAAGGACCCCACTTCCAAACCTGCTTTCCTAATCGAGCTTGCAACACCCATCAGTGGTTTGGTTCGTGAAATGGCATCTGGGTTGGTTCGAATTGCTCTGGAATGTGATAAGGACAAGGAGAAAGAAGCAGAGAAGAAGGGCGTGAGGTTGCTACAGGAGCCTCTGTGGAGGACATATTGCAACGGCAAAAAGAGTGGCTTTGCTACCAGAAGAGAATGTGGTGAAAAGGACTGGGATATCCTGAAAGCAGTGGAGCCAATTTCAATGGGTGCAGGTGTTTTGCCTGGAGCTGAAGCAGGGTCTGATGGTGAAGTCATGTACATGAGGGCTAGATTTGAGAGAATTGTTGGGTCTAGGGACTCTGAGGCTTTCTACATGATGAATCCTGACAGCAATGGAGCACCTGAGCTCAGTGTTTATCTGCTTAGAGTCTAGCACCAGTCCCTGGAAGTTCTGTTTAGTTATACTTAATTTTCCTTTTTCTTAGTTTTTGTTCTTTGTGGATTTGGAAGACTAGGTTCTTTAGCTCTTCAATCATGGAGATGGAGACCTAGTTCTATCCAGGTTTTTCCTTTTTTCCCCCTTCTTCTTCCTGGAGGTAGAAGAGGTGGGGTTTCTGTTCTTTGTTAGAAAATAGGCGGGTAGGCTAAAGGCAGAAAGGGGAAAAATTTGTGGGCAACCAATACTTTACAGCATGATGGTGGGGTGGGTCATGAAAGGTGTATATGTATAGTTTTCTTTCCAATCCTTTAATTAGTGATATGAGATGGATGTTAATGCTAATCATGATTGTCTTCACATTTTTTATTTGGTTTATCAACTTTAACAATTTCATCATGCCATCTTGTTCAATTCCAAATGGTGTTTTGCCTTCTTTACACTGTGCTCCCCCACGCTCTCTTTTTTCATTTCCACTTATGTGCCTTGCTGATTCAACTCATTTCCCATTTGTAGAATATTAAAGAGTATACTCCTATTATTGTTGTTTATATTGGTAATTCCATCTCTTTCATAGACCATCATTGCTCTTATGGTTTAGCATGTTACTACAACTAATGTTTTTCATAATATCATGTACTTTATTTTATTTGGATTCAATAATGTCAGTTCTACTCTTACAGTTTCTACAAATGGTACTTTGTTTGCTTTCAGGTAGAGGAAGATTGCCATATGAGAATCTCTACCCCTCCCCTCCTTTTCTGTGTCTATTGGATGATACCTTCATTATTATTTTTGGCTTGAGTGCTCTTTAATTTGTTTTCTTCTGATGCCCTTCTTTCCCTGTTTAGTTAGGATCCTTTATCAACATGTGCTTTCAATTCAACAAAATTTCAGTATTCGGTCTAAAAGTTAAGAGTGTTCCAATCATTGCTTTTTATGCACAATTTTGTTTGTGAAATGATCCCAAGATTTTTTTTTGTTAATGCCTAATCATAGAAGCCATCAAAAGAGATATAAGAAAAGAAAAAGAAAATCCATATCCAGTTACTAACAATCTGACAGCAGACCCCATCTTTTCCTCACTTTTCCTTTGTTTATACACTCCACCATTTGCTTTTCCTCTTGTTGACTGCTTTTCTTTTGTTGGCCTAATTCAAATCTGTAACATTTTCACCAGTTTGTGACTCATAGTAATTTGTGCAGGCAGGCTTGAGTCTCAAAGTGTAGACTAGACTATAGCCCACCACCATCAACATATATGAATATAGGCTGCGCCTAGGATATGAGTATGACACCTATTAAAAGTTGTTGGATCACTTTTATTTTTGAATAAACGGCTCTTATCCTATTTAACCTCTCCAAAAGAAAATCCTTTACCTGGATAACATGATCATATTAGTGACACCCCTTTTACCTTTCCCTTACTAGTTTTCAGGCTTTCAAAAATTCCTACTATTCCCTGCAACTTATGACTGAAAAGATTCATGAGGATAAATGCCCTACAGCTAGGACAAAATCAAATTGTTAATCTTTCTTTCGCCGAAACCAAAGGTTTTTTTAATCATCTAGTCATCATTTTTCCAAAGATATAAAAGCTAATTGCTTCACATAAAGTTAGGGCCACTGATTTATATCATTATTGCTCTAATAAGTGCACCAAAACCTCTCTTAGCCCACCATTGAGAAAAGAGTCACAAGTAGAAATTAGAAGAGTGCATTAAGGTTGTCTGTGGTACATCTCCATAGGTCATTACAAAGGCCAACTTGTTTCATCTTTTACATTTTCAATTGTCGGAATGTGTAGTCTTTACTTGTCAGCCAAGTATAAGCTTAATGGCTAACTGATTTATTTACACAAAACAAATGAATGAAAGAATGTGTGCTCCGCCTAGTGTGTGAGAGTGGGGCTACATGTCAATTAGACTTATAATTGAAGAATCACCTCAGGTTGATGCTATGTAAGGTAGTTTTTGTATTTTTACTTTTGGTCAGGCAGGGGAAGATTTTTTCCTATCTTGTTTGAACTTGAGTAATTAAGCGCATGTTTGGTTTATACTGGATCCACGTTTCCAGAGTTTGGATATATGTTTGAAACGTGATTTTCATGAAAACCAAACACACACTAAGTTTGGATTCTTAACGCAACTATTTTTAACGTTATAAGTGTATGTTGGTCAACGTTAAAAAGTAACCAAGTCTGACTTTGGATTTCTCAACACAACTATTTATAACGTTGAAAACATGAGTTTATTACATCACAACATTAAACCAAATATACTCTCAACGACTGGATACTTATCCGGTTTAGGTGAGCAAAGGCTCATCATATGTATGCATACATCAGAAAACAGCAACCCCAAACAATGGCTCCAAGACAGCACTACCTATGGGCTAAATGCTGTTTTGGGGGTATACTTGAAAAGTAGTAAATTTCATAAAGATTCCAGCTGTGTTGGCCTACTGGATGAGTTAACGTTTGTGTCCCATTCCTTGTTTTTTCAAACATATCTAGCAATAGTTGGTTAATGCTGAGTATGGGAATTATGTGTATCAATGTCCACTCTTAATGCTGTGATTATTTTGTGCACGAAGACTGGAGGTTGATTGCATTAACTTATTAGGAACTTTCAGAATGCTATTACAAGAAAATGACAGTTAACTATTGAAAATTCGCCACAAGGCTATTTACTTTCTAAATGGAAAAGCATTTTATTATTATTTTGATGTATCCTGAGCCTTTAATTGTTTGAGTCTATGAATATGATCACTAATGCTCATACAAAAATTATTCAAGAATAAGGCTATTTACTTTCTAAATGGAAAGGGAAAGTATACAAATGGTACAACAATTGTACCACACTGTTATTTGAGGGGAGTGGGCACGCGGGAGAGAGAAAATGAGGGAATTGGGCATACGGACGCACTGTGGTAAAAACAGTGGTGCCACTGTTTTATATATACATATCGGTTCGAATTCCTCAATAATTAATAATTCTGCTAGGTGATTATCCTTGGGAAATCTCTTTGACATCTAGGGCTATGAGAAAATTGAAAAAATTAATTACATTTGTTCGTCCTTTTAGAATTAAGTATGACAATAATGCCTATAACGATAGTACGAGAAAATGTTAACGGTTAACATTGATTTCCCTTAATCAAAGTTTCGGGTCTTGGGTTGGTTCAAGTAGTTCAACGGGGGTTGGCTCAAGTGCTATATGTTTGATTCTCCTTAAGCAAGGTCTCGGGTTAGAGTTTTGTGGATGGAAAAAAATCTCGCTTTCGAGTCTTGTGGATGAAAAAAAAAAAATCCCGGCTTGATTGCCTCCCATGGAGGATATCTGTTGTTCAAACAAAAAAAAAGTTAAGATTGGTATTAACAAAATCAATGGTATTAAAGTAAGGAAAATCCTAACGAGTGTACCCTTAGGGCACTTGTTAAGAAACCAAACATAGAAATGTTTTATTGGAGTGTGTAACATTTAATGTTACAAATGCAATTAATATTGTGATTTCCAATAAAAATATTCTATACATGGATCTTTGATCAGTGCCCTTAGGATACTCGTTAACAAAATCCTTAAAACTGATATTTTTATCAGAAGAATTGTAAATATTTGTATACTATAGTAAGTTTTGCACTTGATCGATTAAAAAAACCCCATCCCCCTCTATTTTTTTGGGGTTATCAGTTATGAATGTCATGCCAACTTATCTATTATTTTGTCTTTTCCTAACTGATTGTTTGTGACAATCACTAGCTCAACCTGCTATTAAATTCGCAAGATGTATCGACCACAAATGCACGTTGATTTATCCAACCTTTGTATTTGTTATACATTATTTTCAAAGAAGATTAGATGTTTTCTTTTTTCGTACGAAGATGATTAAATCGATGTTTTAATCTCTATCATTGTCACTTAAATAATGTTTTAATTTTGATTATAATTAAGGGACCATAAAATATCGAGAGTATGTTGATTGGTCTTTTCACTTGACAACAATTTTTTAACAATTGAATCGGTCATTTAATCTATGGAGCCATTGATTTATGATTGATGAATGTGAACATGATTGAACTGTGATAGAATATTTAATATGTTAAGTAATAAAAATAACATAGAATAATGAAAATTCAAGTTAAATATATTTTAAATTAATATAAATTGATCATATTACATAATAACTAATCAATTAATAATATCAATAGGTTATATAATAACAATCCATGTGTAAGATAAAAAATTAACTGTAATATCCTTTGAATGTGTTTGATAAGGTCAATAAGTTAGTTATTAGCTTATTTGACTAGCTTATAAGCTCATTTGACTAATATAAAAATGTTTGGTAAAACACAAGTTTCTAGCTTATAAGCTATAAGTTACTTTAGCTAGCTTATAGCTTATAGCTTGTAACTTATTTATTTTTCTTGGACTTTTATCCCTCATATTTCAATATTTTTTTTCTATTCATTTTTTTACGTCTTTTTATATCATTTTATATTTTTTACCTAACTTATCAACTAATTTTATGAAACACACTTTTCTCAGCCAATTCAATCAGTTTTTTAACTGAATCTCTGAACAGTCAATTATTTAGATGCGATAGAGTTGAAACACTTGAACAATTCACCTGTTTTTTTTTTAATATGAATGCTACACCAATCCTCACTTTGTCAATTCACTTGTGTAAAGAGGATAGGATTGTATTGACAAAAAAGAAGAGGATAGGATTGTCCAAATTATTGGAAGGGGTGTTTGAATAAACAGCTCCACAAGCAGGGGGGAGTTGAGCAAAAAGTCCAAATGAGAAGTACATGGTAATGTCAATTGTCAAGCCAATCACAAATTCATTCTAGGACCATGACAGGCCCACAGACATAATAATATAGGTGCTTCTACGTTGTAAAAACAATCAAATGAATGTACATACATACACATAATAAAGATTTTGGAGTTTTCTCCAAAAATTTTACTTCACAGTGGTAATCAAGAAGCATGCAAAGGGACACTTGGGGTTGCAGCTAACTACACTACACTATGAATCATCCTTTGAGTAGAGACATAAAAAAAGATCTCTGTATATATAATACTCAGCTTCCCTGTGTTCTGGTAACTTCCTCTTCCACTTCAAACATTTGCTTTTTGACGAGCAAAACCTGGCTGAATAATTGATTATGTGGGAACACATGCACATGCATCAACAAAAACCAGAAACATGGATAAGTTAGCTGCATCAATTACTGAAGAAGGTGAAGAGGATATGGACTAAGAGGGAAGAATCATAGTGTTCGGTTTACACCAAAACCACGTTTCAAACGTGGATCCGGATCCGGATCCGTGTTTGAAATGTGAGTTTTGTGTAAACCAAACACACACTCAATGTAGTACCTGAAGAAGCATGGATGGAGGAGGTCCTGTAGTAGGTTCAGAAAGGACATGACTTCTAGTTTTTCTTCCATTTAATGTAGTAACTGATGGACTATTAGTTGTGGTTATGTCCCAAAAGCTTCTTTTCTTGGCAGTTGGGACTGGTGGTGATCGAAAACGATGATTTGGACTCTTTAATTCACCATTGTTTGCCTGTAGTAGGCTAGCCCTTGTTACCATTCTCTTCCCTACTTCCCCTCCTGTTGGTAATCCTTGTTTTCCACCCTTTTGTGAAAGATCTCGAATAAGATCATCTTTTGCTTTAGCTGCAAGCTATGGTCTTTCTTCATTCTCTCCATCTCTGCCTCTAGTGCTTTCACAGTCCTTTGAAGTGTTCTGACAGCTAGTTCAGCTCCCTTCTTCTTGGTTTCTGGAGTGAAACAAGTTCCAGCCAAGAAAGAGGATCTAGTCCTTCGTTTTTCACTTGGTTGTGCTGAAGTTGGAGGAGTGGAAAGAGTTGCAGCTGAAGGTGGTGTTGGAGAGGAATGTGAAGCTAAGGACTGTGTTTGTAGAGTTAACAGCTTCTGTTGTTGCTTTGCTAGCTGCATTCTTAACTCACGATTCTCCTTTTGCAGCTCAAGTACCAGCTTAGCCTGGTCAGTTTCTGTCTCAGGTACTGGCAATGGATCCTCATTTGCATCACTTACCTGTGTCAACACATGTAACAGATTACATTATTCAACTTCATTACAAAAACATGTTTATGTCCCAACATTTTGGAGATAGATAGATACTAGCTTGAAATGGTATGAGTATTCAACCTTTGTTCTAATCTCCTTGGCTCTATCAGCCCAATGAATGGTGTTCTGAGTTTCACCAAATGAGAGGTTACTTGGGCTTATGTTTGCAATCATGACAGTGTTACAAGTTCCTCCTAGTGAGTCCTTGAGAAGTTGAGTGAGTTTTGAATTTCTATATGGTATGTGTTTCTTGCCTTCTACAAGAGCATTAATGCAGCTGCTTAGTGCAAGAAGAGACCGGTTTATGTTGGCACCCTCAAGAGATCTAATTGTTCTTTGATCCGTAGCAAGAGCTCTCTCTGACCCAGCAAGATCAAT
The DNA here is from genome assembly GCA_026901365.1 of Sesbania bispinosa. Classification (NCBI taxonomy): domain Eukaryota; kingdom Viridiplantae; phylum Streptophyta; class Magnoliopsida; order Fabales; family Fabaceae; genus Sesbania; species Sesbania bispinosa. The sequence continues at coordinate 523,851 of QLOH01000403.1, read as the reverse complement.
CAATGAGAGCTTGCCCACTCGGTTAATAATATTCATTGCAGCATCTCTAATTCGGTATTCAACCACAACCTATATGTAACAAAGTAAGGTGCATTTGGTTAGTAAGAAGAACATGTCACAGTCACAACAATAAATGGGTGATCCTTCATTTTTCCTCAAAAAAACTTTATGGTTACCTGCAAAATTGCATGGGAACGTGAAGATGTTTCATTTGCACGAGTTGGTTCAGTGGTTCTGTTCTGATTTCCTTGTTGAAGCAATGCCATCACCTGAAGCAACAAGAGAAAAGAAAAGGAAGTAAGGAAGGAACAAATGCTAAATGAAGGTTCAAACTAAGGTATACTCTTGTAAAAAGGATCAGAATATTACTTCATCTGTAGAATAAGCTCTATATTGTGTAAGACCTGCTGCCACAATCCCCTATAACATAATTGAGCAATGAATCATCAGATATCCTTCAAGAGTAGCAGTTCAAATATTGCTATTGCTCATCAAAAGTTTGTCATATATTAGTAGATAAAACTGTATAAGATTTACATGATTTTTTTCTTCAGAATACTTGTGTTGTTGTGAATGCTATTACTCACTAGAATGCTTAGAATACTTATGAAGTTTTAAGTTTAAGAAGAAAAGAATAAGAAGGTGGACCTGTTTATCTTCTCTAAGAATCAAAGGCCTTCCAGGGCAAAGCAAATCCCTAACAGTTTCATTATAAACCTCAAGATAGGACAAATGAACCACATGGCTTCCATCAAAACTTCTCTGCCTGATTTTAGTAAAAAGATCCTTAATAGCCAAAACCATCACACCTGGATTCTCCACCGTACCAAGCATTGTGTAAGTTTTTCCAGCTCCTGTAGCACCATAACAGAAAACCGACCCATTCCTCCCTTGCAGAACTGCTTCCACAAGTTCTGAGGTTCTGAAAAAAAAAAGTTCAAGTCAACATATACACGCCTCAGTTTGATTTGGTGTTTCAACGGTCCAAAAACCATGGTTTCCCAGAATCAATTCTGTCTAACATGTTTCATAAAACGTGCATCACTTGTCTCAACCATTGATTTCTAGAATCAATTCTACTCAATTGTAAATCAAACGGACATTATATCTCTCCATCAAACACAAAATTACGGCTAAAGTAATAAGGATTAAGGAGGGTTTTTGAATGCAAATGCGGGAAATTAAGCTTAAAGCATGAAATTGTACAGGCACCCTTGTCAACAATGTTATGCACACTCATCATAAGATATATAAATAGAAACTGGAAACAAAACAAAACAAAACAGGTCAAGTTCATGCAATAAAGCCAGTGATTCCACATCAGATTTTATGAAATTTCAAAAACAAAAAATGCAAAAACATATCGAACTCACGTAGTGGAATAAACTTCTTTCTGAGTAGCAGAATCTGGAAAGGAAGCATCAAAGGTAAAATGGCGTCCACGAAGCCTATTGAGCCTGAGATAATCATTCTCATTGGCAAACTCAGAGAGATAAACATCACGACGATTCACGATTTTCACGCAGCACCTTGAACCCGCTTCCTTTTCCTTCTTGTTCATTGGCCTAAGCCTCACAAACACAAGAATTCTACTCCCAACTTTCCCCTGTTTCTCTGACTCTTCAACGTTCCCTCTCACCGCTCCCATCGAGAGTTTCCGAGCAACGGTGGCTGAATTCGAAATTGGAAACATTGTTGTTGTTGTTGTCTTTTTTTGACACGAAAACCCAACAATTCGATCAGACCCCAAAACGAGATTTTGATTATTTTCCTTTGCGTCGTCGTTGTTATCTGAGGGTGGTTGAGGAAGCACGAACGTTCTAGTGACGGTTGTGTTTGGCATCGTGTTCTCTCGCAGCATCACACTCTTCAATGGTGGTTCCTTTTCCTTTTCCTTTTCCTTCTCTTGGGGTCTCAGAGAAACGTTGCTGTTTCTGAGAGCAACAGAGGCTTGCTTCTGTTGCTCATATAAGAGAGTTAGCGTTTTCAGCTTCTCCTTCAGGCCATGGTGCGGGTTTCTGAGCCTCTGCATTGTTGTGCTTGGCTCATTTTCTTCGCCATGGCTCTGAGAACGAGTTGAAACCGGCATTTTCTGAGATTCGTTAATTTTTTCTTGCTATCAAGACATGCCCAGAAGATTTCGCACTTGACCCACTGTTCAGTGATCCACAAAGTTGCAAGCTTTACGATGAAAAAATGGCTGAGGTGGAAGCTCAACAGAGTGAAGCGAGAAGAAGAAGAAGGAGCAGTGTGATTTGGAATTTGATTTTGGGTGAATCTGAGACGTTGGATTAGGAGGGAAATCGATGGCTATGATGTGAGCGGGGTAACTTAGTTTTTTTGAAGGAGGGTGATATTGGAAACTCTATTTTGTGCTAATTGCACACCAAGACACGTGGTTGAATAGGTTGACTTTGTTTGGAATGAGGGAGTGGAAGTAGTGAAAAGTTGAGAGTAATTGGAGGATTTGAGATTTGAATGTGTTTTGGATGTAACGGTCAAATGTCAGCCCTCAAACGGTTACTATTAAGATATGTGGTCCCATTTCTACATTTCATAGTGCACGAGAATCTCCCCTTTGCCATAAATGAGGAATTGAATGTGAAAATTGCTACTAATGGAGAATATATTCGAGTTATTGTTTTATTTAAAAGAAATAACATGAAAAAATTGTCAATTAGTTTTCTTAATAATAAACTTGTTTTCATAAAATGAGATTAGAAAAGTGAAAAATCTTACTTTTGTGTCAATTATTGAATTTTTTCCCGTTTAACTATGTTTGATGATGATACATTTATAATAACTTTTGAATAAAAGATTTCATATCAAATAGTGTTATCAAATCAATATAAAATGGTCAATGAATAATTAATTCAGGTTAGATATGTCTAATTTCTTATAAATAAATTTTAAATTTGGGTTTTATGTATGAAAAAAAATCCCATTAAAAAAGATAGTTTTATCATGCTTTAAATGTTTCCAATTCAAATAAAATTACTTCCTTAAAAGGATTTGGACCACAAAAAATAATGACATATATAGTTTTTAGCAGACCGGTGAACCATGCTAAATTAAATATATATTTTAAATATTATATAAATTTTTAAAATAATAAAATAACTTAAAATTATAAGAAATTAACATATATATAAAGTTGTCAATTAGTATAAAAAACCTTATTATAAGTCTTATAAGACCAAAAAATTAATAATAATTGATAAAATAATAAATATTCATGTGTAATTCTTAAACATATGTTTTTATTTATTTTAAAATATTTAAGATTAAATAAAAAAATAAAAAAAATAAAAAAAATGAAAATTTTAGAAAAGAACCAGTTTGACCGGTTTTCACCGATTCTGAAGAGCACTGGTTTTTAAGGTTCAATGGACCGGTTACCAGACCAATTCCCGGTTTGACTGGTTGAACCAGCCGATCCGATCCGATTTTCAAAACAATGATTTTCAGGTTTATTTATTTTAAAACACTAAAATAACATAAGTAAAACAAGGAGTGATTCGTACAATGTAACTAAGGTGAATGAAAGGAGGAATCAATAAATAATATATCGAACACAAAATTATGAAACCGTGGAGCATTAGACACGTCTAGTAGCTTAGTATGCTTAACTTTACTTGCATTGATCATTTGAAGTCATAGGTCAAAGTTTTTTTTAAAAAATATTTATTTATAAAAAAACTACATTTTAAGTGATTAGAAAAAGACACACGAGTCTAATGGATTGACTTAATAATAAACTTTTAATAGTTTGTTTGGTTAAAATTTTCGACGAATCAAAACGAAGTTTTGACTAGTCAAACGTGCTTACAAGATTTATCAATATTGTTTGGGTAATTTGGTCTCAAACAATAAACCAATTTTGGACCTATCTAAATGTGGTTTACTAGAATTGATTTTGAATTTGTTTCTCCGAACCACGTTTCATGCATCGACCTTCCTACCCCTATTATTTTGTAGGCTAACAGTAACAAGGAGAGAGGAATGACCATTTTAGTAAAATAAATAGTAAATTCATTTTAATAATTTTATATCCAAAAGTGATTTTACTTTATCTCATCCAAACAAAATCATCAACCCACTTTTAGAATTAGGTAGTCAAACAAAAAATCAATTCTACCAAAATCAATTCTATCCAAATCAATTCCTGCAAACTGTAAACCAAACGGGCTCTAAGATATTTTGGGACAACAATAGACTTTTAGGTTTTTTGATATATTTGAAAAACTTACTATAAACTATATGTATATATAAAATCTTACTTATTATATTGCTCATTGAGCTTTTCTTCAAGCTAGGAATGTTGGTGGGCATAAATGGATGTTGGATTAATTAATATTAAATTGACTTGGACCATTAATTTTGTTTGAACCTTATTTTTTAGATAATATTATGATGATTTTGTCAATGTATTTAGTAATTTGGTTCCTCATTAGAACCTTTATTTGATCAAGCTCCAATAAAATTGAACCTCACCAAACTTTAAAAAAATCCATTATATAATAAGAATTATTTTGAATACATTAATAATTTAGTTTAAGTTATGATTGGCAACAAACAAGTGGTAATTTTAGGCACACACACCCACCAAACCCTAGCGCAAAGTCTTAATTAATGCTTAAACTTGTAGGTCTCTATGGATAAATTCTAACAAACTATAGCTGTTTCACTATTTTTGTCGAGTTGGTTTTATTAGTTATTATTTTTAACTTCATCCCTCAAAGAAAGAAGCTCATTATTAGACTAACATTCTTGTCTCTCACTCACTCATAAATTTATGTTATTTCACCTAATTGAGCTTATCAAAGGTGTCATTGAACTTCGAATGCAAGCAACAGACGTGATTAAATTATTAAAGGACACATTAAATATATTTTTAATATATATATATATATATTTTGTAAATAATTAAAATATGTAAAAATTTACTAAATAATTTAGATTTTTTATTACACGAGACACACATAATTAACATTTATTTATATTAAAAGAACGTGTTAAAGATAAATTACTAACTCTAATTAATTTTAATTAAACATTTTACCTCGTGGAGTGCAGATCTAAAATTCTTGTATCCAGACAGATTTACAGGTAATGATCCTTTTGAGAGAAAATAATGACAAAAATAAAAACAATTATTATCATTATTATGAAAAGATGTCAGGATTTATTTTGGTGTACATTTTCAAAAATTGTTTTATATTTATATTAAGGCATTGTATATCATGAAAGATTACCTACGTTACGTGTCCCATTTAAAATCATATACTAATGACATGACATTTAAATGCTAGCTACCACAGGTTAACTGACCCAGAAGCGAGACACAATAATAAATAATCATCCGCCTAAAATAATCATGCAGATATATAGTATTTTTGCCATGAAATTATTTTAATCAGGTGACCTAGTTTTTTTTTAGTGGGACATGTTGTTGATCCATTGAACGATAATTAATTAAATGAATTCTTTGAACATCCATCAATTGGTTTTCTAGTGGCTGTGGGTATCTTCATTACACAACAATGTCCCGCAGCTGTTATCCCTTTCTTTTGTCATTTCAGGTAGAAATATAATGGGATTGGGACCAACAATGTTGTTGACTACGATATATTTCATATTTGTGAAATTCATCGCTTTTTTTTTGGGGGGGAGGGGTCCTTTTCTATATTGTATTACACATTGGTTGATAATGCAATGAGGGTGGAATATGATGAAGGTTGTGACCAAATTCAGCTTATTGCCTTTCAAGTAATGACATGAACATGAAGAGGTGCAATTAGATTATGATAATTTATGTATGCGTGTCTAGTAGAGTACTTCTCCATCATAATGTTTCCCTTTTATTGTTCTTATATTGTTGCTTTAGCGTTATATTGGGTGATGTCTTATTCCTGTCATTTCATTTTCAATGATTATTAATGATTAAATACAAAATATAAAATGTGCAAAACGCTATCTTTTCCTCTTCATTTTTTTAGTCGGGTCTAAACTTTTTAAATATTTTTTTTTGTTACAGGGAGGGCAAAAGCCCAACAAACCAGAAAAACTAAGACATTACACTACGAGAGAAAGTGATCCCAACATTATCATCTCTAAGTAAGGTACGAACATGAGGGGGGGAACTAGAAATAAGGTGCAGCCCGAAGTCAAATTGGAAAGCAACATCAGCAAGTGAATCTGCTACTCTATTAGCCTCACAAAAAACATGGACAGTGGTAGCTGTAGAGAAACTCCTCTACATTTCTTGAATGGTCTTGACCAGCGAACTGCAAGGGTGGGACTGAAGGCACCCAGCATTTATAAATTTTACTGAAATAAGGGAATCTGACTCTATCAGAATGGATATTAGATTCAACTCCTTAGCCACTTGTAAAGTTGAAAAAATGGCCCACAGTTCTGCTTGATTTATGGAAGTGTGTCCTAAATTTCTAGCAAAACCATGTACCCATCTTCCTTGGCAATCTCTGAAAACTCCACCACAACCGGCCTTGTTCTCCACTTGAAACACCGATGCATCAACATTGCATTTAATAATATCAGAAGGGGGGAAGGTCCATCCAACTAGAATGGTGTCATACTTAATAGAATTAGAAATACTGATTCTATTCCTTGTACAGTGGAGGATTTCGTGACAGTGGAATTGGATCTTGTAGATAATAGATCTCACCTCCATCCTCGGCTGATTGCTTGAAAATACTATTTCATTTCTAGATTTCCATAACGTCCAAATTGTAATTCCAAAATAAGTACTCCATGGAATTCCATCCACACATTGCTGAGCCATCTTCAAATTATAAACCAGCCAATCAGAAAGTTGTTGGCTGAAAAAATCCGGGTTAATAAGATCAACTTTGATCAAAGTCCACACTTCCATAGCTATTGAGCAGTCTCTCAAAACATGTGTGGCAGTTTCAGCTTCCCTATTACATAGAGGGCACATGTCATTTTCACAGATCCTCCTCTTATAAAGCAAGCTCTTAGTTTTAAGTCCCCCCTTAGCCACGAGCCACATAAAACATCTAATTCGATATGGCCCATTCCAAGACCAAATTTCTTTCCATATTGCTTGATGATGCACAGAGGAGCTATTAGCCACGATATGATATGCAGATTTGGTAGAAAGCTCACCATTCTCTGTGAATGCCCAGGATATAATATCTTCACCTGCACAAACTTGAGGGGGAAGAGTTCCTCTAATTTCCTGAACAACTTCCATGGGAAGCAAGTGCACAAATAAGTGAAAAGCCCAATTTCCTGCTCCATCAGTCATTTGCATAACCTTGTACTCCATCTGATCTCGGGGGATACTACCAACAGCCACTGAGCTAAGGATTATTCCAGATTTCAGCCATCTATCATTCCAGAAATTAGGAGATCTCCCATCCCTTAAATTCCATCTGTAACCTTCTTCAATGAACTCCCAAACCTTGCATATGCCTTGCCAAACTGATGACTCCTAGTGCCTTCTTCTAACATGGGGGATAAGATCATGTCCAATATTGTATTTTTCCCTTAGGACTCTAACCCATAATGAATCAGGTTTAGTTATGAGACCCCACCCCAACTTCATTAAGAGAGCTTGGTTGAAAGCATGGACATTTCTCAGCCCCAAACCTCCATTTCCTTTAGGAGCACAAATATTTTCCCATGCCACAGTGTGAATTTTCTGCTGCTCAGAATTTGATCCCCAGATAAATTGCCTCACCATCTTTTCCAATTTATAACAAACAGATTTTGGAAGCAGGATTGACTGCATAGTGTAAGTTGGAAGAGCAGCTATCACTGCTTGAGTTAGAGTAACTCTACCTGCAAAGGATAACGAGTCTGCTCTCCAAGTTGACAACCTTTGTTCAGCTTTCTCAATGAGGGACTTGTATGTTGAAACTGTCTTTCTTCCATGGAGCATGGGAACACCAAGGTACGTACTTTCCCATATCACAAGTCAAATTAAAACCAGAAATTTCAGCCAACTCTCTAGCACGATTATAACAAACATTTTTAGACACCATAAGACTGGATTTTTCCACATTAACCTTCTGGCCCGAGGATTGACAAAACGCCATCAGGCACTCCATAATAACTTCTAATTGGCCAATGCTTGCTTCCGTAAAGAAAAATATATCATCAGCAAAAAAACAGGTGCAAGATTTTTGGTCCACCCCTTGAGAGAGAGATTGGCTTCCATTCATCCAGCATAACTTTGTGCTCAATTAAGTGAGCAAGTCTCTCCACACAAAGCACAAAAATATAGGGAGACAAAGGATCTCCTTGTCTTATCCCTCTTCTAAGCTGGAAAGGCTCAGTTTTACCACCATTAAATAGCACCTGCATGGAGGGGCTAGTTATGCACATCATTATGAGTCTTCAAAAATGACCATCAAATCCAATATATTTCAGAGTATATAAAATAAAGTCCTAACTGATTTTGTCATATGCCTTTTCTAGATCAACTTTGAGAGCCATGAGCCCACTTTTCCCTTTCTTAATTCTCATAGTGTGGAAAATTTCCTGAGCCACAATTATATTGTCGCAAGTCTGTCTTCCAAGAATAAAATCGGCCTGGTTGGGATGCACAAGGAAGTTCATATGGTTCTTCAGTCTAGATGCAATGACTTTAGTAATGGCTTTATAAACCACGTTACAAAGACTGATTGGCCGAAACTGTTTCATGGACGTAGAAGCTTCAATCTTAGGAATTAAGACTATCAATGTATCATTTATTTCTTTAACCAGATGGGGTTCATTGTAAATGCGAGCAAGCATATCACACACAGAGCTTTTGAGCAGATACCAATTGTGTTGGAAGAAATACAGATGCAGGCCATCAGGTCCAGGTGCCTTGAAAGGGCCCATGGAGAAAATAGCATTCTTTATTTCCACCTCAGAGAAAACTTACTGCATAACTTTTAAAGCTTGGACATCTAGCCGCGGAAATGCATTAGGAAAGCTTCAGTTGGTTAATAACTCCTCATGGGAGTAAATATTCTTGAAGTAAGAAAGAGTCATGGTCCTCAATTCATCTTGGTCAGTAAAAATGTCACCGTTTTCATTCATCAGGGCCTCTATCTTGTTCTTTTTTCTACGAATCAAAGTGGAGAGATGGAAAAATTTAGTATTTTGATCTCCAAAGTTAATCCAGTCACACCTAGCCTTTTGCCTCCAAAGAGTCTCCTCTTGCGCCAGAATATCAAAATAATCCTTCCAAAGCCTTTTATGTAATTTCTCCAGACCTCTATCATCCCCCATACTCAGCTTTGCATTGATCCCTTCAAGTCTGGCCATAATTCTATTTTTTTTTATTTTGGAAAATATTTCCATAAATTGTAGTATTCCAGCTTGTTGCTAACTGCTGAAAGCTATTAACCGCATTACTCCATCCATCATGGTTTGACCAAGCAGCTTTAACAATATCAGGGAAAGACTTGTGAGATGTCCAGCTGGCCAAGAAACGAAATGGCTTAGGGTCACGCACACCACTTCCAGGACCAGCTACCATTAACAAAAGAGGATTATGATCCGATTTCAAAGAAGGAAGATGGACAATAGATGCCTCAAGAAATTGAAATCTCCAAGCATTATTAGCTATAGCTCTATCCAAACGCTCCTTTAGTCCATGCCAGTAGAAAGTAAAAGGAGGCCCTTTAAAGCCACAATCTCCCAAGAAACAAGCCTCCATACAATTCTTGAAGTCTTGCATTGAGGCCCAGTTAGGATTTGCACCTCCAGATTTTTCAAAAGGAAGGAGATGCGAATTAAAATCTCCCATTACCACCCACGGTTGTTGCATCCCATTAGCAAAAAGAACCAACTTCTCCCAAAGATCCATACTCTCAATTCTTCTGGTACTGCCATACACAAGGGTAAAAAACTAGTTATCTCCAACAATTGGCTTGATCTCAGTATGAATGAATTGGGGGTGAGAAGCAATAACTTTCAAATCACCAAATGAAGAGTCCCAGCAAAGCCATATTCCCCCCGAGAAACCAACAACATCAACCTTGAAATAAGAAGGAAAACCCAAGGACTCTAAGATTCTATCTGCACGAGCGCCACTAACACGAGTTTCAGAAATGGCCAAAACATTAGCCTTATGTCTGAACTTTAAGTCTCTAATCAATCTGGAGAAGTTTGGGGATTCAGCCCCTCTAACATTCCATGTTATTATATTCATAATTAAACAGGTGAGAAAAAAAGAAGCTACTAAAAAACTTGGAGTCAAACACGGGGCCGCAGGTCCACTGGGCTAACATCCATAGGAACATTTTCCTCTTTGTTCTCCAAAGCTTTGACAGAAGCTGGCTCCTCACACATAGAAGAGGTGGGGTTGGGTGGCCTACCATTGCAAACCTCCATCTCCTGGGCCCTATTCTCCACTGAGGGGTTGGTTAAGGGTTTGGAAATGGGGTCAATGTTGACAGATTTTGGCATAGTCCGAGTGGGCTTATTTAACGGGTCGATCTCCATATTTTGAGGGGCAGAATCATTGACCATGTTTGGAGAATTTGGCTTAGGCTCGCTGATTTTCGAAATGGGCTTGGTAATGGACGTTCCAGAACTGGCACCTGTTTGTCTAGCCAATTGTTTTACCTGGGTAATTGTTTTTGGGCCTTTGTTACCGGAGGGATTGACATGAGGTTGGTTCGGTGTTACTGGGGGTGTGGACTCCACAACAGGTTGGGAGTGCTCGACTTCAGGTGATTCTTGCTCAATATTTGCCTCGTCTGTGACCAGCGCACTAAACCTGGACCCACCTGCTGCATTTGTGTGCGCACCATGAATATTCTCTGACATGTTAGGATTGTCGTTAGCGACGCCATTTCTTTTGTTGGGTGCAGATTTCTTCCATACATTCCGTTGCACCAGCATCCATGGACCAAAGTTGTCCCTTTCCTTCCCGTTATCCATGCGAACATCATCAGCTATGGCTGCAGGTTCCTGGTGAGAGGGGGCTCTGGTTGTACCATTGGATCCTGCACATGAGAATTATCATCACCTTTGTTGTTATTCAGTGGACATCCTTCTTTCTTATGGCCATAACGACCACAATTAAAACAAACTAAATATAATCCCTCATACTCCACATTGTAGCTTCTCCCATTAATTCTGAACCTTGAAACCAAAACTTTTTGAAGATCAATTTCGATGGACAAACGAGCAAATTTTCCTCTTTCAGTCGTTGTCTGGCCCCAGAGTCCTTCTATAGGCTTTAATGTATTAGAGTCCACCTTTATGGTTTTGCCTAAGGTGTTTCCTATCCTCCAAAGGATGGTGCAATCATAGAACTCCATTGGAAGACCTGGAATCCTTATCCATACTGTAACCCTTCTAAGCTCATCCTCCCAGGGGAAAAAATTCGGTTGCCATTTCTGCACTACTAAATAGTGTCCTGAAATCACCCAGGGCCCATTTTGGAAAACTGAAGGGTAGTCTTCAGATGCTAAGAATCTGACCAAGAAATAATCATTTTCAAGGTCTATAAGCTCCATGTCTCCTAGAGGGTTCCACAGTTTCAATAGTCTCAAATGGAGAGCTCGGAAACCTATTCTTTTCCTCAGTAGCTTTAAGATAATAGAATTCTTCCACTGTTTGCAGGCATAACGGTGCTCTTCCTTGGATAAAAAGATTTCCGGGCATAGAGGGTCTATTTGAGCAGGGTGATGCTCCTCCTCTGACGAAATACTATCATCACTCTCCATATCATCTTCTGATACATTATCTTCCTCTTCAAACGAGCCAGAAGATCCTCCATTAACCCCTAGAATGACGTCCTTATAAGAAACAACTTTTCTTTTTAACCTCATGTTAGTATCCGTTTCAAACAAAGGTTTGGGCTCCTCAATATGTTCTTCAACCAGCGGTGGTGGGGTCTCCATAACCACAATACCCTCATAGCTAGACTCCTCTTCATGGACTTTTGGTTTCTTAGTACTTCTTGATAGGTTGTCTTTCTCCTCCGGTGAAAGACCCTCTTCTTCTCCTTCCTTTTCACAAAGCCCTAGCACAACACTCATTTTGCCTCATTTTGCCTATGGAGGTCTGGTATTTAAACTTTTTAAAATTTCATTCTAAAAAGAATGAAGATATCTAAATTTGGGCCCGGGGTCTTAAAACGCACCAAATTTGGGCCAAAGGCTGGGTCCAATTATCACACGGTCCACGTCCATCAATTCGATGGGCCTAAGCAAGTAAGATGGGTCCAATCTGTTTCGCTCTTGACCCTGTCCAATTCGACAATCCCATGTGAATCACGCACGTGCACACGAACGAAGCCTGCGAGACTAGGGTTTAACCAGAGGGGAAGAAGAAGAAGATAGTGCCACCACACTAATTTTTTTCCCCACACTTTCTCGCCAATCAACATCGCTGCAAGCCTGCAACCGTGACGAAGAATCTCGCCACAACACAGAAAAATTGAAGAAACCTAACTGCATCTCTCTCTTGCACTCGTCGCATTCCGCCACCGCCAGCTGCCACTTCCACCACATCTGTAGCTCCGTCGCAAGCCACAGGCACTTCCAGTGCAAGGTGAGTCTCTTCCCCTCCTTTCACAGTCTATGCTCTCTTTGTAGTATTTCATTGCTTCAGTGAAAGTTGGCATCAGGTTATTGAGTACTACTGAGATTTTGTTAAGGAAATATCTTCTAATTTTCAATATTTTTTGATTGCATGGTGTCTGAAATAGTTGTGCAGAGTATGCTCGGACAAGCAATCCATGGCATAGATAGCGACTTGAAAAATAATCCTCTCTTCACGAGATTAATTAGTTTAGCTTCTTTTTCTTGTTTTTGTTTTTGTTCTTTGTTCTTTTTCACCCACAAAGCCAATGATGCCTTTCTCTGTCCATGTGTCTCTGCCACCTATTCACTAGCAAGGTTCTGCATAATTATTAGTTGTGTCCTAAAGCTAGGATTTTGCAATATAATTTCTTGGCTCACCAAGGTGCAAAAGTGGCTATCACAAACCAAAGTAATAAATATGCATAGATAAGAGAAAAACTAATGAATTAAGGTGTTGATAGAAATCTTCTGGCTAGTTTCACTAATGAATTAAGGTGTTAATAAATATGCAATATAATTAAGGTTAGATGAGTAGAGGACTTACTGTGTGCATAGAATATTACATTAACCAAAAAACCAAAGCATGGATCATGGCTAGATTTACTAGGCAGATTGATCATGGCTAAATTTAGCAGTGGAAAGTGCCCTCTCTGCCATCACACGGCTACTGTTTTTATAGTTTTGTTTGATTCTCTTTGAATTTTTTTTTTCCAATTTATGTGATGCATAAAAACATAAAGGAAAGAAATGTGTTCTGTTTTTATTATACCTCATGTTTATCATACTCTGGGGAAATTAATATTTTCCTTTACATATGGTCAATGATTGCAGAAATAGTTAAAACCAAAAAATTAAAGAAAAAATAAAGAAAGAAATTTGACTCCAGAATTTGATGGACTGAGATATAACAGATTTCTAATGGGGATATTATATATAAACAAGGCCCCAGAGTTAAAGCTTCTTAATTATTATACTTGATGACCTACACAAACCACTGATTTAACAATATGACATACTTTAATCCTCATCAAGATTGTCAAGTTAAATTTTCTTTTTTCTTTCTCAGTAAGTGATATACGTTTCTATTAGTGATTGGGGTTGAGGTTGTGCAAAAATCTCATCATGGCAGAACCAGAAGACAACCTTCAAGCCTCGACTATGGATGAAACCAAGAAGAAGAAGCAGAAGAAGAAGCGTGACAAAAAAAGGTCCCGGGATATTGCTGAAGAAGAGCATGCAGAAGAAGAGGAAAATGGGAATAATACTGATAGAGATGGAGAATCCTTGAATAAGAAGAAGAAGGAAGAGGAGGAGGTGGAAGGGGAAATTGAAGTGGAAGAGAAAAAGGTGAAGAACAACGCTGGCTCTGGAATTATGAGTAATGAGTCTTTTGATTCTCTGGGATTGTCTGAACCTACTTATAAGGCCATTATGGACATGGGATTCCACCACATGACTCAGGTAAAACAACAAGTTCCTGAAAAAAAACAGAATTTCAATGCTGCATGTGCTACCAAGTGTATTGAAAATTGAATGATAACATTTTAGAATTGACTATATATCATGCATGCAGATTCAAGCGAGAGCAGTTCCACCACTTTTGATTGGAAAAGATGTTCTTGGTGCTGCAAGGACTGGTTCCGGAAAAACTCTTGCCTTTTTGATTCCTGCTGTGGAGCTGCTGTACAATGTTAAATTTACACCTCGTAATGGAGCTGGTGTTATTGTCATATGCCCAACTAGAGAGCTTGCAATTCAGGTATTAAGTTTTGCTCATTTGCCAACATTCTTTTACCTTGACCCTGTAAACCTGGTTATAAACTGTGCTTTTGGGATAATATTTTCTTTGCTTGGAGTTCCTCCTTTTTTTTGTTATTCTTGCTATTTTTTAGTGTTTTGCATTGTTTGCAGATTTTATTATTGAATTCTTCCTGTTTGCTGATTGACCATTTTGTTTAGACACATGCTGTGGCCAAGGAGCTTCTCAAGTATCATTCACAAACTCTTGGATTGGTTATTGGAGGTTCAACTAGAAAACTTGAAGCTGAACGAATTGCCAAAGGGTTAAATCTATTGGTAGCAACTCCTGGTCGACTTCTAGATCATCTTCAAAATACAAAAGGATTCATATATAAAAACTTGAAGGTAAATTATGGATTGGACTGTTGATTTCATACAATTGTTTCTCTATTGTGCTTTGTTATAATGTCATATATAAGCAATGCTAGTATCTGGAATATTAGTAGTTGCATGCATGCATATGTATATGTAGATTCAGACTATTTTCTCTCTCTGAATTCCTGCATGATTTGGCAGTGCCTCATGATTGACGAAGCTGACAGGATATTGGAAGCCAACTTTGAAGATGAAATGAAGCAGATTATTAAGATCCTCCCAAAGGTATCTAAAATTTGTTTCTTTCTCCTTGCCCTTTGATTCATGCATGATCCTGTCAAATTATAATAGTGTCTTGAAATTGCTTTTTGTCCAGCCCAATTACCATATGTGGATTGAATCATTGAACTGGAAAACACCTAACAAATAGGACTGGAATGATTGTGAATTTACAATTATCATCTATTACTTACCATAGAGGAAAAGTACAATATTGAATTCTGCCCAAGAGTCTATTGACTATGAATGTCAGCAGCTGCTTGCAATTAGTTTGTAATTTCCAAGAAGTACTGGTGTTTCTGCCTTATCAAATAAATTTTATTTTATTTTATAGTTATATGTGGATTGAGTACCAACTTGTCTTGTAAGCTCATATTTTTATGTTGAGGCCAAGGTTAAGGCTGAGATGTGGTTGCTACATTTCCCATTTAATCGTGCTTCTATCCATTTATTATGCTTATTAAACATTATAAGCTTACAAGTATTATGTGTTTTCAACTAATATCTATGGGCTTGGCTAATTGATCTGCTTCTCATTCAACAGAATAGGCAAACAGCGTTATTTTCAGCTACACAAACAAAGAAGGTTTGTTCCTCATTTTCCAATCCTTCATCAACTTCTTTCCCTGTTTTTTTTTTTAAATCCAATTTCAGTTTTTAATAATTTTCATATAAATATCTTTTGTTTACTTTTGGTACACTAGAGATGGATATTTGGTAATACATTACCTGAAAGTGAGAGTGCAGTTCTCTTTCCAATTTTTTTTTTCTTATGTGTAATTTTTTGCTCAAAATACTTGAATTTTATACTTGATAATGAACTTACTTGAAAGTAGGAATAGGGGGATTGATATTTGATAATGAATTTTTGGTTCTGACTTCTGAATAATATTTTCCCCTTAAAATACAGGTTGAGGATCTTGCTCGCTTGTCATTTCAGACAACTCCTATCTATATTGATGTAGATGATGGGAGAAACAAGGTGATGTCTCTTGACTTTATATAGTCTTTGAACTTGGTTTATCAGCATTATCAGCATACCTAAGAGGATCCTCATCAATGCAGGTCACAAATGAAGGATTGCTGCAGGGTTATGTGGTTGTACCCTGTGCCAAGCGATTTATTGTTCTCTATTCCTTTTTGAAGAGGCATCAGTCGAAAAAAGTGATGGTCTTTTTCTCGTCATGCAACTCTGTCAAATTCCATGCTGACATTCTTAATCTCATTCATATGAATTGTTCAAGTATTCATGGAAAACAAAAGCAGCAGACCCGGACAACTACCTTCTTTGACTTCTGCAAAGCAGAAAAGGGGATCTTACTCTGTACTGATGTTGCTGCTCGTGGACTTGACATACCTGCCGTGGTAAATTCATTTTTCTTATCAACTTATATGAATATTTCTGAATGGGAAAATATGTCTCATTTGTATTTTTGTATAAGACTTGTAAGGTTTTGCCCTAACTATTTATTATGCAATCAGTCAATCTAATCTAACTACTACTAAAGATAAAAGAAGTGTAAGAGAGAGTAAATATTATCAAATGATACATAATTGGGGGTACCTAAGATGACACCTCCAGGAAAGAAATGCAAGAGAAGGATAGAAAATCTTCTTACGCAAAACAGTATAAAAATCAGAATAGACAGGAACATCGCATCAACTCAGCAAAGCTTGCCATATTCCCTGCATGTCCAATGACAAAACCCCTCCAACTATTAACAGGGCAACATACTAATTCGCCAAAAGCTCTGAGTGACATTTGAGAAAATGCTCATAACTTTGCAGAAAAATCCATTGTTCACAAAAAATGAGAGTCTACACCACAAATAGCAGCTGGGAGATGGAAGGTAAACAGCTACTAGTCTCAGAATAAGGGAAACACAGCTCGTGTGTGGCTTGCCACCTGCAAGAAATCATTTTGTAAATTATATTAAGTACTTCAGTTCAAATGAAAGATTTAGTGTTATAAGGCTGGGGTTCTGGACTTTGAGAGGGGGTAAGCAAGACTACAAGTTGGGAATTTAGGATTATTATCCCCCATGTGAATTTGTGTGTTTAATTTGCTTTGTATAGTAATGGTAAAACAATAAACAATTTGAATGAAATATTGTACTTCTGCAGCAAACTATTCTGTTAATTGAAAATCATTAAATGTGAAAGATTTATCTTTTTTTTCTCCTTATTTGTGTCATAGGACTGGATTGTGCAATATGATCCACCTGATGAACCAAAGGTATTTCCCATTCTTTTGTTGCTTTTTGTTCCTTAGCAGTCTTATATGTTGATGTACTGTATAACACGTTTTTTTACTGCTACCAGGAATATATCCACAGGGTTGGTAGAACAGCTCGTGGGGAAGGTGGAAAAGGGAATGCTTTGCTTTTCCTGATTCCTGAAGAATTGCAATTTCTTCGCTATCTGAAGGTTAGTTTTCTCTCATTTAACAGAAGGGGACAGTAAGCTAGCTGATGCTGAATAAGAATTTCTTAGGAGTTTCTTGTGTATGCATTTATATCTGAGAAAGTAGGGTTCCAAAATTGATTACATGAGGAAACCTTGTGGATATCATGCCTAGAAATAGAATACAATATAAGTGGGAAGCAGTGATTGCTATTTCCCCCAGACCCCTGGACTCTAATGGTCTAACCCCAATCTTGTAAGAAATTATTCTTGGCCGCTTATCTGAAATCATAAATTCTACATCTATGCTTTTTTCAGGCAGCTAAGGTCCCAGTGAAAGAATATGCATATGATGAAAAGAAGGTGGCAAATGTGCAGTCTCACCTGGTACATTCCTTCTTCTTCCATGTTCAAATTAAAATTTTATTCAATACAGCAATCATCTGCAGCCTATCTTACAAAAGACTATCTGGATTGTGCAGGAGAATTTGGTAGCCAACAACTTTTATTTGAACAAGATGGCTAAAGAAGCTTATAGATCATACATATTAGCATACAATTCACATTCCATGAAAGATATATTCAATGTTCACCGCCTCGATTTGCAGGTACAGCTTTCAGTGTATATTATATTTTATAATTATTTTCATGATGTTTTAGAACTACATGACTATGTGTGTATATGAAATACATTATTTAAGTTGATGTTATGCAGTTATGCACCGATACCGTACCAGACATTTTAAATCATCCGTTACTGGAAATTCTTAATTCTTATTAAATTGAATTGGTTGATTGGCAACAACAAATATGGAACAAAAATAATCAAAGTGGCAACATATAGATTAAAGAATGATTTTTTTTTTATTTGAATAGTAAAGCATGTATACAATATGATAATACCTGTTTCTATACTTGAGCAGGCCGTTGCTGCTTCATTCTGTTTTTCAAACCCACCGAATGTGAGTGTGAACATAAAGAGCAGCAGTAAGCAAAGGAAGAAAATGCGTAAAGTTGATGGAAGTAGAAATGGATTCAGCCACAACAATCCTTATGGAAGAGGAAATGCTGACGATGAGCGGCAGTTTGTGAGGCATTAGCAGAGCACTACGGCTTTATACAAATATGCAATGGGTGTTCTTTAAATCTCTCTCCTACACCCACAGAAAGTTTTGGTAGTACCCCCCAATTTTATATAGTCAGAGATGTTGTAACTTATTCAAATTATTCAAACAACATAAGATTATTCAAGCAATCAATTTTTTTCTTCAACTGGAATGTCTGCCGCTCTGCCCTCGATGGTTTCCCATCATATGTTACCAGTTTGTAATTAGTTTTTTTTTTTTTTTTTTTTTTTGTAAGTTCAATCAGTGACTTTCATAATGACTTATCTTCGAAAAAAAAAAAGAATATCAATATATCAAAATTAAATATAAAATTGAAGATAAAAAAAATAAGGACTTGAAAATTAAACTCATTTGAATTTGACTCGACTTTCAAAAATGAGGAAAAATAATAAAAAAAAGTTGTTTTTGTAAAAAAGAAAAGAGAAGTCACGTGGTGAGTTTTCTAAAAGAGAAATTATATGTGATGGAGAGAGATAGAAATAGAAGACCGAGAAGTGTGGGATGTGATAAAATATGTTGTATGAATTGTTATATGTATTTGTTGTATGAATAATGGGTCTTCTTCTAAAAGGTTAAGTGATTGCATGTGTGAGAGTCTAGTGAGAACAAGCATTCTCAATTAATATATAGGAATGAATAACGAGATCTGGTTCAAATTGTACATATTTGATTTCCCTTAAATAAGGTCTCTGGTTTGAGTTTTGTGAATAGAAAAAAAAAATTCTCATTGAGAGAGCTAGTCCCACCATGATGTGGATGCTCCTGACTCAGACAAAATTGCCTCCTCTAGAAGATACTTATAGTATATAAGCATGATGTAAAGAGTTGTAAAATCCTACTCCGGCTCGAACAGGATTGTCTCCCGAAGATGCCTATGGTCTTGCATAAAAAAAAAGTTATAAAATAATATTGGAAGGAATAAAAGTTAATTAGATGTTGAATTTAATTAGTATACACTGACAATGTGAAGAATTACACTATTATCGAATGATGTGTTATCACATTATTTAATGAGCATCACACCCAATGTGTTATTAAATTTATTAAATGATGTTGAAGCAAATCATTGGATGACAATGTAAAAAAATTTTACGCTGTCAATATATATTCGTTAAATTCATGTTTTATTCTGTAGTCATAAATTTGAAATTTTAATTAGTTATGAAAAAGATTAATAATCAATTATATGGTATTTTTTCTAAACTGATTTAAAAATTAATTTTTCTTTAGACATGTTAAATAAAAAAGAAATTAAAAAATAAATTATATTCTCTCCATTACTTTTTATAAGTCACCTTTTAGAAGTTTTTAGTGTTCACTTTTATAAGTCACTTTACAATTTTAATGAAGTATTATTACCATTTTTCTTATTTACCCTTATTTATTTTAATATCTTTTCAACTATTAAATAACAATGAAGTTAGTTAATAATATTACCTCTGATCCTATTTATAAGAGGCAAAAAGATATTTTTGATTGGTTATAAATATAAGAAACATAGTATTATTTTAAATTGTATTAATTATGAAGTTCCTTTTATACCCTTAATTGATTGTTCATTACTCACCTATTTTCATTGATAGTGGATATTCTACGCTATTTTCAATTACCAACTATTGGAGCATGAATTATTACTTTAATGATTTTTTTTTACGAAACTTTAATGATGATTTTAATTAAGAGTAATTTTACCACTATTTTAATAATTTAATATCAAAGATATTTCTGGAATAAAATTTAAAATTATAACATTATTAATTACAATTAACGGGTGTCAAGGTATTTCCTTGGTCTTGATAATTTACCTTGTGTTTGGATGAAGAATTTTAGAATTCTCAAAATTTAATAGAAAATGTTGAATGAATTGTTAAAATGAGAGGAATTGACGGTCACAATCTAAAAAGTTTGAACATAAAAGAGAAATGTTGAAATTCTTTCCCAATATTTGTCATCTGAAATTTTTCTATTTGTCATAAAAAATCCTCCTATTTGTCATTTGGAATTCTTTCTTGTATTATTTTAACACATAAATTCTAGTAATTTCAATTTCTCTATCCAAATACAAGGTAGTGTTTCTCATAATCAGGACTGGAGGTAGAGTATTAAATAAGAGTGAAACTAGAAAGTTAAATTATTTTTTAAAACCCCAATAAAATTAACTAATTTTAACCATTCTTATTAGTTTATCCATTTTTATTAGTTTGTGTGATTCAATCAAATGTGCGTAATTAAATATCTCCCTATAAAGAGTTGTAAAGGGCAAATACGATAGCTATGAAGATGATAAGCTGTAAAATAATATTGGAAGGAGGAAAAATTAATTGGCTCTGTTTACTATTCCCTCCATTTCATATTGATAGTCGGTTTAGAAAAATAAATTTTCTTCATAATATGAGTCGTTCTCTAGTTTCTATGTGAGTATTAATGTTAGTTTTCCATTTTTACCCTCTCATTTTTATGGGAAAAGAAACTTAAAAAACCGTGCACCACACTACTCATTAATATATTTAGGTAAAATGAAAAAAGTGTGTAGTAAATTAATAAGGGTAATTTAGTAAGATTACTATGTCTTTTAAGTCATTTATTATTGTTCTTAATTTGTGTGTAGAAACCTTAAACGACTATCAAAATGGAATGGAGGGAGCATTACTTTCGCAAAATTGTATAATTCTCTCTTTCGCTACCTAGAAAAGGGCATCATTCTCCACCCTAAATTTTGTCAAAAAAAATTTTATATAAGGAATTTATCCAAATAGGAATGCACATTTTCTTATGTAATTAGTTTAATTTTTGCTTTCCTTGTGGTGCTGAAATAACTTGCGTTATTTATTTTTTTTTTTAAGAAATAACTTGCGTTTTGATTGCGCAGTAATCAATATGAATATCTATTTGTAAACTTGGCTATTGTTTTATGCACTTTCTTTCTTGCTTTTTTTTTTTTGTGGATTTAGCATTTCCCTTCTCAAAATAAACCAGCAAACCGAAACATATCGCATTGACTAATTGGACATGACATTATGTATCTTTCTTCAGGAACATGATATCCTTAATTATATTTGTTTCTTTCATGAAATCAAGATCAATTATATTTGTTTCTTTCATGAAATCATGATCAATACTAATGGTGTGTTTCAAACTTTGATCTTGACAGGAGCTACTCCCTCCGTCCCTTATTACAAGACTCTTTCAATCGTTTAAAAATTAGTTAATGTATTGATTTTTTTAAAAAAATCATAGCATTCCAAATATACCCCTATTTAAAAGTCACTATATTTTAGAGATATTAATTGTGATATAGTGGAAGACTCCAAAAGTCACTTTCCAATTGTGTAGTTGAGCATGTAGGTAAAACTCCATTAATTATTCACACTTATCAATATATGGGAAATAAAAAGAGTTGAATATTAATAAAGGGAAGTATGGAAAAAATTATTGTTTTACCTAAAAATTTGAGGAGGTCTTATATTAAGGGACACTCAATTCTTCTAGAAATGATCTTATAAATAGGGACGGATGGAGTACTTTTGAGTAACATTTGTCTGTGTAATTTGCAAGTGGTCTTATGTTAAGGGACACGCTAACTTATTCATTATACATATCATCCATTCATTATATCATAAAGAAGGCCACCCAGAAAGAAACATATAATTTTCAAACAAATAAATAATCAGAAAGAACATCTCATGATAAATGTAAACACCAACTCAAGAAAGAACTAATATCATGATGACATTAACTAATAATGGAGTCCTATCCTACCAACCCTGTTACTACCAAACCAAACAAATAAACTGAACTTAAAACTCCAAAAACAAAACACCAACCACACTCAAACCTATAGCTAAAAGAACTGATCACACAATAAGAATGAAGCTTCAAGCATAAAGCAGGGCCAAGAATGACAAAACAAAAAGTGTCAATGTTGTGATACTCAGAGGAGCCATTCCAACAACTCCACCATTAGAAGGTGATTTCTGTGCACTCTCATTTGCAGATTGAGGTGAAGGTGCTGCTGGCTCTACATTCAAAACCTTAATGATCATCTTCTGCCCTCTGTCACAGTGACCACTAACCCCACTAATGAAATAGAACATGCCAGGTCGATCAAATTTGTAGATAGTGTCACCATTGTTAGAGAAAAAAAGAGGACGAGAGGATTTGCATTTTCCATACTCTTCTTCAGTCACCACCATAACAGAGTCTTTCTCATACTTGAAACCTGAATGTAGTAGAAACAATCCCAAAAGTTAAAATGAAAAAAGATAAAAACTTTGATGTTATTTGTATATGGGTATTTAAGTTGTTAATTAAAAAGTGGTACTTACGAACAGTGTCATTAACTTTGAATCTGTTTTGGGATGCCCATTGGTTATACATATCAGAATTGTCCTTTGATTTTGGGACAACCCAACCATCTTTACCACCAACTTCAAATTCAGTACAATTGATAAGCAATACTTGAGAGCCACAGAAAAGAATCAAGCAAAGGAAAAATGGGTATGAGGCTTTGAAGGAGAGAGTGGCCATGTTTGGAGTTTGGATTTTTAGGGAGCTCTAGTGTGTGTGTGTGTGTGCTCTCTTGGTAACTAGTGTAGGTTTGTTTTGAGAGGATGTGGGGGTTGTTTGTGTTGGACTTAATAAGAGAGACTTGAAGTTGAAAATGGGGGTTTGTTAACGAGGAAGAGGGAGAGCATTCAGGAGCACGTTTTGGAGTTAGTGGGGTTTGCTTAAGAGTGATAGCTTAAGAAAATAGTCTTTGACTTGGTCTAACTGTTTTTCAAATCTGAGGCTGTTGAGTGAAATTAGCTAATGAAGTTGTGAAATTTGAGGTTTTGTATTTTCTTTAAATTAATAATTCTAGAAGTCACTTAAAATTATCCACGTGCCATTATCATCTGGTTCATGAATAATATATTCAACTTTGAACAAACAGTTAAAGAAAAAAAAATAGTGTTCAAAGAAAATTGTGTTATTTTTTTTATGTTTTCTTTTGCTAAGGTGAAAGTGTGTAGATATGCTAATCAGAGAAAAATACATGTATATTTTTTGGGCCATCAGAATGCTTGTATTAGAAGTCATAAATTAGTTCAGGAATTGAAGACAAAGTTAGAATTGAAGTGTTAATATGGTTACTTGTCTAAGGTAAATACATATGGTGGTATATCAGACTACTTTAAGAAGAGCTAAAATTACATATTCCACAGGAAGACATTAAGAACTCCATTTAAAGTGAGAACCCACCAAAGTCCATAAAAGACACATCTTGAACTTCCCAAAGAGGCCACTAAAAAGGAATCCTCATAATTCCCTTCATTTATCTCAACAGTTGAAACCTCTTCAAATAAAGTAATTTCCTGCACACAAGGTTTTACTCCATAAGGCATATGGGGCATTGGCTTGGTAACAACATAGCAGAGATTTGCATTATTCCAAGCTACAAAACGCCTTCCCAATTTCCTGTAAAACCCTTCTGAGAAGTTAAGTCTTCCTGTCAAATTATTCCCATTTACATGAAGAGCTCTAAGACTTGGCAGGTTTTCCAAACTTCTAGAGAGACTTCCACAAAGGTTATTGTTACTGAGGTCCAAAAATCTAAGCCTTTTCATTTCTACCATGGACTCTGGTACACTCCCTGCCAAGCCTATGTTAGAAAGGACCAAGGTTTCTATGTTTTGGAAATTTTCCCACTTAATTCCCAAGAAATCACCCCCTATTGGGTTGTTGGATAAAACCAAATCCTTTAAGGAAACCAGTTCTATGAGTGTCCCACCCAACCCACCTCTTAGTTTGTTATGACTAACATCAAGTAAAGTTAGATTCTTTAGCCTTCCAAGCTCCCTTGGCAACTTCCCCCCTAGCATATTGTTACTCAAATCAAGCTTCAAAAGTGAACCCAAAAATCCAATAGTTGATGGCAATGCTCCTGATAGATAATTCCTGCTTGCATCAAATATTAAAAGCTCAGAAAACCCTCCATAATTGACTGGAATTTCACCCACCAAATCATTTCCTGCAAGGACTAGTTGCCTCAGCTTGACCAAATTACCAATACTTGGTGGTAGTTTACCTGTTAGCCCATTTTCTATCAGTACCAGAGATTGAAGCCTCCTAAGGCTGCCAATTGTGGATGGAATAGTCCCAACAAGACCAGGGTTTGATCTAAGTGTCAAAGATTCCAAACTTTCTGATAGCTTCTCCCAGTTTGAATTGGGGAGTTTAACAGGATGTTGGCTGGGAGAAAGGAAACAACTGCACAGTGAGAGGACTTTTAGGTGCTTGAGATTGAATAGTTGTTCTGGGAACTGAGCATCATGGTTGCAGATGAGAGAGTTGTCTAAAACTGGTCCAAGGTTCACAGCAGTTATATACCAGAATCCATCATCAAATTGTTCACAGGAAATTCCCTGTACATCATTCAAATCGTAGAAGTTTAAAGTTGTCAGAGGCTTTGAATGAAAAAGATAAGAAATGTAATCATAGCAGTGAAATACAACCCTGCTTTTGTTGTAAAAGTTTATAATTAAGACAGTTAGTACTGTTCCATTAAAGTTTGGAATGATTCAGACTGAAATTGAAATCAAACAACAGTATAAACATTATTTGCTTGGTCTTTTTGCTTTGAAAATTCATGATTTCAAACCTGTATGGGAGTCCACCCACAAGGATCTGGATAAAGATATGAACCATTCCACCACTTTCCAACAAACCCTTGAATAACAGAATAGATGACTTCCTGCTCTTTCTTCTCCATTGGTGACAATGGAGAGTCTTGGCCCTTACAAACAAAAAACAAAATGAACAACACAAAACAAAGAACATATGGGCTCTTCCTTGATAAAATAATTATAGCCATATATGTAGTTTGAAAATTCTACTCAGAAAAATTAGTTTCAAGCAGCAGAATGGGCAAAACTCTTGGCCAAATCAAGGAAATGTACAGGCTTGATCACAGGGTCATACTAATTAGTTAGTAATATGACATGCAAGAAAATAAAGGTCTATAATAGAGTACTGAATTTTCCTAAAAAGATGAAACAAAGGAGCCAAGAGTAATAGAGGATGAGGGATTAAAAACAAGCCAAGCAACTATCTGTTAGTAACAATTCACAAGGAAGAAAAGGGAGTAAAAAACAATAACAATAATAGACTGAAATTGAGGCTATAAAATGGAAAAAAAGATGCATGGGTGGGGGACGCAATTAAGAGATTCACAGCTTAGAAGTTCAGCTGTACAGGCTACAGTGTGCATGCATGTGCTTTTCTGTTATGAAAGGCCAACTACTTATTATTCACTATAATAATTTCAGTCCACAATTTCTCCATGGAACTGTGTTCATAAAGAACCAAAGGATAAAAGAAAGGAAGGACAAACATTCTAGCATCTTATTTTTCAACTGCAATATCAGTTTTTCAATTTTTTCCCTGCCAGACTGAAAATGTTATCTTTTGCATGAACAGTGATGCAATTAAAAGAATTTAATAGATTTTTTTTTCATGCATAAATATCCAAAATAAACTTGTTAAAAAAATGAGAGAGATACTATGTGGTTAAATAATTGTATTAGTAGACCACCAAGCACGCGGATTAATTGGTAAGAGACTGTTTCAATTCAAGTTCTAGTGACGCAGGAAGAGCTTCGGCTCAATTAGGATTACCTCTCCTGGAAAATAAAGGTGATCTTAAAAAAAAATGATTGTATTAGTAGATTTAACATTGTATAACTCAAAGTGGTAAAATTAAATAGAACACTGTGGACTAGCTAGTTAGCAAATCCCATGATAAAGTAATAACATTATTTAGCAAATGAATTCAATGACAATTTGCATGTGTTTAGTGGAGGAGTGATTATAATGATTTATAAGATACAATTTGCAGTGTGTGAAACAAGCATATCAGGAATAGAGGTAAGGTTTGAGCTTGGGACCACATAGCTCGTGTCCTGGGACACTCACATGCATGCACATATATGAATGAGAAATATGGATGAGATACTATTATTTTGTACAAATTTACTACTATCTTCTATTATTAAAGTGCCTATTTATTATCTCAATTATTTTAAAAGCCACTACAGCTGCAATTCAATTATTTATGTAAATTATTCAATTAGTTTCACTTTTTCACTCCCTCCATTTTAATTTATGTGTCATTTAAATAAAAAAATTTCATTTCATTTTAATTGACTTTCTCTAATTTCAATATAATATATATTAATTTACTTTTTTTTCATTTTTATCTCGAATAATGTTTTATGAAAAAAATTATTTTGAGAGTTGCGTTTTCACATTTAAGAGTATTAATCACTTTAAATTTTTTTTCGGTGTATAAGGAAAGCAATGGGGTTTGAATCTAAAACCTCGTGTTAAACTACCCAAACCTCCAACCATTAGGCCGACCCTAATGGGTTAATTCGATCACTGTAAATTTAAGGGAGTTGAAAAAATTAATAAGGATAATTTAGTAAAATTATTGTTAAGTTATTTATTATTTTTTTAATTTGTGTGAAAAAATTTAAATAACAGATAAATTAAAATGGAAGGAAAAATTATTATTGATTAAATGGAAGCTAATTGAATAATTAAAGGTATAAAATAAAAGTAAGAAAAACTTTGAATGTAACATTTTTAAATTTAAATAACATTTTCTACTTGTTGGTTAGCTAATTAATTCAATTACGTTTTACTGCATATGAAGAGTAGGGGTCTCGGTAGAGCAGTTTTATTAGAGTTCAGGCCATTAATGGTAATCAGAAAAAATGTCATACTAATTTTCAAAACCATGATAACAGAGAAAGAGACCACCCTCGCCTTTCAAGTTGACCAAACAGTAATGCCCCAACATATTAGACTCAGTTTCAATTTATACTGATAAATCCTCTTATCTTGGAGAGGGAACATATAAGTATTTTTAATTTTCATGTGCCAAACAAGGGCATTATGACGAGTTAGTAGCTACTTATATTTATTGAAATTTTGAATATTCATGGCAGATTTTTTTTTTTTTTTATATATCTAACTCTAGCATTATATTGGACTTATAAGAAAACCGTAACAATCCCTATCATGTTATAGAAAATAATCATAAATAAAGGACAGTGTGGGTTTATTTTTATTTTAATTTAATGTTTAAATAAATGAAGATTATATTTATATTTAAATTTTAATAAATTAAATGTGTGTTTGATTTATTTCAAAATCACGTTTTAAATGTAGATCCGAGCAAATGCTACTGAGAATAGCGTTGGCTCTAGTGCATGTTTAATATACATCAAAACCACGTTTCAAATGTGGATTAGACCAACGCTACAAATGGATTCACGTTTGAAATGGTTAATCAAACACGTCATTAATCCATTTACGTCTAAAATAGAGTAAATTACATTGACATCCCCTCTATTTTACATTTCCAACACAAAACCTCCTCTATTTTAAAAACATACACAAAATCCCAATTAATATAATTTTTTATTATTTATTAAAAATATTTTTTTAAAAAAACCCATCATTACCCTCAAGACACTCTTGCCTTTCTAATTGAATTATCATAATTGATAAATGCAATAAAACCCCAACGTGAAAATCTCAGTTTTTTTAGTGTAAAATTCTTTTTTCTCATTCTTCTTTTTTCTCATTTCTCTAACGTTTATTATTTTACATATCAAGTTTTTTTATAATATATAAAGTTTTTTTATTAAGATTCATCTTAGTAAATTTTTTTTTTAATATATTAATATTTCATAAATTAATCTTAATAAATTATTTTGGTTTATTTTATTAGTTTCTGAGTTTTTAATTAAATTTTTAATATGAAAAGTTTTAAAATAAATTTTTTTATTTTGCTGGTATAAAACTATGATTTTTATTATTCAAAATAATATCATTTGAAAAAATTATATGATGTTAAATGTAATAGTGTTAGTATAGTGTTTACTAGCATATTTTAAAAATAAACACACTATACTATTACTAACATATTTTAAAGTGAACACGTTCTTTTTATTGTTTAGGAGATGCATGGTAGAATATAATATTGTTTTTCTTTTTAATAGATGGGCGATGATACTCATACACTATTTATACTATTATTTGTAGCGCAACTTTTTTTTTAATCACATGTATCATCTATAGGAGATAATCATGTTCGAGCCTGGAACATCCATATCATGGTGGCATAACT
The DNA here is from genome assembly GCA_026901365.1 of Sesbania bispinosa. NCBI lineage: Eukaryota > Viridiplantae > Streptophyta > Magnoliopsida > Fabales > Fabaceae > Sesbania > Sesbania bispinosa. Next base: position 495,172 of record QLOH01000403.1, on the reverse strand, counting down.
TTTTTGTTCTCTTTCTTTTTTTTTAATTTTTTTTATTTCTTCCACAAATTATGCTATAATTAATGGTATAATTAATGTACCAGTGATTATGTTACACAAAGCATCTCCGTTAATAAATGAATTGTGATGAATGGGTTACTGGAACAGTTGACTTAAACGGAGTAGGCTGGGAGGGAAGTGTTGTTGTTATGTTAGTTGTGATGACTACAAATTAAAGGTTTGGACCAGACTAGGGTATCTTAGCTATAGGACAAGGCTGAAACGAACAGGGACAGGGTGCACGCTACTGCGTAATCACACTGTTACTATTGCACGCAGCTGCAGGCCAGGCCAGCTGCTCGCAGTCCTTAGAGTCGCTGCTCAAGTCGTCCTTTCAATTTCCCTTCTTCATCCAAGATTAACCCTCCCTTTCGAATGAGGAGGAAAAAAAATAGAGAAAAATTAAATAGATTTATAACTTATTTGATTTAAAAGAAATAGACAGGGACATGTGTGACTCTCTCTTCAATTATTTTGGATAGAGTAAAAAATAGGAAGAGTGGGGGAAATGAAAGTTAGCAAACATGTCCTTAGTGATTAAAATTAGAATTTTATAACAAATTAAAAACGAGGATAAATATAGATAATTTCCCTAGTAATTATTCTCTCTCCCTCCCATTTTGACATTACGTTGTCTAAATCTACTTTAAATTGTGATTTTTTATTTTTTTCTTATCTCTATAGTCTTTCTCTATAATTAAGAGCTTATTTAGTAAAATTAACATATAAATTAGTTTAAAATTGAAATTCTAGTTAAAAGTTAAGAACATTTTCAATAAGAAGTTTTATTGGGATCTTAAAAATAAGATTTAAGAAAACAACTCACACGCCTAAATAATGCGGCAACAAAGTTATTATTTTGGAGAATCCAAATATTTAAATAAGCAATACACTTTATGGGTTCCTATGGAAAAAATGTGAAAAATTCATGAAGGTGAGATAGATTACAAGGTTCATTTAAGAATTTTTAAAGAGTTATTTAAATTGTAAAAAATAAAAAGAGGTGGTGGATATGTGTGGGTTCCATAAAAAATTATTAACATAAAATGAAAGCAACTCTAGCAAGTTGCTCTATTGTAGACGGTCTAAAAAGTAAGTTGAGGGCTAAAAAAATTAGTTAAAAGTTAACAGTTGAAAGACAATAAGTTAACTGATTGAATTGATAATTTTTGGAAAAATTAACCTATAATTATTAAATTATAGATAATGTCATCATTAATTATTGGATAAGAATTTGAAATTTCATGACTATGAAAAATTTTACTGTGTGTTTGGATGAAGAATTTTAGAATTTCCAAAATTCCGAAATCAATTATGAATTATGATTAAAAAGAGAGTTAAGTATGAGAGAAATTGTAAATATTTTTTTGGTGAAGTAGGAAATTATAAACAAAACCAAAGAAAACAAAAGGCCTAACATGTAGGAAGATTAGAAGCTAAGGAGTCGTGGTCAGATAGGACTTTAATATTAGGGGGGACATTGCCAAAATGAGACTTGTGAAAAGGAGGGATCTCCCAGTCTAGAAAGCTTGTCAGCAACGAGATTGGCTTCTCGAAACACATGGATGATAGACACTTGCCATTCTTTTTGGAGCAGCTTCTTAATAAAGGAAGGGATATCTTTGTGAGGATGCATGGAACTCTCCATATAATTATCTAGACTTTGTACCACTTCCAGGCTATCTGTCTCACAAATAAGATAAGTAATTCCCTTGGACCAAGCAAGGATAAGACCTTCCTTTGTAGCCAACAGTTCCGCACGCAGGGGGTCACCATCAGCAATGCAAGCCGAGAAGCCATCAATCCATCTCCCCTCATGGTCTCTTAAAACACCACCAATGCCCATGCGAGAGGGATTCCTAGACCAGCATCCATCTACATTGAGTTTCACAACACCAACTGCGGGGGGGGGGGGTCCAAATGTGCGTTATATAGTTAGAGTGTAACAGAACATTTTTGTCATCAACACCATGCTTTTACTCCAATCTAGAGAGAGTAATCTGCCGTGTTACAAAGGCAATGTCCCAAGGCTTGGGATCCAAGATTACATTCATTCTCCAACGCCAAATCCACCAAATGGAAGCCGCAAAGAGACCACCCAACTCACAATGATACATGTCATGCATCCAGTTATATAAGTTTGATTGAAGAAAAGAAAGGTGTGACCACACATTAAGGCGCATCCAAATTTCTCTGGCATGAGGGCAATCGCGAAGGCAATGGAAATTATCTTCTACATTTGCATAACATCTACTGTAGGAAGGAGAGTTAGCTAAGTGGCATCTAAACCTCTTCATATTAGTGGATAATGCATCTTGCAAGATTTGCCAAAATAGGAAACGAACTTTCTCTAAAATTTTCAAATGCCAAAGTCAGCGTCAATTAGAATTAGCTACTGCAGGTCTGTTCCTCAAAAGCAACCAACTATAAGCAGATTTGAAGAGAACATACCACTACCATCATGATTCCATGTCCACGAGTCAGGGAAGGTTGGCCTCAAAATGGGGTTGATATTCGAAATTAAATTCCGAGCATCAACAAGGAGAATAGTAAATAGACCAGCAAAGTTCCAATACCCATTTGCAATGACATTGTTGATAGTCAAGCAAGTGTCACTAATATGGACATAAGGGACCAAATTGCATAATTTACCAACAGGGAGCCATGAGTCATACCAGAAAGATGAAGTACCATCACCTATACAAAAGGAAAATCCATCCCTTAGTTTATCAAAGGCTCTGATCAGCCCCTTCCAAAGATAGGAGTCCGTATTATTAATGGTAACTTGAAAAAGAGTCTTGCCTTTGAGATATTTGTGTTCCAGGACTCGGACCCACAGCTTGCCCGGTTCCTTAAAGATCTTCCAAGCAAGTTTTCCCAACAAAGAGATGTTAGAAAGGCGAGAATCACGCATCCCAAGTCCTCCAAGATCCTTAGGAAGAGTAATATTGTCCCAGCTGGCTAGGTTCAGCTCCTATTGCCATTCCTCGAACCCCAAATGAAGTTACGGGTTAGGCTATCGATTTTAGTGGTCACACTCTGAGGCAGCCACAAGGTTTGCATTGTATAGATAGGTATGGAAGCAAGCACTGACTTAGCAAGGCACACACGACCAGCACGGTTGAGCAAGCGGGTTTTCCAAGCAACCAATCTAGTCTGAACCTTCTCAAACAAATTATTAAAATTTGCCTTTGATAGCCTACCATTAGGTAAAGGGAAGCCTAAGTAGGAACCAAGATCATTTACCATCCTGATGGAATATAAGGATGATAAACGATCCCTTTTATCCCTAGGAACCTTGGCCGAACACATAAGCTTAGATTTCTCAAGATTAACACGCAGTCCAGATTCTTCACAAAATTTATTGAGGATAGATCCTACCAAGTGAACTTGGGAGACTTTAGCTTTACAAAAAAAGGAGCAAATTAATCATCCGCAAACATAAGATGGGAGATAGGAGGACCCCCTCTAGAAATGGAGATAGGGAGCCACTTGTGATCAAACACCTCTTTCTGAATTAGGAGACTCAATTTCTCCATACATAGGACAAACAGGTAGGGAGAGAAAGGATCTCCTTGGCGTAGGCCTTTGCTCGGACAGAAGTTATCAAGCCTTGAACCGTTCCAAAGAATAGACAAAGAAGATGAGCGAACACACCACATAATTAATTTGATTGATGGTGGAGGAAAGCCAAAGTCCTTTAACATTTGTTCCAAGAAATCCCAACTCACCCAGTCGTAAGCTTTCTCTAAATCAACTTTAAAAGCCAAGATGCCTTTCTTAGCTTTTGATCTTTTCATGTAATGAATTATCTCATGGGCCAAGATAGCGTTATCTGGTGTCCCCCTACCGGGAATAAAACTGGATTAAAAAGGACCAACAAGGTCATATAAGAACGGATGAACTCTATTAACTAAGACTTTTGTAATGATTTTGTAAATGACATTACAAAGGCTAATGGGCCGAAAATCTTTAAGACACACAAGAGTGTCAACCTTGGGAATTAAGACAATAAGAGTCTCCACCAAAGATTCCCTCGAGTGACCTAGAGCAAAAGCCTCTGACACCAATTGATGGATATTATCACCCACTAGATGCCAGTACCTTTGAAAAAACAATGGCTGAAACCCATCTGGGCCCGAGGCTTTATAAGGGTGCATGCCAAAAAGAGCAAAACAGACCTCTTCCTTGCGAATAGGGGCGGTCAAGGCATTTACACCAACACTGCTGAGCTTAGGCATGTCAAGGGAGGAAAATTGTCTACTAGTGTTGACCAGAAAATAGGTTCCTGTAGTATTCAAAGGCTGCTTCACGGAGTGTAAGATCATCTGTGCACCAATTATCATCATTTATGAAGAGCCCATGAACTTTGTTTCTCTTCCGTCTGACTAGCGTCTGAGTGTGAAAAAATTTAGTGTTTCTATCTCCCAAATGAATCCACTTCTCGCGTGACTTTTGATACCACAACATTTCCTCCTGCTTAAGAACTTGGGAATATTCACGTTGGAGGATAGTTTCTAGCTGAATCATATCGGATGTTCCACGAACACTTAGTTCCTCCTACACCCCTTTTAAACGGCCATCAATCCTATGCTTCCTGCGGAAAATATTACCAAAAACATTACGGTTAAAAGAGATAGATTCCTCCCTCACCTTTGCAAGTTTCTGGTTCACATGGCGTTCCTCCAAGTGTCCTGGACCAGAGCGGAGTAGCTCTCATGGAAAGTCCAAGCTTCCTGAAACCTGAAGGGGCGGTCCTTTCTATGAATCTCCATCTGAAAGAGCACAATCAAGTCGTTTGAGAATGTTGGAGTTCCGTGTAGTTTTACTCGCCCAGGTAAGGGAGACACCAATCGAACCCAAATATATCAATCCACACTCCTCTAGCAACTGAGCAAAGTGGTTGCACTACTGTTCTTGCATGTCAGCACTTGCTGTAGCGTCATCAGTCTTAGGGAGAGTGGTTGCACTCAAATTACCCGCGTCTTGGCAAGTGGAGCTCGAAGGAGTGTGGTCCATTTGCTCGATCATAACATTACCAGAGTCACCTGAATCAACAAAGCGAAGGTGGTTACTAGACAAAGCTTGCACCTGCAAGGGACGAGAAACATGCTTAGCCGAATGCTTTGAGGGGAGAGCATCAGGGGGCTTCATGACGTCCTGGGCTTTGGTAGCAATAGGGTTGTTAGCCATATTCTCCAAAGGAGTGAGTTGGGCCTGCACAGGAGCTGCAATTCGGGTTGACCCCAAAGCAATTTGGGTAGGACGCTCGTTCATGGGAACACATGCCTTAGAGGGATTAACAATCAACTTTTCAATGGGAATTTCAGGGGAGTTGCTTTTGGGACCCCCTTTTTGCTATTCGCACCCCCCTAATATACCCCATTTTCCATATTACCCATACCCCTACCCCTACCCCCTCCCCCACCCACCCCGTCAGCCACTCCCAACCCACTCCCCCTTCCCCACTCCTTACGCCGGTCCCTCCCCCACTCCCTTTTATTATTTTTTTTTCAATGTTTTGTGTTTAGAGACGGAAAAATTCCGTCTCTAAACTCATCTCGCGAAAAAAAAAAAATCCGGAACCTTCCGGAAATTAAGTTCCGGATATCAGCTTTGTTAACTTAATATCCGGAACCTTCCGGACATTAATTTCTGGAACCTTCCGGACATTAATGTCCGGAAGTTTCGGAAATTTTTCAAGGTCTCACCCCCTGCTGGTACACAACTGTTCCGGACATTAATGTCCGGAAGGTTCCGGAAATTAATGTCCGGAAGGTTCCGGACATTTTGTTCACAAAGTTGATATCCGGAACTTAATTTCCGGAATGTCCCGTAAAAGAACCTTTATTTTTTTTCAATGTTTTGTGTTTAGAGACGGAAAAAGGGTGTGGGGGTAGGGGGTAGGGGTTTTTTGGGAAGGGGGTATATTATGGGGGTGCGAATAGCAAAAAAGGGGGTTCCAAAAGCAACTCTCGAATTTCAGTTGGAGCTACCCTCAGCCTTTTCTTTTTTTTTTCAGACTAGGAATTGGCTCAATAGAAGTATTTGATCCATGGAAAACAAATTGGGTCTTAGGCCCATTGCCACGTTCCAACATTGCATCAGGGTCGTGATCCTTAGCTAAAGCACCAAAAGAATTAGAATTCTTTTTAATGAAAGAATCCTTTCCAGATTTGCCCCCGGGTTTCACGTGTGGATTCCTACGTTTTCGCTGCACAAGTAACCAGTCACCATGCAAATCATTGGCTTGATTAACGTGATTTGATGATTGTCTATAGCAGCCACAAGAAGTGCATATGAGATGGAGCCCTTCGTACTCTTTCTTGTACCAATGCATGTCAACCTTTACCTTGCCAACAACCGGTTCATTTAGATTAATCTCCACACATACCCTGGCGAACCTGCCCCTTTCTACCCTGGACGTATTCAAATCAACCTTGATTGGTCGCCCCACAACAGACGCAAGGGCCAACAGGAAATCATCATCATAGAATGCAACATTCAAACTAGGGAATCTGATCCACGCAAGAGTCTTTTCGACCTTTGCACTTGAGGCTACAAAATCTGGACTCCAGGGAAAGATTGTGACGTAGTGGTCAAACATCATCCAGGGGCCTCCACTCACCACCTTATCTCTATCATCTTCATTGTCAAACTTGATCATATAGAAGCCATGATCAATGTCCAACAACTCAAACCCACAAGATAGTTTCCAGAGGGACTTTAATCTATCCCGCATGGTAGTATAGCCTACCCTTTTCCCATTAAGCTTCACGATATATGCATCTCGCCAAGGGGCACATAATTCCTCCAGAATAGAAGGATCAACATGAACTGTTGGTAGAAGCCTATTCCCTCCTTCCAATTCTACTCTGACTAGGTTGCTCGCCAAAAGATCTCTTCGTTCTCGTTGTGGTGGACATGCTATAACACCTAAAACCTTATCTCTGAATGATACCTTCCCACCAGAATCTGGGGATTTCTCTGGTATAGACGATGGATTGCTCACTTCCTCCATGTAGAAGAGAAAACGGTCTAGGTTTTCATAATAAATAATATTAAATTTCTCTCTCAACGTGTATCATTTAAAATTTTTCCTATCTATCATGAAAATCCATCATATTTATCATTTGAAATTCTTTCATTCATTATCATAGTACATGAAATCTAGTGTCAGAATTCAATGTTGACCAAGTTATTTAATTTATTTTTAGAAAATAAAATTAGGAAAATTAAATAATAAAAATAAAAAATAGCAAAACAAATATAAAATAAAATATATAAAAATAAAAGAAAAATGTGAAGGAAAATATTGTATTAAAGAAACATTAATGTCATCAAGAGAGTATATTTTTATCAAAAATATCTAAGGGATCAAATCTTAATTAATAATTTTTCTCGTTAATGTGACATATAAATTCTTGTTAATTAGTATTTCCCTCTCAATTAAGACGAATTGTGGGATTTGATTTTATGGGGATTCTATTTAGGAATGTGATTTCTAAATATTCTGACTAAGTAATTAATGCAAGTAATGATCCATTTTGAGAAAAATTGGAAAGAAATCAAGAATTTAATCAAAGTGGATTGAATATGATTTTGGGAAAATTATAGAAACAATCAAAGAATTTAATTAAAAGGATTGTGTATGGGAATAATGAGAGAAAAATCCAAATCTTGATAACATCATATAAAAAAATAAAAATATTTATCCAAAATATTTTCATATAAATATTTATCGCTATAATTTATAAATTAGTACACTATCATATATAAAGACTTATTACGTACCTTTATATAGATGATGTTTATTTTTTTACTTCTTTTACTAAATCATTTTTTAATAAAAGTAACTATTTTGATATATTTATTCTTAAGTGACTAAATTAATTACACATATTATAAGATTATAATTTATGTATTAAATTATTATAAATCCCCATTTAAGTCTAGACTAACCTTTATATGATTACTGATTACATATTAATTTAAAATGGCTATGACTTGGACAATATTCAATGACAAATAGATGTTATTAATAACAGAGAAAGTAAACATACAAAGTCTTATGCAAACATAATCAACTCTAATTTGATCCATTTTTTCTTTCAAAGTTTCTATTCCTAGGCATGTTCCCTCGATGAAGAAAATTGTCATCTATCATGCGTTGCACTCAAACCACCGAAGTCCTAAATCACACACAATCACAAAGGTAGAGAGAAGACTAAAGGTAATTTGCAAAAACATAAAGTATGAATCATGAGCAAGCTAAACAAATTTTAAGAGCTTAAGACAACTATGAATTAGAAAAGCAAGTTCAGCATGAATTGATTTTAGGAATGAAGATTACAATCACAATAGATCAAGTTAGACTTCAGTGGTCATATTATTTGGACCTCAATAATCGTATTCTGTATATATTACATACTTAAATAGTTAAGTGGGTGAACATAGTTAAGGATATGCAATATACTCTCTTTACTAAGTTTGTCTTGGATATATAATATATAATTAGTGGGTTGTAATTAGTAGTTGTAGTTATATATCTATCTACATATAACTCTACAATGGAACCAATTTGTAAGACCACTTTTTCACTATTTCAAAAGAAATTCATTTTTTAATGGATAGATGTGTGGACGTTGATGTGGATATATGTCCGGATCAGGATCCCTTGCAGTTACTGCAGGGTCCTGTAGGAGAGAGATAGAGAGAGTGTAATTGTGGGACCCATAACACTGGTGGAACACACACTTACACTCTCTCTATCTATCTCCTACAGGACCTTGCAGTAACTGCAGGGGATCCTTTTCCATATATGTCGATAGAGGAAAGATTGAAAAAAATGCTCTCGCGGAAGCCTAAACAAGTAAAATGTTAGGTGAAATTGGCATAGAATATAAAATAATATTTTAATGTGTTAAGTTTACTTAAAATAATATTTTAATGTAATAGAAAAAGAAAAATGAGAAAAAATGGATGTGAAAGAAAGTGTGAAAAAAATCACCATTTTTTAAGAGTGCTAAAACTTTGATATCTCATTTCTTAGATGTGACAAGTGAAGGGAAGAAAGAAATAAAAAAGAGACAAACGAAATGACGAGAGAGAAGGTAAAGAATTTTCTGTTTTCATTTCATGTTTTTTAGTTGTAATTACTAAAATATTTTCAGTTTTAATAATAAAAACATCATTCTATTTTCTGTTTTCAAAGTTTTATACAAGGAATAGAGAAACCACTACAAAGTTGTTTTCACTGGTATGTTTGTGAGTTGGAAAATGAAGGGGAAGGGAGGGGAAGGGAAGGTTTGTAGGACATCCTTGCTTCCCATGTGTTTGTTAGTTTAGAGTAAATCGCCATATTGATCCCTAACTTTTTTCACGTCATGCAAATTGGTCCCTCACTGACTTAAATTTTCACGTTAATCCCTGACTTCCTTCACCGTCAAGCAATTTGGTCCAAAAGCCTAACTTCCGTTAACAACCTGATGATCTGTCACATTAGTTGCCATATAGGAGTGCCATCTGTCATAAACGACATCGTTTTGATGCTGACTCAGAAGACAGGGACTTAAAAAGTCAGGTTTACCCCTTATTCTTCAGTCTGATTTTTGGGATTTTGTTCCCATTGAGTAAATTAACCTCAGTCTTGTTTCTTGATATGGTCTCCTTCATGTACCTTTCAGGCTCCATATTCCTTTCCCTTAAACTTCAATCAATTATTCAATCCTCTTTACTCCCACCCTTCCATCCTCCCAATCTCATTCAAGTTGTTATCAACAAACCAAAACTGAAACATACCTTCCCCTCCTCAACTTGATCTAAAATTTAGTATACCCAGTAATATATAACCAACACAAGTAGTCAATCATTCATCAAATATCACACAAAATACAAAACTCAAACCCCACTATCCAACTCATAACAAATTAATAAGTATCCAAGTTGCAGATTGAGTAGCTTCCAATGCTAAAAATAGTCAGAAAGAATCAAGGTGGGAACTTCACTCAAACCTTGTCTCTTCTTCTCTCCCCACAAACTCTTTCTTTCAAAACTTTGTTCCCAACAATGGTGACCAACAAGAGTACATTCACCCTTACCTTATCAAATCTTCAAACTCATCCCTTATAGAGATAGTGGACTATGGTTTGCTTTTGCAAATGTGATGAACTAGATCAAGCACTCCCAGTTGACCTTTTTTGTCACCACAGCTAGCCATTGTCACCAGAATGTGATGCGAAAATAGCAAGTAAGGAAGTGTGCAAGCAAAGGTTGCAGAAGAAAAAAATGGAAACCCTTGAGAAGAAGTTAAAAAATGGAAACCCTTGAGAAGAAGCTCAAAGTGGGAGAAAGAAGGAATAAGGGAGAGAATTTGGGATTCTGAGAAGACAAAGGTGCGAAACGCTGTCGTTTAACAACCTACATGACAATTAACGTGACAGATCACCAGGCTGTTAACAAAAGTTAGGCTTTTGGACCAAATTGTTTGACGGTGAAGGAAGTCAGGGATTAACGTGACAATTTAGGTAAGTCGGGGACCAATTTGCATGATGTGAAAAAAGTTAGAGACCGACATGGGGGTTTACTCGTTAGTTTAACTCTCTCCTTCTTTAACTTACAAAGCCTTGACCCTCCTTCATTCCCCTTTCTTTTCCTCCTAACTCTTTCCTTTCTCTTCCCTCCAAACTCCCGAACACAATCTTACAAAACTTTGAAAACATAGAACATAATGATGATTTTATTGTCAAAACTGAAAATATTTTAGTAATTACAACTAAAAAACAGGAAATGAAAATAGAGAATGTTTTCTCAAAGTAAATGTCCTCAAGTAATTGATGTGATAAGAAGAACAATGAGAGATAGAAAAAAATGAGGTGCGAAAGAATTGTTACTCTTTTAAAGAGTTATAAAACTTTCAGCACCTAATTTTTGGGGTGTGGCAAGTATGGGGAAGAGAAAAATAAAAAAGAAAAAAAAAAGAAAATGAAGAAAGAAGGTGAAAATATAATATTTGATGTGGTAAAAAAGGCAAAAAGAGATAGAAAGAAAAATGAGGTGTAAAAAAATATAAAATAAAGAAGTGTAAACAAAATCATTACTCTTTTTTAAGATTTCTATAAGGAAATGGAGAAAGAAAATAAAAGATACGATGAGAAAGGAAGAGAAAGATAGAAATAAAAGGTGAGTGTAAAATAAAATATATAAAATATAAGTGTGGAAAAACTACGATCGCAGTTAATATCATACTTTTTATGTGAATTCGGAGTGTGGACTAGTAAAATTACTATATTATGAAAATAATGAGAAAATATAAAAAGGTCTTGCGACACACAAGTAGGAAAACTAGTTACGTACAAGTTACAACCATAAAAAAAAGCTTATTCTATATAGTATAGAAACTTGTAGGGACCATAGAAGCATGCTTCAAATAAATAAATCAGTTAATTATGACATACTTACCATCAAGTTAAAAATTTATGTATTGCATAGATTGAGAGGTTTAATAGATGTGTTACATCACTTACAGCAATATAATTAATCAAATTCTAGTTTTGCAGCAATCTGATCTACTCTTACCTACCAGGCTACCTCCTAAACTGAAAAAAGAAAAAACAACTTTTTGATAAATTGCTTTCATTGCCACCAGGAAACCAACAGCAAAAAAATACAATGGAGAAGCTTCCAAAACTGCTAATCACAAAACAATGTTAGCTAAACGAGTTGGATGGTGTTAGAATAAAAGAATGGATGTTAATTAGCTATATATATATATATATATATATATATATATATATATATATTATAGGATTAATTAGTATGTGTAAAGAAATTTTACACAAACATCCAATGGTGTGTCGTCACATCATTTAATGAATATGACATCTCATGTCTTATTAAATTCAATAATTGATATGACAGCTTATCATCATTTAATGAATATGACATCTCATGTCTTATTAAATTCAAAATGATATGATAGCTTATCATTGGATGTATGTGTAAAATTTCTTTATACCAACAGTGTATATATATTAAACTCTATATTATATACTATAATGAGATATAATGTTGGACCTCAAAAAACTTGGATGATATACCACCTCTCAAGAAAGGGAGTAACAAATACCATACAATTTGAGTTTATATTGCTCACACTCATTTCAGGATATTGTACAAAATAAATAAAAACATGCCAAAATGAGTGTGAAAGAAACATTTAAATAAAGAGCTCTCAAAACTGCTTTTGTAAAAAAATAAAAAATCACAAATCACAAATTATATATACCACTCGGTAAAAAAATTTCAAATTGCTTCCAATCTAAAAAATAAAAATGATACAGGATCAGTTTGTTTATTTTTGCTGAGAGAGAACCCTGTGAAGTTGCAAAATACACAGGAAAATGAACCGGACGGATTTAAATCGAGGTTGAATGTAGACTTTGTTATGTTGTTATAAGTAATGTTTTGCAAGAAATATTTTATTAAAATAGGGGATTCACATCTTTACGAATATAAAGAGACAATTATTTAGTTATTGTTTGCTGTTCATTATGAATTGGGTAAGTGTCTTCTATAATGCATTTTGAGAACCAATTAAATTTGGCTTTGATTTAGAGTGCAAATTATAATATGTTGTCACTGAAGGAGAAATCCTTATGGAGGAGTCAAATAAGACATGGCAGGATAAACTAGTAACATACAGATACAAATTGCTTGCTTAGGAACCTGTTTTAAGTAAAGAGAAGTATCATGCAAAGTAGTATATGACTAATTTGAAAACAAAGTGCATAAAACGGCTGCATTGTACATATCTACTATCTAGTGTGAAACTGAGGCTAAAAGAACAACTCTCAATCACTACAATTATATGATTGATTTGGCTGCTAGGCTGCTCATTGACTTTGCCAAGTTAGTTTCTCATCTGCTGCAACTTCACATACAGCAATTATTATATGGTCTTTGTTGTTGTTCTGTAGCTGTTCAACAAGAGATCCCTTGTTGCTTCAGCTCAATTTCAGAATTCCTTCACCACCAATGTGTTGATGAAAGTCCAATAATTTACAAAGTTTTCCCCTCCCTTCACCTCTCCATCTCCATTTTCCCCTAACTATTCCCTCCAAATTCCCAAGCACACCCTAATTCTTCATGAAGACTTAAGAGTTAACAATACTGGACCTTAGATTAGCAACATAGGTAAACAGCAATCATGCCCAGAAATCACATCAACTGCTTAACATAACAAATACTACCATATCAAGACAATCCATGAAGAATGAAGAACACAGTGACAACTACGATATAAACGTAAAATAACAATGCTAACAATCAATTCATGTTTTTTTTCTTTCAAAATATGACATGATCATTTAAACTGAATATATGACTCCATAAACACAGTGGGCTAAAAAATGCAAGTTGCTATCAAATAAAGGGGGAAAAAAGAACTGAATTAAAAATAAATAAAAAAACCATAAAGAGAACGAGGCAAATCTCGGTAAAAGAGATAAAACTAATAAATTGCTAGATTGCAGTCAAAATTTCCTACCAAATGAAGGGGCGAAACAACGAAAAGTCGAAAACCCAGAAATTGAAGTTAAAAACTAGGGCATGCATCAGAATTAAACAAAAAATGTCCCAAATTGAATCTGTGAAATCAAATCTCCTTCAAGCCAGGGCCAAAAGTATACGGCAGAATCATGCAAAAAAATTGGGAATAACAAGATTTAAATAAGCAACAAAACAATCAAAACCGCGAAAACGAGAAATGGGAGAATAAAATATAGCAATTGAGCGCAACTCTGTTATAGAAAAAGATTCACGGTTTATAAGCTATAACATAACCAATTGAAATCAGCAACGAATACAAGCGTGGATGTATTAACGAAGCGTGGAACTGGAGCAGAACGGCAAGGAGAGAAGCTCGAAGGAAAGAGGACGGGATAAGAAGAAATTGATGTTAGAGGGAAAAGGGTTGAGGGAACAAGAATGGAGGTGATGATCCACTAAATCTCTTTAACCAAGGAAACACAGTGGAGAAAGAGAAATAGAAGATTTCAATTCAATTCTCAAAGCTCTCAACTGTGATTTCCTTGATTAAAAGGATGCAACGGATCAAATGCGATTGTTAACAGTGAGTGAGTCAGTGACTCGCTGCTTCAACACAACAGGTATTTATAGAATAGGATTTAGGGTTTAGCCTTCCGCCGCGTACGGGCCCGGTGCATATACCATTTTTTTTGTTATTTTTTATTAATTTAAATAAAATAAATAATTATACTAAAATTATATAATTAATTTAATATATATGAATACTTATTTATTTTAAACTTTTTTAAAGATGTGAATTGGCTAAATAATAAATCAAAAAAGCTAATTGTCTCTTATAATTTGATTCTACAAATATTAAATGATATTATAATAACTATGCTTTAATAATAAAATATAAGAAAAAGTACATATTAAAAAATGTGTAATGATTTTAAATTATAGTGTTAAGTGTGTGTCTGACAAAACTAATGGAAAAACTAGTTGAAAATTGAAAAATTATCTCATTGAATTAGAAGTGTTTGTTAAAATTGACTACCACTAATGAAAAAATGATAGATAAAATCATCATTAAATATTGAATCAAAGTTTTAAATTTGATAATTAAGAAAACTTTTAAAGATAAAATTTTAAAAAGCAACTTCAACTCATAGTTGAAATCTTGAAATGCTACATTTAAAAAAAATGCTACTTTATTAAACATGTTTGAAATTGTTTAACAAAATTTTTATTTACCAAATTCAACTTTTAGTGACCTAAAATGTCATGCCATTTGGAAAGATATTTCAGCTAAGGGTGGAAGTAGGTAAAGCTAAGTTACATTTTTCAGTTAATTTTACCAAATACACTTAAAAGTCGAGATTAATAGTTGAAATAATTTTATCATTATTTGGTGAGATAGTTTTTTAAGTAGCCATTAATTTTTTTATAAACTACTTAAGACAGTTTTTAAAAAAAACTGTTTTTTCAACTATTAGCTATTTTTTTTACAATTTTATCTCTTAATAACTCTCCCTCATTATTAATTATTATCTATTATTTTATAAATTTTAGCTAATTTTATCAAACATTTTCAATAAAATCAACTAACTTTTTAGCCATCAACTCAATTTTTACATATTTTTATCAAACACTCTAATTATTCGAATTGAGATCTTGATCACGGCAGTTTAAACTTGCAACTATCACATTGGATTCAAACGTAAAAAAGAAAAAAAGAAAAAAAAATAGAGTTATTAGCAAATAATTATAAATAATGAATATACATGTTTTTCATATATAGTTTCTTAAATTAAATTTTTTTTACCATATACCCCAAATTTATCTATCTATATTTTTTAAGTGAAAATCACTCGAAGAAATATTAAATGTGATATTAATTAATTACTATTCAAGATAATTTTTTTTAAAGACATTTCATAATATTTTATATTATTCAATATAATGAATATATGATTGTTAAACGTAGTATAAAAAATACTTAAATTAAATTTATAAATACGCTAATTCTAATATTAATTAATTATTATTTGAGTTCAAAAACTTTAAATGCATTTAATCTTATTTTATATGATTGAATATATTAATTATTAATTATAAAACTACTCATAGATAATTAAAATAGTAAATATTAAAAAATACTTTAAAACAACATGAATTATTAATAATAATTTGAGGAGAATGCTTAAAAATGTTGGTTTAATTACATTTTTGTTCCCTTTAATTTGTATCCTTTGTAATTTTGATCCTTTAAATATATTTAAGTAAACTAAATCCCTTATTTTCAAACTAAGCAAGCACTGTTTGGGTGGAATTTCTGTATAAGTACTTCTAGGTGAAAAAATAGCATGAATCAAAGAGGTTAAATGCATTTAACTTCTCCATAAGTTAAAATTAGTCTTTGTAGACCACCTACTCCAAAAGCTCTCTCATTTAACTTCTCTAAAAGTAACTAATTTTAACTTATGGAGAAGTTAAATGCATTTGACCTCTTTAAATTATGTTATTTTTTCCACCTAGAAGTACTTCTACAGAAGTTTCACCCAAACAGACTCTTTGCATCAATTATTTTTCTACTTAAAAACTCTCCATTTCTCACATTCTTTTGGTCTACGCAACATTTTAATAAACTCGATTGATTAAATTGTTATAAATATTATTAAGCTTAAAACTCACCAATCAAAACATCGAATTCCACCTAAATTTAAAAAAAAAATCCAAATTTTTGTCACCTCTAACACACTAACCCCACATCTTACAAAATCCTTTAAATTTTATGAAATTCTAGCTAACCTATTTTATTTTTAAATACTTAAAACTATTTTATATCTTAAATATATTATAAACTCTCAGATATTTGGATAGAAAATGAGAATTTAAGAATTTTACGTGAAAGAGATAGAAGGACCATATTTGCTCATCTTTGAAAATAAAGGGATTTGATTTACTTTGAAAAAATAGAGAGACCAAAATTGCACATTATTCAAACTAAAAGATCAAATTAAATCCAATCAAAACAATTAAATGACATTATAAATTATTAAATATACAAATTAGAAGAATGAGAAAAATTAATCAAATGAGATTAGATCACCTATGTAAATAAAGAGTGAAAATCTTCATGAAAAATTGTTCAATTAATATTCTTGACAGAAATTATGCCCTCTTGATGAACCACAGTAGAAAATTCGTAGATTGATAAAAAAATGTTCATTTGATGGGACACATTTTCATTTTTTTTCAATTTTTTTTATAAATAATAAAATAACACGATCATAATAAAGTGTTAACAAGTAGATTATATTTTACTATTGAAATTTAATTACATTATTGTTTGATAATGAGATATATTTAAGTAAATTAAAATCACAATAATTAGAATAAAGATTTATATTAAAAATGAGGATTGAAATAGAGAATGGCAACACAAGATCTTGAATCTTAATAAATTTCAAAATTTAGGATTAACATTAAAAATTTAAATAAGAAGAAAGAATATTAATATTAAGGATTGTGAGGGAAATCTCACTCTCATAAATAGTGTGTGGAATTCGCCATTAAATGAGGAGAAGATGGAGAATGCTAAAAATAACTGTGAGAGAGTATGGTGAATGGGTGTTTCAATCTTCAATGTGGGGTCTCAACATTATAATGTAAAGAGTTGACTCATCGTCAAACAAGAGAAGAGAGACAATGCTAAAAATCATCTAGCGGTTTAGCTTGTTAAAAGGGAGATAATGCTATTAATACAAGTTCTCTCTCTCCGTATAAACTATATGTGTTATGCATAGGAGGAAATCCTGCTTAAACAGTCAATATCCACGTCATGGCAGGGTTATTTTTCATGGAGATTTTTTCTATACACAATATACGATGGGTGTGGCTTTATGAGCAGAATTACAATAAATAAAAAGGAATTGATTTGCACACATTTATTTTTTAATCCTACACGTCTCAACCCTCTCTCTCATTGAATGTTATTTCCTGAGATATTAAAACTCTTTATCTCCCTATGTTTTCCCTACACCGCCTTTTCCCCCTCTCTTTATGCACCATCAAACCCTCTAGACAACTCCTTTCTTTGCCAGATTTTTCCTCCTTCATTTTGCTCCCCTTCCATACACAATTTTTTTCTCTGTGAGGGGCTTAAGGTGAAAGCGTGACACAGTTTGTGTGTTGGGATTTGGGGCGTGGATATGAATAGGTGGATGAAGCGGTTGCGAGTTGGTGTAGCTTGGTAATGGTGTATAGTGGGGTTAAATGGGATGCACAGGTACTGTCGTGAAATGGTGCAATGTTGTATGTTGAGGTTTAAGGGATGGTTTGGTCATGACACGTGTTTGACAATGACAGTTTGGTGAATTGAGATGATTTGGTGGATGCATGTAGTGAAGTGGTGTTGGAATTCTTGGTTCGTGGAAGGGGTTGATGGTTACATGGGTGGCTTGATGAGGTTAGGTGGAAGTGGTGTTAGAGTAATTGGTTGAAGGAGTTGGTTGGTGCTTGATTGCATGGAGTGGCAAATTGATGGGTGGAGATTGGCTCGTGAATGTTGGGGAGAGAGAGTGGTGTGTGTGTGTTGTGTTGGTTTATCAGTGATGGTAAGTAGATAGAGATGGGAGAGGGATAGAGGACGAGGGGTGCACGAATTGGGTGATTAATGGTGAAGATTGGTTGGGATGAATGTACTTGGGGGGGATACAAGCATTTCTTTTTCCTCCTTAGTTTTTGAAATTACGGTAATTAGTTTTGAGTATTGACGGAGATATGTTTCCGATAACCAACAATTAGAATATGAAACTTCTGAAAATAGATTTAAATATTTAATATTAAAAAGATTATTTTGAAAAGTAAAAGAATGTGTAAAAATCAATTTCCAAAATATCAACAGATATGTGGAGCTGGTCCAACCATTTCCAGCTCAGGGTGAGGGGCTTTGCTTTTCACACCCCTATTTCCCCCCAATTTCCCTAACGACTTGTTTGGTGAAGCAGAAATAGAGGGAGGAGAAGAGAAATTGTGGTAATAGAAATGCATTGTTGGTTTGGTAGAATGGAAATCTGTGAAGAAAGAAAAGCACAGTCAGTAGGTCCACGAGTTACAATTTCTCCGCAAATTTGCGGAGAAATGGGAGTAAACTCTGACTATGATGAGAGAGAATACTTCATAATTTTTTTCGGACAAGTTACTCTTTATGCATCGCACTAACCCAGGTGCTATTACAACGCCCTCTTCTTGACATTATGTTCAGACAATGGTCAATTTTAAAAGAAATTAATATTTGATTACTTGGTTCATTCAACAAATAATATGATTTTTTTTATCTTTATCAGCATTTATTATTTAAAAATTAGAAAAATAAAATAATATTTTATGTTAAATTAATAATTTAAAATAATGAGTGTGTGGTAGTTTAAAGGCATTTTAGTCTTTATATATTATAATCCAATTTCTCTCTTTTCTATTTCTCTCCTACCAAACAAAAATACCATATCTCTCAACCCTATTTCATCTCTATTTATTCCTACTAAACAACTCAATTTCTTCTCAATCCCTCACCTATTTCTCTTCACTTCATTTCTCTCTACTCTATTTTCTTTCCACACTACCAAACAAAAGTGTAAATATCCCCACCCCACCCAATTCTCCTTTCTCCACCCCCACCCAATCTCCCCTTACTCACCTTCACGACCTCCTCCACCCCCACCCACTGCACTCCACCCCCACTGATCGAGGCCGTACCCAATCAAATAATATGAATTAAAGTGTAGTGAGGGTTAGACAACCCAAAGTCGTCTCTCAAGGAATTCAATAACAATTTAAAATATCAGATTTCAGACCAAAAATTTAGAACCAGAACTTCAGATTGAACTTAATGACAAATGACTTAAGACGATCTTAAGACAGAACTTCATACGGTCTTAAGACTTCAGACGGTCTTAAGACTTCAGACTTTCTTAAGACAGGGATTGTCTTAACAGTGCAGAATTTCAAAATGTAACAGAAAAAGGGGGGGTTTTGGTTGTTTGTTTAGAAACAGAGTTTCGCAAGTAAAGAAGAAGGAATAAAACGATGTAAGAAACACAGATTGATTCTCTTGTTCATTCACGATCGAATCCTTCACCGGTTAAAAATACATCGAACTCAATTTCCAGAATAAATTTGAATGACCGAATAAGCGTCAATTAATTCAACAATAATCTCACTCAAGAACTAAGCGAACTTGCTAAATCAGACTAAGCGTACTGGGTATGAGATTTCTAATCCTTTAACCTCATGAATTAAGCAAACAGTTGGTTGTTTAGAATGAAGCAAACTAAACCAGAATTCTTAGTGAAGAACAGAATTGAAATCATCAGCAAGCGTTCAAATACAACTCAAGATTCAAAACCAGAATTCTAAAGGAGAAGATAAAATTGAATTTACTGTAGAAATTGAAATATGAAATTGAGTTAAAATGAACCTCAAAATCCAATGTAAATCACTCAAGAATCAATCCTCAAGAGTTTAGCAATCCATAAGAGGAATAACAACAAAATGAAAATGCAGAAAAAGAAGAAGAAGAAAACCTAGAAAAACAGAGAGAAGGGAAAACAAACGTCTCCTTAACTTCAATCTGTGTAAGGCGAAAAAATATGAAAAGTCTCCCCCAACAGAATTTTAACAGCCCCCTATTTACTAATCCCTAAAACCATAAGATTAACCTAATGGATGGGGTAAAATGGGCCCAGACTAACAAGTTTCAGGCCCAAAAATACTAAAACTACTTCAGCAACTACTTAAAAAACTTGATGTTCCCGCTCAGTGGAATATAGCCATATAG
This sequence comes from Sesbania bispinosa, assembly GCA_026901365.1. Taxonomy (NCBI): domain Eukaryota; kingdom Viridiplantae; phylum Streptophyta; class Magnoliopsida; order Fabales; family Fabaceae; genus Sesbania; species Sesbania bispinosa. Next base: position 474,765 of record QLOH01000403.1, on the reverse strand, counting down.
CATATCAAATTAAAGCCCCAGAAGTTAACTTTCCAATGCCATTGGAATCACCTCAATCGGACACCTACAACTCCAGATATCATCAAAACAAGACAGGTAGGTCAGTAGGCTTAAAATCCGAATTTAAACAACATTTCTAATTAAGGCTCAATTAAGTCCAATTTGGTAACTTCCAACTAAAACAGTGGATATAATCACAATTAGAGTCCAAGAAAGCTAAGATTAATTATGCAAAGTGTGAATAAAAATGTGTTCATCAAATTCCCCCACACTTGCCCTTTTGCACTCCGGGCAAAACACCACATGAAACCAAAGATTAATTAGGAGCAAGATGCAAATACAGATGACATAGTTATCAAGAGATCCAAGGAATGCATAGGAGTAGGTAAAATACAACATCCAAGGAATCATGGAGTCAAGAAATATATGAATGGAATTCCCAATAATTTAGCAAATAAGAGGGTAGATCAAATCAAAGGAGTGAATCAAGAATGATAAAATCCTCACAAGACAAACTCTCTAACTCTCAAGTGTTTAGGCTTGTGAATATACACTCAAAGCACTCATGTAAGCAAACACTACCATAGGCTTGGTAAGACTCTAATATCCACAACAATTGAAGCACAAGCAAGCAAAGATCAAGAGGACTTCAAATAGGATGAAATGGGGCCAAGGTAAAGGTAGGGAAAATGAAGGATAAGAAGCTATAAACCAAAGAGAATAGAGGAGCAATGGGGAATAAACTCATGAATGCAAGTAGCATACATCTCAAGATTACAATTAAACTCCTCTTTTTCACCTTTTGACCCAATTTTTTTTTATTTATTTCAAGCACACTTTATTTCTTTGCTTTTTTTTATATACTTTTCTTTTTGAGCTTTTCTTTTCTTTTTTTTTTTTAATTTTCCATCATTCCTTTTCCAATTTTTTTTAAAACTAGCCAAGGTCACAATATGATATCCACTTGAGGAGATAAGACAATAATTTTAAGTATACCCCCACACTTATTCAAGAACCTATTCCTAAAATAATTTCCAAAGCTCCTTTATCCTCTAAGGTAAGGACAATCATGGTTTTTTCACTTTCAAGGCTTGTAATGAGCTTTTAATAACAAGAAATAGAATCCATAGGCTCAAAGGGGTTAACAAGTTGGAAAATTATCAAGGTAGGCTAATATGGTTAGTAGCTCAATTATCAACAAAAATGCCCTCAATCATCTCAATCCATGCAAGTGAACAAAGTTGCAAATTAAAGAGTCAAGCCAAGTTCTAGAGGCACAAGCAAACATGAGTGAAATCACACAAGAAAAAGAGAGAATGGCATAGAATGGTCCATCCATCAATAAGGCTCAAAATCTCACCAAGGACAACTCCATCACAAAATATTCAACCCAATAATTATCAAAACCAACTTATTCACCAAATTACAAGGAATTCAATCAATATAAATCAAGAAACCAATTATCCAAGAATGATGAAAATGCAAACTACCAACACAAATCCTAAAAATCCAATGAAAAACATGCCAAATGTATTTTTCTACTGTCAGAAATCTGTTTTTGCTGTTTTAAAATAAATTCTGCTGTCAAGGAAAAATGTACTGTCTAAAATTCTGCTGTAAATAGCAGCAGAAAAAACGCACAAATAGCCTACAGTAACAGTTAAAAAGCACTTTCAGACAGTAGACAGTAAAATTCAGACAGCAGTAGCTACAGAATAGCTACGCAAACAGCCAACAGCTTCAGAAACAGCAAATTCAGCAAGTAGTTTCAGATAATAAACAGTAAATTTTCAGCAAACAGCATACTGTCTGATTTTTTTTTAAATCCTAAAAATTGCTAACACAAATCAATTAAATCCTAACCATAAACTAATTCCTAAATCAATTCTAAAGTCCTAAAACTACAATTCTCCTCCCCCACACTTAAATCACACATTGCGCTCAATGTAAAATAATGAAATTGGAGAACAAGAGACATAGTATAATGAAAAAGTGGGGAAAGAGACAGGACTCCCTCATCAAGGTGGAAATATTTGCACTTGAGGGAATTGGGGAAGCTGCAAGCTAAGCTCCTCAACCGTCTTATCAACCCAAAGTGGGGGCTCTCATGAAACAGCTTGAGACGGTGGCTATTGACCTTAAAGGTCTTGTTGGTGGACTCACTTTTCAGCTCTACAGCCCCATAAGGATAAACATGAGTAACAAGAAAATGTCCAACCCAACGAGAGCGAACCTTACCAGGCATGAGCTTAAGTCTAGAATGGAACAACAAAACCTTTTGGCCTACAACAAACTCTTTTCTAGCAATAGATTGATCATGAAATTTCTTAGTCTTCTCCTTGTAGAACTTAGAGTTCTCATAGGCCTCCAGGCGAATCTCATCAAGCTCCTGCAAATGAAGTTTTCCTTTGTTCTCCTGCCTGGTCCGCAATCTAAGTTGCAAGTTCGTACCGCCTAATATGCCCGATGCTCTATCTCCACAGGTAAGTGGCATGCCTTACCAAAAACAACTCTGAAGGGAGACATCCCAAGAGGTGCTTTGTAGGCAGTCCTATGAGCCCAAAGAGCATCATTAAGGCGGCGACTCCAATCTTTCCTATTAGGCTGCACCATCTTCTCAAGAATCCTCTTAATATCTCTGTTGGAGATCTCAGCCTGTCCATTAGTCTGGGGGTGGTATGGTGTATAAACTCTATGCACCACCCCATACTTCTTCAGCAAAGCCTCCATGGACCGGTTATAGAAGTGGGGTCCCCTGATCACTAACAATGGCTCGAGGCACTCCAAACCTGCAAAAGATGTGAGACTTGACAAAATCCACAACAACTCGAGCATCATTAGTCCTGGTGGCTATAGCCTCCACCCACTTGGAGACATAGTCCACAGCAAGCAAGATATATATAAAACCAAAGAAATAGGAAATGAGCCCATAAAATCAATACCCCATACATCAAGATCTCACAAAATAGCATAGGCTGCTGGGGCATCTGCTGCCTGCTAGAAATGGCCGCTCCTGCTCTTTGACATTGCTCACATGTAGAAGAGACTCTCCAGGCATCTCTGAAAATAGTAGGCCAATAAAATCCACAATCCAACACCTTTCGTCCTATCCTCTGAGGTCCAAGATGTCCTCCAACAGGTGAGGCATGACAGAACTGAAGTACAGATTGGATCTCATGATCTGGAATACACCTACGAATCACCTGGTCACTGTAAAAACGCCACAAATAAGGGTCATCCATACATAATACTTGGCATCACTCTTAAGTCTATCTCTTTGAGCTCTAGATGCAAAGGTGGAAAAACAGATGCAAACGAGATAATTAACAATATCAGCAAACCAAGGGGTAAGGGGAGGGGGAATGGGAATCATGTAAAACCAATAGCTGCTCATCCGGGAAGTCATCCGAATAGGAAATGCCATCCCCTTCCCTCTCAATGCGACTCAAATGGTATGCTACTAAATTATGTGCCACCACTCCTATCCTGGATATTCAAGTCAAACTCCTGGAGTAGTAGCATCCACCTAATTAACATGGGTTTGGAATCTGTCTTTTTCAAAAGAAACTTCAGAGCAGCATGATCAGTAAAAACAACTACCCTAGAGCCAAGCAAATAGATTTGAACTTATCCAATGCAAAAACAATTACTAAAAGCTCTTTCTCAGTGGTAGTGGTAATTTACCTGTGCTGCATCCAATGTCCTAAATGCATAGTAAATCACATGAGACAGCTTACCAACCTTCTGAGCCCAAAAGCAGCTCCCAAAGTGTAGTTTGATGCATCACACATCAACTCAAATGGAAGAGTCCAATCTGGTGGCTGAATTAATTGGAGAGGGTGGTGAGAGCTCTCTTGAGGCGATCACATGCCTCTCTACACTGCTCTCCAAAATCAAAATATCACATCCTTCTGAAGCAAGTGGACAATGGAAGGAGCTATCCTGTTGAAGTCCTAATAAACCTGCGGATAGAAACCTGCATGTCCAAGAAAGATCGAACCTCTCGCACGCAAGAGGGGTAAGGTAAGTGTGAATAACATCTAATTTCGCAGTAGGATCTACCTCAATGCCCTTCCTAGAGATAATGTGGCCTAAGACTGTACCATGCTCTACCATAAAATGACATTTTTCATAATTCAGAGCAAGATTAGTCTCTATGCACCTATCAAGCACTCTAGTCAAGATATCCAAACATGCATCAAAGGAGGAGCCATACACACTAAATCATCCATGAAAACCTCTATGCAATGCTCAAGTAAATCAGCAAATATACTCATCATGCATCTCTGGAAAGTACCAGGAGCATTGCAATAGACCAAAAGGCATCCTCCTATAAGCAAAGGTACCAAAAGGGCAGGTAATGTAGTCTTATGCTGGTCCTCTGGTGCAATACAAATCTGAAAATAACCAGAGAAACCATCTAAGAAACAGTAATGTGATTTACCTGTCAGGCGCTCTAGCATCTGATCAATGAAAGGAAGTGGGAAGTGATCCTTCCTGGTCGCCTGGTTTGAGCTCCTCTATAGTCAATGCAGACTCTCCAGCTGTTCTGCACTCTAGTAGGGATCAACCTATCCTTCTCATTCTTTACAACTGTAATCCCAGATTTCTTTGGTACCACCTGTACTGGGCTCACCCAAGTGCTATCTGAAATGGGATATATGATACTAGCCTGTGTAGCAACTTGGTACCTCCCTCTTGACCACATCAAGAATCTGGGGATTCAGCCTTCTCTGAGGCTGTCTCCACAGGTTTAACCCCATCCTCCAACAAGATACGGTGCATACACATGGAGGGGCTAATACCCGGAATATCTGCCAAGGTCCAGCCAAGAGCTCTCTTGCGCTCCCTAATAACATGCAATAATCGTTGCTCCTGATCATCAGAAAGAGCAGAGTGGAGATAATCACTGAAAGCTTCTGCTCATCCTCTAACTATGCATACTTGAGGTGAGAAGGAAGTGGCTTCAGCTCCAGTGATGGGGTTGGACAATGGAAGGCAGCAATCTGGTACTGGTAGAAACCTCTGCAACCTGCAATCAACCAAGTCAGATGTATCTGTAATTGTTGTAATCAAGCCCGTGCATTCTGACTTAATTCGCTCTGTGGGTGTATCAATACCAGGGACCTGCTGAAAAATCAACATCATTAGAACCTGCTAAAAAATGAACACAATCAGAACTATCAGCAGATATGAACTCATCTATCTCAGCACAACATACTTACACTTGGAAGAATCAGAACATAAATCACAAGTGTAAATATCATTGAAGTCAGACAAGGCAGGAAAGAATCCAACTCTTCTATAAACTCTGACAGACTATTATCTACAAGTTCAACAAGCATATCAATGTGGGGAAACAGAATGGTCCTCAATAGGATGCTTCATAGCATCTAAAATGTTAAACTGAACCACACTATCTCCAAACTCCATGGTAAGGTGCCATGACATGAACATCAATCTTAGTCCTTGCTGTCTTCAGGAAGGGTCTGCCTAAGATGATGGGGGCTTGCACCCAGTGAGTGAATCTCCTCCCTCCATATCCAATATATAAAAGTCAGCAGGAAGATGAGGTCATTCACAGCGAAACCAAGTACATCCTCTATAAGACCTGCAGGTGGGGCAGTGCCTCCTATTTGCCAACTGAATGACAACACCTGTAGCCTGCAAAGGACCAGGGACAATGAGGTGAAAATAGATAAGGGCATAACATTAATAGATGCTCCTAAGTCAAGCATAACAATATCAAATTGTTACTGCCTATAACACAAGGAATAGAAAATGTCCCCGGATCTTTGCATTTTTCAGGAATAGTAGTCAATGGTCTCTCAATGAGTGCAGAGACATTCCTTCCCATACTGATCCTCTCATTGCCTTTCAGCCGCCTCCTATGAGTGCCACAAATCCTTTAGAAACTTGGCATGTCTTGGAATTTGCTTTATGGCCTCAAGTAGGGGTATATTGACCTCCATTTTTTCTGAAAGTTTCCAAGATTTCCTTGTCAGCCTCTTCCATTTTTTTTACTCTTCTGCACAACTCTCTGAGGGAATGGAAGAGGAATAGAAGGTGTACATTGCTTGAAGAACTGGGGCTGCCCAAAGGACTAGGACAAGCTCTCTTCATGTATAGGGTTGTCTGAAAGTTTGTACCTGCTGAGGACAGTACTGTCTGAAGCTTGTAATAATCTCATTTTCTCGCTCAGACTGTTGCCTTTCAGACACTTGCAGACTCTTACCTGATCTCAAGGTGATTGCACTAAACATTCTGCTGAGGGTTGACAACTGTCTGAGCAGGAAGCTTGTCTGAACCTTGGGACTGCAGCTTATTAATAGTGGTAGCCATCTGACCAATCTGATTTTCCAGGCTTTGAATAGTTGTTTCGGTCCTTTGCTGGAAATTCAGATTGTTGACTGCCATTTGCCTCATTAATTCTTCCAAGGAAGGCTCACTCTTGGAAGGTGCAGCAACTGGTGGTGGAGGTTGCTGCTGCTGCTGCAAGTGTGGAGGTTGGTAGGGTCTACTAGGACCAGCAACATGTGACTGATAGGGTACATAAGACTGTTGTGGTGGCTGCTGCTGCTGAGAAGAATTCCCCCATCTCAAATTTGGATGATTCCTCCAACCTGGATTATACCTGTTGGAAGAAAGATCCTGATTATATTGTTGCTGCTGAGGGGGTCTGCCAGAACCATATATATTTGCTGCATAAGCCTGAGGAGGAACAGGAACAACATCATCTCCTTCAGACTCATGTAAGGTGGGGCAGGCATCAGTGGGATGATCAGCAGAAGTACAAATCCCACATAGCTTAGCAACCTTCTGAGACACCGCCATCTGCTTGACCAAGGAAGCCAAATCATCAAGCTTGCTTTCCAACTTCCTATGATCAGCAACATAAGTGGTCTCCATCTCATGAACTCCTCTGGTCAAGGCTACTGAATTGCTTCTAGTATTGAACTGTTGGTTATTAGAAGCCATATTTTCAATCAATTGCCTTGCTGCAACTGGAGTTTTATCCACCAAAGCTCCTCCACTAGCTGCATCAATCATCTGCCTATCCATGTTTAAAAGGCCCTCATAGAAATACTGGATGAGAAGCTGCTCATGTATCTGATGATGGACAGCTAGCACAAAGCCTCTTAAATCTCTCCCAGTACTCATATAAACTTTCTCTATCCATTTGCCTTATACCACAATTTCTTTTCTGATTGATGTCACTCTGGATGCAGGGAAAAATTTCTCAAGAAACATCCTTTTCAGATTGTCCCAGCTAGTAATGGATCCAGGTGGAAGGTAGTACAACCAGTCCTTTGTTGTATCTTGCAGGGAGAATGGAAATGCCTTCAGCTTAATATGATCCTCAGGAACTCCAGGTGGTCTCATGGTGGTACAAACAATATGGAACTCCTTGAGGTGTTTATGTGGATCCTCACCTGCAAGACCATGAAACTTGGGCAACAAATGAATCAATCCAGACTTTAGCTCACAAGGTACATCTAAATCAGGATATTGAATGCATAAAGTCTGAATATTAACATCAGGTGCTGCAAGCTCTCTCAAGGTCCTCTCAGCCATGATATCAGAATTAGAATCAGAATCAATAAAAGTAGAAGAAGAAAAAGAAACAGACTCACTATCACTAATAGAAACAGTAGAATACACACTATCAGAAAATGACTCACTATCACTAACAGAATTATGCACTAATGAATTCCTAGACTCTCTAACTAACCTATGATATGTCCTATCAATTTCAGAGTCAAATGAATGTAGGATACCTTGGTTTGCTCTAGTCATACACCAAATGCATACAAAAATGCACAAAATGAGGCATACAACAACATGTTAGCATATAAAGGCAGCCTATATCAGATGAGCAGAAACCAATGAACTGGGTACATGGAGACAGTAGAAATAGTAAGTGAGGAGGGTAAAGTGTGGGGGAGGAGTTTGTACCAGAATCTGAATGATGGAGATTCACTACAAGCTGCACAAACCAAATGTTAGCTGAACAAGAACACAATATTAAAAATGACTCTAACCTTATAAACTCAGAACAGACAAGAAAAATTACACAAAACAGAATTGAAAAACTAAGAAAAACAGAAGTTCAGAAAGTTCAGAAGGTTCAGCAGGTTATAAACAGAACTGAAAACTGAAAACAAAAATTGAATTGAAGTTCCCCGGCAACGGCGCCAAATTTGATCGAGGTCGTACCCAATCAAATAATATGAATTAAAGTGTAGTGAGGGTTAGACAACCCAAAGTCGTCTCTCAAGGAATTCAATAACAATTTAAAATATCAGATTTCAGACCAAAAATTTAGAACCAGAACTTCAGATTGAACTTAAGACAAATGACTTAAGACGGTCTTAAGACAAACTTCAGACGGTCTTAAGACTTCAGACTTTCTTAAGACAGGGATTGTCTTAACAGTGCAGAATTTCAGAACGTAACAGAAAGAGGGGGTTTTTGGTTGTTTGTTTAGAAACAGAGTTTCGCAAGTAAAGAAGAAGGAATAAAACGATGTAAGAAAACAGATTGATTCTCTTGTTCATTCACAATTGGATCCTTCATCGGTTAAAAATACATCGAACTCAATTTCCAGAATAAATTCGAATTAACCGAACAAGCGTCAATTAATTCAACAATAATCTCACTCAAGAAGAACTAAGCGAACTTGCTAAACCAGACTAAGCGTACTGGTATGAGATTTCTAATCCTTTACCTCCTGAATTAAGCAAACAGTTGGTTGTTTAGAATGAAGCAAACTAAACCAGAATTCTTAGTGAAGAACAGAATTGAATCATCAGCAAGCGTTCAAATACAACTCAAGATTCAAAACCAGAATTCTAAAGGAGAAGATGAAATTGAATTTACTGCAGAAATTGAAATACGAATTTGAGTTAAAATGAACCTCAAAATCCAATGTAAATCACTCAAGAATCAATCCTCAAGAGTTTAGCAATCCATAAGAGGAAGAACAACAAAATGAAAATGCAGAAAAAGAAGAAGAAGAAAACCTAGAAAAACAGAGAGAAGGGAAAGCAAGCGTCTCCTTAACTTCAATCTGTGTAAAGGCGAAAAAATGAAAAGTCTCCCCAACAGAATTTTAACAGCCCCTATTTATACTAATCCCTAAACCATAAGATTAACCTAATGGATGGGGTAAAATGGGCCCAGACTAACAAGTTTCAGGCCCAAAAATACTAAAACTACTTCAGCAACTACTTAAGAAACTTGTTGTTCCCGCTCAAGTTCTGACAGCATCTGAACGTCAACTTCAAACTGAAAACTGCACCTCGTCTCTCAGTGGAATATAGCCATATAGCATATCAAAAAAGCCCCAGAAGTTAGCTTTCCAATGCCATTGGAATCACCTCAATCGGACACCTACAGCTCCAGATATCATCAAAACAAGACAGGTAGGTCAGTAGGCTTAAAAATCCGAATTTAAACAACATTTCTAATTAAGGCTCAATTAAGTCCAATTTGGTAAATTCCAACTAAAAGTGGATATAATCACAATTAGAGTCCAAGAAAGCTAAGATTAATTATGCAAAGTGTGAATAAAAATGTGTTCATCACCCACCTACCCCCTTCTCTCTCATCCCCTCCTTCCTAGACCACTGAAACCCACTTCACCGACCCCTTCTCTCTTCCTCCATCCCCTTCTCCTCTCCTCTCCTCCACCCCCCCCCTTTCTCCACTTCCCCGTCCCCTCTGCTTCAACACCACCACTATCTTCCACATCATCCCCCATCAAAAATCAAAAGAGAAAAGGGAGAAAGAGTTACTAGAGAATAAAGAAAAAAATACCAAAGAGAAAGATAGAGGAAAATGTGAGACCACATAATGAAAAGAAAAATAAATTGTGTGAAATTAAGATGATTATCTATTTTAGGACGCCAAATTAAAAATTGGATTTTGAAAGCTTTGTTTTGGGAGACTTTTTTGAATTTCCGAAAACCACAAGTACAAAAAAGAAAAGGGTTATTTTTTAAAATAAATATAAAAAGGGGGTTTGAAAAGTAAAAAAGGGTGCTAAAAGTATTTCCCCAGGCTGAGCACTACTTGCGTGACAGGAACCCAACGTGTTTTTTTTAGACAAAAAAAAATCCAACGTTTTTTATAACAGAGAGCACTGCACAAGCACTTTGACCAAAAAAAAAAAAAATACTGCACAAGCACAATCCCAACGGGGCCATTATTTAAATTTGACGAGGTGGGTTTGGAAAACACCGTGGCCACTGTAGCCGCTACTTTAGAGACAAATCGCGAATGAACACTGAAACGCTTTTGATGCGAAACTGAAACTGAAGCTGGCGTTGCTGTTCCCCTCTTTTCCTTTCAAATCTGAATGAAGAGATAAAACTCACACAAACATGGCCCAATTCTGAGAAGAGGTTCCGTTCCGTCATGGACAAGCTCTTCCACTCTCCACCCAATCCTTCACCTTCTACCTCCAGGTTCCCTCTCTCTCTCTCTCTCTCTTCGATTTTCCCCTTTTGTTATCCATTAAAATTGATAATAACATGATAGGAATCACAAGCATCGTACAACTCTGTCCTCTTTACATTCATATGTGTGTCTGTTTTGAGTAACAGTTAAAACACCATCAAATGTAGGCGTAGTTTTGCTAAATTTTACAGTAAACAGTTTTAGTATTGCATCTTGCTAGTTTTTGTTTAGTATATGCATAAATTATAGCTCAATTTTTTGTTGCAAAGTTAGATTTTAAGCCTTCACTCAGTATTGGCTCTATTATTTGTTTTAATTTCTTTTCTTTTTTTTTACAGATTTTGTAGGAAATAGAGATTAGTAATGTGTTCCTTTTTGCAGTTCATCTGGAGTGCAACTATCAGTGGGTAAGAAACGTCCTTACCAGTCAATTGCATCAGGGAGAGGGGATGTTGGTGAGGGACAGCAATCATCCTCAGCTGCTGCAGCAGACGCCCAAGGACAGCTCTGCCGACCATGGATCGTGGTGACTTTATGAGGAGATTAGCCACATTCAAATCTATGTCATGGTTTGCAAAACCTAAGGTTCTTTCTAGCTGTCTATCTTCTATCTTTTTCTTTGCCTGTTTAGCAAATCAATGCTTGTCACTTTATTACTGTATACCTGCATTTTAGGGTCATAGGTGTGTGTTTGTGAGGGAACATAAAGAGGCAGATACACAACAATCTTGAGGAACATAAAGAGAGAAATAACCTTTTATAGAAGTGCACAGAATTCGGCTAATGGGGCCTTTTACTCCATAAACAAACTATGCAAGGACTTTTCAAATGGAACTCCCTGTGACAATGGAGTATGAACAAGTAATGACATATATGATTCACTGATCTTCTATTTATAATGTAAAATTGTAAGCTTCAACTGGTGGCTTAGTGAGTTAAGACTGTCCAGTTGCTATAGTACAGAGGTTCTTGCCAGTTTGAGGTATCATTTCCTTTCATTTGGAACCCGAGTTTGGGCCATGAAAAAGGATTGAGACAAAGGGTTTGTGGTTAGGTTGACAGATGTAAACATATGGTCTGAAACAAATCATCCGGTGAGTCTAAGTACAAACTGATTGATATGAATGATGAAGGATTTAGCTCAAGTTGAAGGGATCCATATTTGTCATGCTGTTAATTTTGGTGAAAGACTTATGCTGTTGCAATACAAAAGAGGCTCTTGTCTCACATCATCATTGTAGCTCTTCTCGTTGCTATGGGATTCTAGATCTTTCGTGCTGAGACATATTGTCTTGCAATGCATGTCTTGGACATCACATTTTTCCTTGATATAGGCATTCTCGCTCTCTCTCTTTCTCTTTCTCTCTTCAAAGTCAATGACTCTTCGAAGTTCTAACCAAATTTTTTTTACTATTGATCATCATTGGCTTTACATATTTCCTCCAAAACGATGAGTTTACCACTTTAGATAGTGGCCTAGGTCTTGGATTTGCTTGAGCTAATTGCATATTGGAGCTGAGATTGATCAATCCTCCAAATTCCAATTGTTTTCTGAAAAGGCAATGCTTTTAAGATAAGAATTGTTTCCGGCTTTCTTCTAAGTTGTTTTGCTTTTATTTAAGAATGTCAAAAGGTTCTGTTGAAGTAAAAATTTATCTCATATATTTTAAAGTCAGTTTCATCATCATGGCATGTTATCTCCTTCATTAAAGAAAGCTTCTAAGAACTGGACCAGAAATAGATGAACAGATAGATTTTTATTGCAGAAATGGCCTGATCAGTATCAATGTGATACAAAATCTGAGGTTGAGAATGATACAATGAAACTCTCTCTCTGTAATTCCCTGGTATTTAGTAGACCTGGTTCTCTCCCTCCCCCATATTCCTATTCCAAGTCTAAAAACCTCTCTCCATTATTTCCCTCCTATTCTTTATATCCATTGTTCCAACTAAATAATTGTTGATACAATTGTCAGCTTATTGAGTCTGATCTAACTAACTGCTGATATTTGGGTCAAGTATCTAACAGCCTCTCACCTCATGGTCCCCCGACTTCCCTTTATCAAGACATAATTCAGCAGTTAATTAATAAATTTGTCTACAGCCAATCCTTTCCTTCCTCTCTCTCCCCCCCCTCTCTCCCCCCCCCCCCCCCCAATCTTGTTTCTCTCAAATTTTACAGCTCATCTTTTGACTTCTGATTTTTACAGACAGTGAGTGCCGTAAATTGTGCTAGAAGGGTTGGATCAATGTGGACATTGACACCATAGCCTGTGAAGCATGCGGTGCACGTCTTCTTTTCTCTACACCAGCATCATGGAATCAACAGCAAGGTATGCCATTGTTCTCAGTTATTATGTAATTCACTTCACAACAACATTCGATTGTATGGATTTTCTAACCAGAACATGTTCTATTCAGTGGAGAAGGCAGCCTTGGTCTTTAGCTTAAAGTTGGATAGTGGACATAAATTACTTTGTCCATGGATTGACAATGCCTGCAATGAAACACTGGCACGATTTCCTCCTATAGCTCCTCCATATTAGTTGACAATTTCAAAGAACGTTGTTCTGCTCTCTTGCAACTATCAGCTCTTCCACGCATTTCATCTTCAGCAATAGATCACATGCAAAGCCCACTTATGGAAGACTTTCTTGAACAATCTTTAATGCTTGAGTGTGGAAATGGATCTGCCAAAAATTCTGAGATAGGAGATGTTAGTAGTCAAGAGGAACTGAAATTGTATTAGGTAATAACAGGTTTTCTAGAATGTTTAAAATTCCTGTATCCTTGTAGCCAAATTTCATCAATTACTGGTATATGATCTGGTATCTGTATGTTGAGCTTGTTTATTGATTCTTTTTTTTTATCTGCTGCATGAACACGACATTGTCTTTCTAGGTAGAATTTGTCCATTCTACCTTCCTATGTCTGCTTACAGGTTTAATGCATTTTAATAAACTTAGGAAATGCTTCATGTCTTTTGGCGTAGGCTCTATTTTATGGATTGATGCTTGCCAAAGCAAACCTTACTTGATCTACTATTCATTTGCAAATGAATTGTAGATGCATTAAGTGATCATAAAAGAAGTGCAAACATGACTGATGTTCATATTTGTCATATAATGGTGTACCCTGAGTTTTTCGTCACTATATTGCTAAATTCATTTGATGAATGTAATTTATATTATTAATAATTTTCCATTATCTCATTTATTCTCATGAAAACATCTTAAATGATGGTTAGTGTGTTTTTAAATTTTGCAGGCTCAAAGCTTATAAGTTTATGTGGTTGGAAACTTCGTTGTCTACCTTATGTAGTTGATTGCAAGGATATAACAGACCAGTCTCTTAAAAATATAACTATTCAAGACTGTTCTCAAGTAATTGCTGATGTGAAGAATAATAATCTCATTTTCTATTCTGCCGACACGGATGAAAGTTTGAAAACAAATGAAAATTCCAAGTATTCTAATGGGGAACAATCGATCCCAATTCTGCTGTTTTAGATTGCACCCTATGTGGAGCAACTGTTGGATTGTGGGCATTCTGTTCAATTCCTCGGCCTGTGGAATCAATCAGATTGGTGGGATATGCAGAAGTGAATGGTGAAAATGATCTTCAAAACAGGCAGGGTGAAATAATATAATGTCCGACATTGCAAGTTCATCAAAGGATACATCTTCAGGTCTAAATATGACAATTGCAGGGGGTCCTCCCCCAACAAAGCAAACTTTAAAGCCATCATATCCCTGCCTGTTATTGGTCAGAATTTAAGGGCTCGTCTTTCTTATGATTCTGATTTTAGGGATCATGTTTTTGCTGATGGAGGTGATATTGGGTTGGATTCACAGAAGGAGATTGGCATTCAGGAGAAAACTGATAACATAGTTAATGCTTCTATTGAACAACTTGTTCCTGTGTCGACTGAAACCAGGGAAATCTCAAGTTATGAAGCTGTTTCTCAAGCAAACATTCATGATTCAGTTATAGATGATGTTATAGAGGGCACCGATTGTGCAGGAGCAGGACAACCTTCTAGTCTTAAGGATAAGATGCCTGTACACAGAGAGACTGATGGATTGAAGAGTTCATCTGTAGGACATCCTAGTAGCTCTCAGGTTAGAGATTTTTTATTTGTCAAGTGAATGTCAGATTATGATTAGCATAAAAAAATACTGCAAGGTGATTATTGCATCTGGAAATCATATAGTGTAACACTAACAAAATGAGGAACAAAAATGGTAAAAGACAGAAATTTCTTTGCTTGATCGTAAGTAGTCTTGCTATGACTTATTGTTTGGAAGTCCATGTTAACTATAATATTGCTATGCAGAAAGACTTGACAGAAGATGAAGCACTTTCTGTTTCACATAAGACTTTGGATAAAGTCAGTAGTGTTGAAAATGATGGGGTCAAAGACAGAGCAGAGAATCCGATAACAGCGAAGATGTAAATAGTAGTTTAGGTAAGCACTTTGTTTGATAGTTCCTTGATAAATCATTACCATTGAATATTTGAATGTGAATTAGAGTGTGACACTGTTACATATACATTCTGATTGGTAGTTGCATCACTGTCTGTTTTGGCATGAAAATATGTGGTTCTCTTGTAATCATGAGTTAGTTTATAAGATCAATGGAAAATTTAAGAATCTTCTGTTTGTTTTCCAGGAAAGTTTAAGAATCCAACGCTGTCTGATAAAGCAATGGAATTTGATCCAGTCAGGCAGCACAGGCACTTCTGCCCCTGGATTGCATCAATAGATGGTGGGGAGCCTGGGTGGAAACAAACATTTTCTGCTCTGTATCAGCAGAAAAAACATTTGCCACATTCACCAAATAGATCTCCATCGTCCATGCCCATTGTGAAGGTATTTCTTGCAGATCTTATTACTCTTGCTTAATCATTTGATGACCTATTATATAGTGTAGTTAATTAGTGAATAGCAACAATGCAGCATCATGGACAAGAATGCTTGGAATGACTCTGAGTCTCTGACTTGTTTTTGTTTAGAACAAAGTGCAATCCTTTCTTCGGCAAACCTATAATTGGTACTTGAACGAAAACCTAAAAGCTAATATATGGGTTTAGATTGTTTAACAAGAACCCAAGATTTAACCTGTTGGTCAATAGTCTTTTTTATAATTATGTAAAGTGAGAATAAATGATATACTGTTGACAAAAAACACAGAAAGAATGAGAGTCTGTTAATATTTCATGTTGCCTCAACTTTATTAAGTTTGCCAATGTTGGTGGAAGTAGCATCAAACTGTTTCTTTCATGGTTGTGAACATCTGCACAAGTCCAATTGCTTGTGGAGTCATTGTCTAAGGAGCTTAACCATCTTACCATATACCATGTGTATGCAGGTAGATGACCCTGTCGGTTCAATTAGAAAGCTTTTCACGTCTCCATCTACGAGAAAAAGGAAGCTTGCTCACATTTCGGGCCAAAATGCAGAGCATAGGTAGCTTGAGCCCAGGGGTTAGAGGGGTCCTAATTCAAGAACCCCTTCCCCTTCTCACATTACACTATTGTGTATACTGCCATTTTTCTTGGCATATTATTCCATTTAAAGACATTGTAAGTTGTAATTGTTGTATCGAAAACTCAATTGGTTTTTCTTTAGATGATATATCTGGATCATTCCCCCTCCTAACAGAAGAAAATAATTTGTTGCATCTTGATTCTCGTGATTCATGATTACTTAGGCTTTTGGAACTGAGCTGTAATTTTTTCCTCACTTGCAATTCAAGGGACAAACGTTACATAAGGTTGGATAATAAAGGAGATTATTATAGAACGAGATAAATTCTCTTACACAGGAATCAACTAGAGAAGAGTGAATACAGTTTTGTGCTACCCCCATTATACCACAGTTTGTAACGATAACTTTCGAATAAGGGCGGTTGAATCCCCTTTCTGCTACAACAGCTCTCTTGTCTCCTATAAGCTTTGCCACCCTGTAATATCAATAGAACTGATTAGTAATATATCACAGACAGGTTCAACTGCAGATAGCAGCAGACATATTCAACAGGTAGAAAACAAAGAAAACGTTCCTCAAGATCTCGTTAACTATTACAAAGTTATCATGTTGAACAGAAGGGTAAGATGTTTTCAACTCACCTAAATATGGTGAACTTGTATTTTCCTGTACGGTTTTTACTTGACCAATTTCTGCACAACCTCCATTCCTCCCACAACCCTTCCAATTACCAGAGACGATGTATCCAATTCTGGTGAGTCCTTTGTGGCAACGATAAATTCAGTCCCATTGGGATCAGTTCCAACTTCTTCTTCATCAATCTCCAGCTTCCCTTTTCTTGCAACCAGCTTCACTTTGGGGGTGGTTTTGATGGGTCTCTCACAATAATGCCTACACTTCCAGCCACGTTTTTAGTCCCAGGACATCTCTCATACGCTCTCTCCCATTCACCAACAAGACTATCAGCTGCCAAATCGCTCCCTGTCTTCTTAGCAAGTTCAGCATCCACACCATAGGATCTAAGGCCACCATGTTGGACATAATTGGGCATGATTTTGACAAACTCTTTTCTTCTGTAGCTAATACCAGCAGCTCCACTGACAATCTTACTAAACCTATCAACTCCTAAAGGGACATCATCTCCATAGAGCCCTATAGTAATGCGACCAACAGGTTCACCATCAATGGATATGTCAAAGAATACTCGTTTGGTAGTTCTCTTTCAGTGCAGCTTGGAGTGGCATTCAAATTCTCTCCCTGTTGATCACTGTTACTTGTGTTGGTAACATTTTCTTCTGCTCTTGCTTTGGTTCCATCCACTGCCTGAGCACCCAAAAGAAGCAGCAAGCAAGAGTTGCTGTAGATTGTGAGCTCTCTACGTGATAATCTGCATTGCTGTTTGAGGATTGGAAAAGGTGGAGTTGTGGTTAATAGTTGGAATGATGAAGGTGTGGTGCTGAGGTACGAGTTGGAGGGTTGAATGGTTGAGGGGAAGATTGCAAAGCTCTTGGGGTCTGTAGCATTTCTTTCTGTGTTGTTCTTGACACTGCTTGGGAAATTGTTTATGTCAGTGTCTTGCATCAGCTGTTCCTTTCGTAGGGTGATTAACTGATTATGGGATTTAGAAAAGAAACTAAGACAGAAGAACAATAGATAGAGAAACGGATACTGAAGAGATTTTGTGGATAAGAAAGGTGGAAACTAGCTGTTGTTCTATGGCAGCAATTTGCTTGTTGCACATTAAAATTTTTTGTACACTATTTTATGTGGACCCCTCTAGATATTGGGAACGAAGGATATGGCCACGAGTGTTATAATTATTGATTAAAAAATTAATTCTTGAAATATGATTATATGGAAGTATGTAAATATAACAAATCATGAAATTATTTAAATTTGGGAAAGGGTATATAAACACATTTAACTTTTACCCTATAGGCACCTTAAACTATTATTTTGTTCTAATTAATCTTAAATTTCATAATTGTTGCAATATGTCATTTCATTAGCATGATGAAGTTAAAAAATTAACAAATATAATCTCAACCCTTCAAAATTGTGTTTAAATTATTAAAGTTTTTTTTTGCTAAGCAAAGAAGATTAATTAAAGGAGTACAAGGGGTACTCCAACCCATAAAAATAATTACATTAAAAACCCAACAAAATGGAATGGACTACCAAGACGAAAAATATCAAACACCTAACCTTAAAATTCAATAACTCTAAATAGACACAAAGCCGAAAGAGCTGATGGGCAACATAAGCTAGCCACCTCAAAGCAAAACTAATAAATTAAAAATTTTATCCATCAGCAAGTATCCCCTGGGTATCAGCAACAGCTACACACTTGAATCTGTAATACTACAAAGACATTAAATAGAAGACGACGCGAAGTAAAACCATCAAATAAAACATAAAGCAGGAGAAGCACAGGATTGAAAAGGATAGAATCAAAAGTCAAATCCTTACAAACGTAACCAATTCCAAGATCTAATTTTAATGAGATCTAGCAATTCAGTTGGACTTGTCGACTGGTGCATAAAAAACATTGCATTCCTAGCTAACCACAGGGACCAAATTGTTACCATCCATAAAATCGAACCACTTAAAGCGAATATTAGCATAAACAACATGGAAGGCCTTAACTGAGCAAAATTTGCCATTACTAGAATTATGTAAAGCAACAGAGAACCCAAACCAATCCAAACACCTCATCCAAATAGAGTATGCAAAAGGGCATTCAAATAGCAAATGAGAAAGTAGTTTCCACAGACTCGTCACACCAAACACAGTTTCCTGCTGACGGTACAATAGCCTTCCTTTTAATTAAATTTTGCTTTGATGGAATTCTGTTTAACAGGACCCTCCATGCATAACCTGAAACTTCTGAGGGTACCAGTTTTGACCAAGAAAATTATGAAGTGGGAATCTGCAAAAATACTATCATTGATAATAATTTGTAAGCTGACCGACAGAATACACCTCTTCTGAATTCGCCTTCCAACTCCACCTGTCAAAATGAGTAACCTGAAACAATACTAAATTTAATTCAGCCTGCAAGAGAGTTAGTTGCTCACTCTCCCATTGGAAAAGACTCCTCCGCCAGCGCCAATTCCAGACAACTTCCTCATTCCTCCACACAAACATATCACAGCATTAATACATCCTTATCCACCGCATGGAAAATAATCTACTATACCGATCAACAAAGCACACGATCCGCACCAGATATCTCTCCAAAGGATGTTGACTGATCATCTCCCACAACCCGAACACATGTATTAGAAAACCACTCATGAGTAAACATAGTATCACTCTCAAGACTCCATAAATCCATCCACCAATTAGACCCCTTACCACCATTAACAGTATACCTACCCCTCACATCCCCATATATAGAAGACATCACCCTATTCCACAACCTATCCTTTCCACCAACAACCTCCATCTCCACTTACCTAGAAGAGCAAAATTAAAAGCTCTCAGGTCCCTAAAACCCAGCACCCCGTGTTTTTTTCCCTACAGACAACCTCCCAAGATACTCAGGCAATCTTAAAATTTTAAAAATTATTAAAGTTATATAAAATAAAGTTTCAAAAATTAAAAAAATAGAAAAAAAACTATAAATTAAAAGAACACATGGTCATATTTTGTTTTTAAAATTTTAAATATGCTTGAAATTTGACATAATTCAAGAATAAAAAATGTAAATTTTTACTCTTTTATATCTTTTTAATATTTGAAACAAAAAATCTCGAAAAATTGAGATTGATTATGGTAATTATTTAACTTGATATAAATGAATGGACCTATTGTAATACTGATAAGAGTTTAAGGGTTAATTGAGACAAATTAAAAGTCCACGGTGCCTATTTGTAAAAGGGCAAAAGTTCAATGTGATTTTATACTCTTTTTCCTTTAAATTTTAACGGTTAAATTTTAATTAATAATTGTCATCCTTTATTTTCTTCTAAAATAATTTTCTCAAATGAGACAAATATGGAAACCAAATATGTGGGTGAGTTATGCAAAATATGCGGGCATTTAAGTTTCTTTTGTGCGAGTTATCTTTGATTTAGAAAATAAAAGAAATTAAATTTTAGTCTTTAAATTATTTAAATTTTGAAATAGAATGAATTCTATTTTATTCAATACTATTAGTTTTTCTATCTCTTAGCTTGGAACTATGAAATGAAATTAGCTTTTTTTTTTTGTTTTACCAAAAAAAAACGAACTTTCCTCTTATACAATGTTATTAAAACTCAGACCGATCATGATTATGTCAGGGATGGATCAGTGGATCACTGATTCAACCGGTGAGTCAATGGTTGGACCGGTTGAATTCAGATATATATTTAAAATATTTATTTAAATTAAATTAGTATACATATTAAAAAAATTAATAATTAAGTGTGGCATAATAATTTGTAGTGTTTTAAGTTTTAACATGATGTGGGTTCAAATCTCTTTCAGGGAATTTATGCACTATTATTCCAATTTGTTTTAAACTTATTACATATATAAAAACGCGCACAATATATATCAAATAGCAGTGTGTTTTAGTGGATGCAGCATTGGTCATTCACGCAAGGTGTTGTGTGTTTGATTCCTGCGTATGCCACTTTCTGCACAATTTTTTGAAAAATAACTCAAAACTGCCCATTGGACTCGGCTGGTTTATACCGGTTTACAAGCACAAATGATCGAATTACCGGAACCGGTTCCGGTTCTATTTCATTTTCACTACACTTTATTTCATTCAATTCTATTTCATTATATTTTAATTACAATTGAATATCTAAAGATAACTTTATACAATATTTTATATATGAATAAAATAAAATGAAAAAAATACTTGTTATTGAATCAACGAAATATATTAATTTCGTTTTGTCTAAATCTAACAATTTAACTTTAAACTAGTAACTATCTCTAAAATGCATTTGTATTTTTAAAATTTAAATAAAATTATAAAAAGAATCTCGGGAGTTAATCCTCTAAAAACATTAAAACATTAAGAAATAGAAATTTTTTACTCAAAAAATAACATTGAGTTTAATTACTATATACAGTTAATGTAAAAAAGTTTTACATTAACATCCAACACTGTGTTATTACATCATTTAATAAACATCTCATACATTTTTAACTCATGAAATGATATGTTAACATATTATTAGATGATAATATACAATATTCTTATATTGATAATATAAATTATTAAATTCATATAATATTTAATATATTGATAGTATTAAATTTATTCTTAATATTTTTTTTCTTTAATCGGTGTTTTTTAGTCGTGATTACCATTTATCTTATAAAAAATATAAATGATTAATTTAACTTGAATATAAAAAGTATAAATTAAAATTTAAAAATATAAAAAAGATGAAAAAAATTAAAGTAAGCCTTACATTTTTTTATTCACTTCTAACCTTTTTTTTTATAGAACAAAAATTTTAGATAATATTTTTTTTCCTTGCATGAAGAATGATACCAAAAAATGACCTGTTATCACAAGTAAAATGACCTATTAATTATTTTCTAATCCATGTTTTCATATTTGTTAACAACGGTCTTATATTTACGGTTAGATTTCTGCAATGGACTGTAACTCAATTGCCAACCGCGCATATTTGCAACTGCAATGGATCATGACAATTACATTTCAACTAAGCTATTCCCATTCACAAGTTATTCTAAATTAAATATAATTAAAAATTTTGCAATATGAAAATGTTAATTAAAATACCTCTAAGTCACGTAGTTATATTTCAAATTAAATATAATTAATCATTTTAAATAATAGATTCAACTCTATTAACTTATTACTACATTTAATATTGGTTTCCGTTAAAGTCAATCAATAACATTACACTAAATTATTTTCAAAATTCATTTTAAAGTTAATTAACCCTATCTTAGTTCAGTGTAATTGAAACATTAAAATGCATGAAATTAATAAAAAAATTATATTTACAATTCAATGGTCAGATAAGCATTTTTCGAGAAGACGTTCCAATTGTCAAGTAAATCAGCCACTAAGTGTATTATATATGTTGAAAGGCAGTAGGAAAAATCAATGGAATGATTTACCCAATATATTATATATCAATTTTAAAAATATATATAATCATATATAATTTTTTAAATAATTATTTTAATAAACCTAATGGATCTGTTAATAAATTAAATATTTAAAAAAAGACAGAGAGAACCAACTGATAATATTTATAAATTATAAATAACAGGTTCCAGGTAATAAATCTGGACCCTTAATAAAAAACTATTAAATCTAATGGTTAAAAGGGGATGAAACACCGTGTAACACCCTTTACAAAGCCAAAAAAAAATTAAGTAAACAAGTAAAACTCCTCTAGTATTTTCCATTTCATTTTCTTTCCTCCTGTCTTACCTACCATTGCCAAACAAAGCCTAAGAAGGGTTTTTTGCTTCCAAGTTCCAACTGAACTAGGTAGGGTTTAAGACACTGCACAAATTTGCGGAGCTCCATGGGCACGCTCTCAATCTCGAGGAGGCTCTATCGCTCTTTGCTTTCGACCCCTAACCACCACCACCACCACCCACCACCTTCCACTACGCTTCTGCACCACCAACAACATTTCCGACTCGGACGAGTTCCCCCAGGGTGACTCAGCACCCTCTTCACCCTCGCAAACTGAAAGGACTATCTACGATTCGACCTCTTGAGAATGGCTTGGACGTCGGCATTTACAGAGTATGTATCCAAATGAAAACAAATTTGATTTATTCTTGTTCAACCAATTAATTAAGCATTTAATGAATAATAACAAGTTTGATTTGTTTAATTAAGCATTTGAATCGATATTTGATCGAATGAGTTGTGAACGTAGGCCATATTGGTGGGAAGGCTGGTCAGAAGCCGATACAGAAGAAGCTTAGGAGTGGGACGGTGGTGACTCTACTCTCAATTGGAAGGGGATGGATTCGCAACAATCGGAGGCCATTGGAAAACGAGAACCCTAGGGATTATGCCAATCGTTGTTCCATTCAGTGGCATCGGGTTACCGTTTATCCAGAGAGATTGGGAAATCTTCTCATGAAAACACGTTAATCCTGGGTGTGATCTCTCAATTTCACTTACCACTTAACAAGCTATTATAATATTATTACCATAATTGCCAATGTTGATACATGTTTGCTGCTGGTGAATCCGTAATTTATAGTTTGTTTATTGTGTGTAGTTCAACCTTATATATTGAGGGGCAACCTGGAGACCAAGGTCTTTTCCGATTCCAATAACTGGTCTTGTCCGTCGAATTAGAGAAGTTGCCTGTTCGTCGAAATGGTAACTGTTTTAAAACACAAGTTTTTCGTTTTGATTGGCAATATGTGATATTTTAGTTTCATATTAATAGCTACTTCTCTGCCTTTGCCATTTGAAAAAATACAAATGCTTAACAATTGGTTTGAGCTCAGTGTGGTGCTTTTTTTAATCGGATTAGAACTGATTAACATGTGGGGGTAGGTAGATCTAGATGCCTAATCTTGGGTTGGGATTATTCAAGTGTAAAGTGAAATCCTTATAGAACAAGAATGGTGTTGTCATTGCCTTGTGTTTAGGTTCATTGGTAAAGCATACTGTTGTTATCTTCTTTCATGTCCTTGATCAGAAGGCTAGCATTTTGTTATATAGTGCCTCATGTTACTTGGTTGGTTCATTGTGGCTTTCTAGCATTTTGTTATATAGTTCCTCATGTTATTTTGCATAAAGTTATTGAATGATGTAAGAATGTTAAATTTTACACTGGGATAAACCAATCCCTCTTCGCATGTGTGTGCGTTTCACAACTACCAAGTTGAACTATGAGAACTCCAGCTTGGCTGATTTAACAAACCAGTCAAAATTTAGCCCCACTGAGTTGTCAATGATTTGACCTATGAGCATGCCTCATGAACTAACTCGGTCCAATGCCAGCCTAACTAGAACATTGCAATGAGTTGTTTCATCCATGCTATGCTTGCTAGGGAAGGTGGAAGTAAGAAAGGTAAAAAATTAGGGTAATAAACATGATTTTTCTTGCTTACTTTCACACTATGCAAGGAAAAGCCCAACATGTGGGCTTGAAGTGAAAGTGAGCTGCACTCAACTTTCAACAGTTCTTCATTTTTGTTCTCCTGAGCTAGATTTTTCACCTCTCCATTCTCCATATGTTCAGCTCAATAATGCAGTCTTATTGGCTATTGCTATTGTATGTGAAATGTTGGAGATTGTTAATGATGACTGCATCTTGAAGAGAAGTTTATGGTGATGACAATTTTATGCTCAATGGCATTTCTTGAAGAACAACAATTTAACATACAAACCTGATTCTGATAACCAATATGGCTTTCTACCTGTTATTTCCACTATTGAACTAATTCTCTACTTGCTTTTTGGGCCCCTTTAAACTTGCGCTACTTAAAAAAGAAAAAAAAAAGTTGTTAGAATATCTCATAATATCTTGAGTTTTTTATAATATCTAAGCATATCATCATAATATATCTATAATGTCCTAGAATATATTATGGAATCAATACATCATGTGATTGAGGAAGCAATCTCAGGTAGCATTTGGCAGGAAAAACAGAAAGGAAACAAAACAACTGTTCTGCTCTATTTTCTTTGATTATACTTTTTTAGTGGAACCAAAGTATGCAACCTTTTTTACCTTATGTCATGTTCTGACGCTACCTTAGGAGTTGTTTCCTATCTCTTTATAATTTTAGATTTGTTTTCCTTATTTAATTAGAATTAATAATATTCTCGTAGCGGGCTTTGGCACGCACCGATGTCTAGTAGTAGAACACTAACTTGACCTATTTATTAGTATAAATATGATGCTATCTTATTATTATTAGTATAAATATGATGCTATCTTATTATTATTAGTGTAAATATGACCATTTGTAGTATCTTAGTAATTTGTAGTATCCTCCCCCCCCCCCCCCCAAAAAAAAACAACAAAATCTGAACCTTATAATTTCAACATTAATTTTTAGCCATGGTTGATCTGCTCTCGTTATCTGTTTTTCCTCAGTTTCCAATTGAAACATGGATTTTTTCTGGGAAACTACATCTGTAATCTAACAGAAGATGCTGACATGATATATGTCACACTTTCTCGTATGGATTATCCAAGACTGAAGATTTTAGGTAGCTTATGAATAAAGTAATATTTGGCATGTGATAGAAGATTGCTTGAGAATAAGATGTCTTTATTTCTTCACCAATGGACTTGATGCGATAGGACTTCCTTGTGTTCCACAGGTCGCGTTGTATTTTTGAATCAAGATGATGATGCTGAGCAACAGACACAACAAAATGACTTGAAAGCTGTTGGCTATACTAACGTAGATGCTTCACATGGGTATAAGTGTGATTCAGTTGGCACTTGAGAATTTTTTTACTTTGTAATTATATTCTGATTTTTTACAGTCACGTTGGAATTTTTAAATAGACATTTGTCATGATCAGAACTCTTGGTTTGAGTGATCTTGTACTTGCTCAGTGCGAGCCAGGGAATATATAGCTCAACCTTCATGCTATGCATGATGGTGAACTTGTGATGGTTGCAAGTATTTCAGTTGATCTTTGGCTAGTTCCAAGTTATGGGCTATGGCTACTGGATGCTTTTCTGTTAACTTACGTGTGTATTTCTTTTAAGAGCTTACTGAACTTTGCTGAACAAATCGTTGCTTGTTACACTCATTAAACAAACCAAGTAGGATTTTGGCATTCTTTATCATGCTGCCATATATCTCATGGTTCCAGAGCCCATGACAATACTGCGTCAATCATCTAGGTCTTAATCCCCCAAACATGGTCGCGATTGAAGCAAACTCCTAATTGATGCTTAGGCAGTAATGATATTATTTGCCTGGATCAAAAGTCAGATAAGATTTAATTGCTGTAACATCTTTTTGATACAAGATTGCATTCATGTGATTGGGCTGTCAGTACTAGAATCCTTTGATATTGATACCGTTTGCCGTGGGCCTTTGATACTTACTTGACTTAAGCCCAATTTGATACCTCTAGAAAGATTAATAATTATTCAATTTTGATCAATTCAGCTCGTTGACCAAAAAAAAAAAAAAAAACAGCTCTTAATGACTGATAATAAGCATTACGTACACATTCTAATTTTAACGGAAATCAAATAGAAAACTACTTATATGAATTATTTTATCAATTAATTATATTTCATGATATTGATTCATACTTCAATTTTCAATAACTCTTATACCCTCCTCTTTTAATGCTTACACTGAAATGTTCATGATATTTAATATTATTTTTTGGCTTTATATATTAAATATATAAAATAAAATAGTGACCATTTAAAAATAAGAATTCAACAAAACAAATATCTCGACATTGAAAGAACATTCATTTTATAAAATATAGAATCTTTTTTTTAATAAAATACTTCAAAATGTGTTCTATTTTCTTTACAAATTAAAATAAAAAACCAATCACTTATTCTTATGTTGAGAAAAATCTATATAACCACCATATGTGAAAGTATCTTTAAGGTTCGCATAAATTAACATTGTGGTTGACATCACCTTCTTAACTGCTAATAGTTGTGACTTCATGGAAGATGAATAAAACTAGGACACAAGCATTTTCATTGCCTTGTGCCGAGCAATTATACTATGTTGCATACATCATCCATTTGTACTATATTTTCATGATGAGCGCATACTTGATACCGCATACTAGTCAAGAGAATTATTTACGATTAAAATCTACCTAATTCCACTCCATTACCATATAGGAGTATTTTTTTTACGTGGAAGATGAACATAGAAAAATTCCTTTAATAAAGATGATTGTACGTAGCTTTTGTTTGACGCGGTCGTTTAGGAGGGTGATGATAAAATTGAAAACACTTTTATGTATTAAATTGGAATTTTCACCTTTAAAATAATACTAGTATTCTTTTTATCATATTTTCTTTCTTAATGAATTACGTGGTTTATGCATCCCGGTTTATTTTAAATATTTTATTTTATTTTACATACTAATAGTTTTAAAAAGATATTTTTTTTTAATTTTTTTTCATCTAATACTATATCATCCACTTATCTCATTAATAATATATGTATTAAATCACAATAGTTTAATCTCATAATCTATTTCTTACATGTCATTTTAACCTTTTTTAATGTTAAGCTCGCATTCTTCTGCATTAATTATGCACTATATATATTTATTACAATTTAAACATTTTGATTCCACTTTATATATTTATCCGAATTTATTATCCACAGCACATTTATAATTTAGTACTTTATTTTAAATATTTTCTTTTAAAGTAACGTATCACACCTAAGCATCCTATGAAGCAAATTAATTAAGTTCTTTCCGTGGACATAAATTTTCAACTTGTGAAATTGACTCTCACTAATTAATTCGGCAACCACTTTTTTTCTTTTTGTTTTTTGTGATTTATTATGACAGAAATTTGAGAGCACAGCTTTCTCCCTTTATGGGCTAATAAATTTGGAGTCAATCAACGTTGAATTAAAGGCTACAGAGTGTACAAAACAGAACAGAACAGAAACCATCTTCCTTAAAAGAGAGACAACTCTATCCTTAAAGGCAAAGAGTTTGTGTTGTGTCTGAGAGAGAGAATGGATGTGAGGAACATAGCAGTGGTGGTGGAAGATGTGGATGCAGCAAGAACTGCACTAATTTGGGCACTTCACAACATCATTCGCTATGGTGACATAATCACTCTGCTCCATGTCTACCCTTTTACAAGATCCAAAACCAAAACAAAGCTCGTCTTCTTCGCCTTAAAGGCTTTCACTTAGCCCTTTCCTTTCAAGACATTTGCAACAACTTCTCCAATGTATGCCCCCCTTTTTTTTATTATTTCTGAATTGATTTCTTATGTTTCTTCAATTATTTTGACTGATTTTGGTTGTTCAAATTAATGGGTATGTGCTATAATCTTAGGATTGTGTTACAGACAAAAGTTGAGATTGTTGTCACGGAAGATGACCGAGAAGGAATGAAAATTGTGGCCACTGTGCGAGAAATTGGAGCTTCAATGCTTGTGGTTGGACTCCATGATCATAGTTTTCTTTACAAGTAAGTACTCCAATACCCCAAATGTTTCAGTTTCTATAATGTGTGATTCAGCGTTGAAGCTGGCTAAATTCTAGTGTGGATTTTTTTTCAAATTGCTATTTTTAATATTGGAAAACTGAATTTACTGTGATTCAATACTTAAATCAAGCATGCTCAATTTCATTTGATACAGTGGAATTACTGTTAGTACTGCATAGAATAGTTTGGGGTGGAATGGATGATGATCCTATCTAAGTATATGGGTTACAACCACTTTTCAATTTGGATTCATCTTGTCAGCTTGGTGTGTTTCAATGTTGATGAATGACATTTGAATTCAAGGTACATTGCATTTGGTTTGGGGAAAAGAGAAAGATAAGGTTGTGGTCAAGGTCAACTTGTACCTGATAGATGTTGGGGATTTCATTTTTTTAATTACTTGTCAGTTACTGTGACTCAAGGAAAAGGATTACGGTTTTGGAATCACTTTTTTTTTTTTTAATTCTTTTTACGTAAGAGTTGGTAATTCGAGCTATCTAGTCCGACTTGATTTGATGTAGGTATTGAGTTTTATTAAGTTGAGTGAAAAAATTTAAAAACTATTTAAGTTTTTAAAATAACTGTATGATCAAATCCACATTTTTGTGGATTTATTGCA
Source organism: Sesbania bispinosa (assembly GCA_026901365.1). NCBI lineage: Eukaryota > Viridiplantae > Streptophyta > Magnoliopsida > Fabales > Fabaceae > Sesbania > Sesbania bispinosa. Next base: position 446,046 of record QLOH01000403.1, on the reverse strand, counting down.
AGAATCTCAATTTTTATGGATTTTTGGGGGATTTTTTTTGACTATTTGTGGGTTTTTACATATAATAGAATTTATTGAGTTGGACTAAAAATTTAAAAGTTATTCATTCTTATAAAATAAATATCGGTATCATATATTTTTATAAGCTTTTACGGAACAAAATGATCAAATTAACCCATTTTGAGCGGCTCTAACTCTATTACTAGATAGGTTAGTGGGACCTGGGCTAATTAGTAATTTGGATTTTGCCCCTTTAACATGGAAAAAAGAGCATACTATTTGCCAGATAGCTTCAGAAATTGGTCACAGAAAACCTTGGCACTTGCACGTGCCTTCTTAATGGTGATAGAAAAAGCCAAAACCTTTTGGGCTCCACTTTTGAATAGGCTTTCCTCATAATAGTAGTACTAGTATCCAACTTGAAGTTGCGTTCAGAAATTATTCTCGTCGGTCCATGCCAATATCTATCTAGTCTAATAAAGAAAGTTGCTGAACGCAAACATAGAAAATAATATTGTAAGTAGTAATTAAGAAGTTGCTGGTGTGTGACTAAAAAATTACTATATGAAATCATTCTCTTATAAATGCAAGGAAAGACTATCTATAAAACTCTGATGCCGACCCTTAATTTTTTGATCCTGTTATAGCTGAAGTTTTATAGAACTAAACATGTAAGAAGATATAGAATTGTTCATCTCATTAGTTATACTTGAAAGAGCCATCCAAAATAGCGCAAAGAAGAACACTGAACAGGGTTGAAACGATTTTGAGTAATAATGCTATGTAGTAAGAAGAAATTATTAGAAAGATAAGTACAAAATGTGGGAATGTATCAATGTATAATAATAGATATTGGAATCTATGTAGAAGTTATTTTTAAAGATAATTATATACCCCAATTTCATGTACTTAATTAACTAAGTGCAATTTGTATGAAAACTTATTTCCTTTAAAGAATACAATATGGCTATGTGTTGCCTCCACGAAATAGATAAAGAACCATTATTCAACTACATGTTAAATATCCATTCATTGTACTTTGTGTCTTAATCATATACCTAATGCATTGAATTTTGTGTACTTAGAAATTTGTTTTCATGTTTCCTGTGCAACTTTGCATATTACTATTATACTATTAATGCTACATCTCAGAACTCAAAGCAGTGTTTTTGTTCATATTGCATAGCTTGGCAATGGGCCATAACAGTATAGGTAGCTACTTCAACTGCAGAGTGCTTGCCATCAAACAGCCAGCAGAGTCCCCACTGAGTACCATGGTTTCTGCAGTGGGAGTCCTAGACAGTTCAACTGACATGGACTTTTCACAGATCCATATTTCTAGATTACAGTAAGTTTCATTAAAAATCTATCTCACTATTACTATATGTCAACATGTTAGGTTAATTACCTGACAGCTACCCAAAAATGTGTTAGAATTCACCTGCTCATTATCCTTTCCATGTGTAATTTAGTGTTTATACTTTATACACTTACATTTTGTGCTTTTTGGTTTGTTTTTCATCAAAAGGGCTTTCTTATAAAGTTTAATGAGTTATATAAATAATGAAGCAATTAAGGGCTGGGAGGCACAAACACTGAATTAAATTGAAGTAATTTCTAATGTTGATGCATTGCAGGGTTCCTGATACCCCTCCACCAAAAGTAAAATACCGGATTTGCCCTGATCCGGGTGCAATTATTTGGAGATTTAGGAGATCCTCAAGGAGAAGGTAAAAGGAAGGGTCAACACTCAACAACTCAAGCTCCTCTCGTAGCTGACTGAAACAATTTAGTTCAGAATTTTTTTCTTTAAATTTAAATGGTCCCAGAAACAATTTGGGCCTTGATCTAATTTATTGTTATTTTTCTCTGATTTCTTAAAATTTATGTTGGCCTGCTATAGATACATAGAAAAGAAGAGTGCAATTGCCACAGTACAGTTTGGTTGTTTGTACATTAATTGGTTCTGATTGTATAAAGGATCTTGTGGTAACATTACCATGTTACATATTTGAAGAGTGAAGATAATATTTTCTGCTTCATTTATTTTATTCTCCATATCTTGCCCATGCTACGATGCTATGCACTACTCTTCCGCCTTTTCATATACTCCCTTTGTTCCTTATTATAAGACCCTCTTAATTGTTTGTAAAAAAATTGGTTAATGTATTAGTCTTATAAAAAAAATTATAGCATTTCAAATATACCCCTATTTAAAAGTCACTATATTTCAGAAACATTGATGAAAGACTTCAAAAGCCATTTTACAATGGTGTAATTGAGCATATTGGTAAAACTTCATTAATTATCCACATTCATCAATATATGGGAATTAAAAGAATTGAATATTAATGAATGGGTGGAACCGAGCAAGGAAAACGAGTGGGAGATGGTGGTACCCAACTCGGATGACAGGATCTGCTCCCAAGGGGATTTAGACGAGAACCTGTTTATCCCGATGTACAAGACGGTCTTTGATGACCTCGGATTTTGGCTTCCGTTCACGTGGTTTCGAACAGGAGATTTTCCAGCATTTGGAAGTTGCCCCTTCCCAATTGCATCCGAATGGTTGGGCGTTCATCAGAAGCTTTATGATCCTGTGTAATGCGCTAAACCTTCCCCTCAATTCTAGTATTTTCTTCTACTTTTTCCGGCCCTTGGTGGTTAAGGATGGTCCTAGCCGGTTCTCATGGTTGGCCTTGCGTGCTGGGGCCGGGGGGAAGATTTTCAAAACTTTCCAAGACTCCTACAAGAACTTCAAAGAGAAATATATATTCGTAGTTCCCAAGGGTGAGGGAAAGTTGAACATCTTAACGGAGGATGGTCGGCCTATCGTGAATCCTTACTGGAACCGGGGCCACTTCCGGCGAGAATCCAAAGCTTACACCACCGATTATAAGGATCTATCCCGGGAAGAAAAGGCTCGTGGTAGATTTCATCAAGAAGTTTGTAAAGGATCATGGCACGTTAGACAGTTCGAGCGTAATTTCAGAAGGCGGGGGTGCAACCCGACAATCCTTGGGTAATGGCTTGATTTAATATTTATTTTTTGTACTTCTTTCTGTTGTGCTTACCGCTCTTATCCTTTGCAGAGATCATGGCGTTAAAAAATCAAGCCAAGCTGGCAGAAAAGTTAATGAAGAAGCAGGCCCAGGAGACGAAATGAAAAGAGTAGGAGGAGGTTGCCATTGTGGAAGGCGGCCAGGGGGTGGAGAGACAAAAGCAAAGCGGTAAAGGATGGTCAAGTCGGTGCCTCCACCTAGTCCGGTTATTCCACATGTGGTCCAGCAGCTGGAGGGAATACTTTCCAAGGGCCCCTCTTCCTCGCTCCTTCCACCGGGAGATAATGGGATGGCAGCAGTGGGGGAACCTCAGCCTCTGGTGCCTCCTGCTGCCGTCATTCCGCCTTTAAACATGACCGCAGATGAAGTGCGGAAGTACTTGGCTTCCCAGGCTCAACCCTTATTCATCAGAAAAATGAAAGCTGAATTAGCGGAATTCCTGAACCGCGCTACCAATTGGAGCCTGAGGTTGACCATGATGTCCCAATTTTTCCTAGGTGCTACGAGGGATCTTGCCGCCTTCCTCCCCATGAAGCAGGAGCTTGAAAGGGTGACTGCCAAGCTGGAGTCAGATGAACTATTAATGCAAAAGGCGGTGGCTGACGTGAAGCTGCTCACAGCGGAGAGAGATAGATTGCAGGAGAGTAATTCTTCCCTTACTAAGCAGGTCGAAACCCTTACTACCGCTAAGGAGAGTGCCGAGGTCTTGGCAAAGTCGACTGCTGATGAAGCCAAAGCGGCTAAGAAGGAGGCCGAGACTGTTAAGGAGGAGGCCGAGACTGCTAAGGAGGAGGCCGAGGCGGCCAAACTTGCTCAGGTTGAAATTTCCAACTTGCAGGAAAGGGTGATGAAGGAGCTGGAGGCCCGGGTGGAGGAAGAGAAGGCGGAGAAGGAAAACGTCAAGCAACTATGGATTGATGCCTCTGCAATTTACTTTTATGTCGCGATCAAGCAGATGAAATACTTGAATCCCGAGGTGCAGCTGAATACCCGGGGAATGTCCACGCTTTGCACAGTGATAGATGGCAAATGGTACGACGTTCTGCTGACTGGCAACGTGGAGGGAGTTCCTGGGGATATTGAGCCTAAGACGCCGAAGGTCCATGATGATGAAGAAGATGAGTAGGGGAAGGACGACAAAGAGACACAAGAAGATGTACAACAGGTTTCTGCTGAAGATATTCCGTCTTTTGGGACTGAGGGTGGTGGTGCTTGACCAAGGGTCGGGATGCCGGTTATGCTTGTAATCATTTCATTTCCGTTTCTGACTTGTCTTTTTGGATGTTTGTTGCTTACTCCCTCGCGGGAGCTTGGCTTTATATTAAACATTTATCTTCTGCTATTGGTGTTGACCAAACTTTTCCTTTGTTGTCGTCCGATTTATCAGTCTCGCGATGTGCCATGTCGGGCTTTGTCCGTTTTACTTTCGCGTTGTTAGTCGGGGTCAAATCCCGATAATGCTTTCTTTGTTTCCTAGGTTGGTTTGAGATCGTTGAGAGACAGCCTGATACGACTCAAAAGAATAAATCCGAGATCGTCGAGGGACTACGCCCGAGGCGTCGAGGGACTAAGCCCAAATGCTCGAGGGACAAGCCGGAGATAACTCAAGGAATGAATCTGAGATCGTCGAGGGACTACGCCCGAGGTGTCGAGGGACTAAGCCCGAAATGCTCAAGGGACAAGCCCGAGATAACTTAAGGAATGAATTCGAGATCGTCGAGTAGGGGTGGGAATAGGCCGAGCCGAGCTAGGCTTTCCAAGGCCTGAGCCTGGCCTGCACCTTAAATCTATGGCCTGAGCCTGGCCTGTTTACCTGATATAGGCTTTATTTTATGGCCTGAGTCTGACCTATTTAAAGTCTGACATAGCCTAAAAGCCTGTTTAAAAGCTTGTTTTATAGCAAGGTATTTTAATATATCATAAGTATATATATGAATAGACTTATGGGCTCAAATTTTTAACACACTTAAAAGTTTATACAAGCTAATAAGTATATAATTATAAGGAAAAGTAATAAACAATATTTATAATAATAATAGCAATATAAAAAACATTAGTATTTTATTTATATTTAGTTTAATAAACCGGCCTGGTAGGCTTAAAAGGCTTTTTCGATGGCCTGAAACCTGGCCTGTTTTGCTATATAGGCTTTTGAAAAAGCATTGGCCTGCTCTATTTAATAAATTGGCCTGGGCCTGATGTAGGCCGGGGTAGTAGGCCCCTGACGAGCGGCCTGGCCTGTTCCCACCCCTATCGTCGAGGGACTTCGCCCGAGGTGTCGAGGGACTAAGCCCGAAATGCTCAAGGGACAAGCCCGAGATAACTCAAGGAATGAATCCGAGATCGTCGAGGGACTACGCCCGAGGTGTCGAGGGACTAAGCCCGAAATGCTCAAGGGACAAGCCCGAGATAACTCAAGGAATGAATCCGAGATCGTCGAGGGACTACGCCCGAGGTGTCGAGGGATTAAGCCCGAAAGGCTCAAGGGACAAGCTCGAGATAACAATGCCGGAAAAAACGAAAGTTTACTCCAAAAAATCTTATTTATTCTGTAATAGTCAAAATGTTACATCAAGGTAGTGACGTTACAATAATGAATTAACTAAAATACCTGCGGAGTTTATCCGCATTCCACGTCCGAGGTATGGCCTCTCCGGGTAACGTTTCCAGTTGGTAGGCTCTGGTGCCGGTGTTGGAGACAACCCAGTATGGTTCTTCCCAATTTTCCGTCAACTTACCCTGGGATGCGTTCTTATTGTCGACATCCGCTCTCCTTGGGACCAGATCCCCGACATTGAACGAGCGCGGTATTACGGCTTTGTCATGACGTTTTGCCGACTGTAATTTGATCACAGATTCGCGGATTGAGGCTTTTTCACGAATTTCTTCAATCAAGTCCAACTCCTCACGCATTCGCTCGTCATTGAACCCCAGATCATAGGCGTGGAGCCTGAAGCTTTGTTCCCCGACCTCGACCGGTATGACTGTGTCCACTCCGTATGCCAAGCGAAAGGGGTTTCCCCTATAGTGGAATGAGGTGTAGTGTGGTAAGCCCAGAGGACGTTGGGAAGTTGCTCTGCCCATAATCCCTTTGCCGTATCAAGCCGCTTCTTCAGGCCCTTCAATATTATCTTATTAGCGGCCTCTCCTTGCCCGTTAGTCTGGGGATGCTCTACGGATGAAAATCTATGGTTGATGTGGAAATCTGCCATCAATTTCTGGAATCCACTATCTGTGAATTGAGTGTCGTTATCCATCACCACGGTGTTCGGAATCCCAAATATGTAGATTACAAACCGGTAAATGAACTTGGAGAGGTTCTTGGCAGTGATCTTTATTAGCGGTTGCGCCTCGATCCATTTGGTGAAGTAATCAACAGCCACCACGAGATATTTAAGTTGTCCCGGGGCTAGGGGAAATGGCCCGAGAATATCAACCCCCCACCAGGAGAAGGGCCACGGCGCCGAGATTGACCATAAGGCCTCGGCTGGTGCTCGATGTATGTTGGCATGTTTCTGGCATGGCGGACATTTCTTCACATAGCTGACACAGTCGACTTCCATTGTGGGCTAGTAATACCCAGCCCTTAGGATCTTCCGCGCCAGAGAGTGGCCTCCAGGGTGGTGACCACAAACTCCTTCATGGACCTCGGCCATGACGTAGCTGACAAGGTCGCCTAATATACACTTCATAAGGGGTTGTGCTAACCCAAGGGGTTGTGCTAACCCCCTTCTGTAAAGATTCCCGTCGACGAAGCAATATCTAGCTGCCTACCTCTGTATCCGCCTTGCCTCATCGGAATCACTCGGTAGTGAGTCGTCCTGTAGGTACTTTTGGATGCCCGTATACCAGCATTCCTCGGAGTCAATCGACAATACCATCGTGGGGGCTGGTATCACCTCTTGAATAACATACTTGTTATTCCCGGATGACCTGGTACTTGCCAGCTTCGAGAGTATGTTAGCTCTGGCATTCCTCTCTCTTGGAATGTGTTTAATTTCAACTTCAGAGAAACTGGCACATAAGTCTTTAACCACTTCTAAATATTTTAAAAGTAAAGGGTTCCTGACCTGTTATTCGCCTTTTTGCCTGAGAAACGACCAATTGGGAGTCACTGTTGACCCTCACCCGAGATGCTCCAACCTCGGATGCCATTCGCAATCCTGCAATCACAGCTTCGTATTCAACCTGGTTGTTGAACGCTGGAAATGAGAAACTGAGGGAATGCTCCAAGATGACGCCTTGTGGGCTTTCTAAGAGTATGCCGGCTCCACTTCCCTTTAGGTTGGAGGAACCATCAACATGCAATTCCCACCATTCCTCTGTTATAGGTTGCGCCAGGGTTAATTCAGCGATGAAGTCTGAAAGATCCTGGGCCTTGATCGCCTGCCGGGGTTCGTATGCTATCCCAAACTCGGATAACTCAACAACCCAAGTCACCATTCGTTTGGTTAGGTCTGGCCGGTGTAAGACCTGTCTGATGGGTTGGTTAGTCCGCACAATAACCTGGTAAGCCTGGAAGTACTGACGAAGGCGTCGAGCGGCCGTTATAAGAGCCAGTGCAATTTTCTCGACCTTGGGATATCTGAGCTCCGGGCCTTGCAGGGCCTTGTTAACGAATAACACGGGGAATTGGGTGCCTTCTAGCTCTCAGATCAGGGCGGCGGCTACTGCTTCATCAGCCACGGATAAGTATATGTATAGTATCTCACCGGGCATGGGTTTGGTTAAGACGGGGGGGACATGCCAATATAGTTTTGATCTACTAAAAAGCCTCTTCGGATTCGTCGTCCCAAATGAACAATTTCCCCTTCTTCAGAAGGCGGAAAAAAGGGAGTGCCTGGGATGCTGACCTTGCAATAAATCTGGTTAGGGCGACAATTCTCCCCGTTAACTGTTGGACCTCCTTCACGAACGAAGGACTCTTTATATCCAGGATTTCCCGACATTTATCTGGGTTGGATTCCACACCACGCTCCGTGAGCATGAAGCCGAGGAATTTTCCATCCCGGACGCCAAAAGTGCATTTCTTCGAGTTGAGGCGCATGTTAAAACGCCGAAGTTGATTGAAGACTTCACCGAGATCGCTGACGTGATGGGCGTCCGTGGTACTTTTCACAATCATATCATCCACATATACCTCAACGACCCTTCCAATCTGATCCCGGAAAACCGTATTCATCATCCTCTGGTAAGTGGCACCAGCATTCTTCATCCCGAACGACATCATACGGTAGCAATAGTTTGCACCTTCCGTCATAAACGTTGTTTTCTCCTAGCCGGCAGGATATATCGGAATTTGATTGTAGCCGGAATATGCGTCCATAAAAGATAAAAGGCAGAAGCCGGAAGATTGATCGACCAAACGGTCGATGTTAGGCAGCGGGTAAGAATCCTTAGGACATGCTTTATTTAGATTTGTGTAATCTACACACATTTGCCATTTGCCATTGGGCTTTTTAACTAAAACTACATTGGACAACCAAGTGGTATATTTGACTTCTCTGATAAAACTGGCGTCCACCAGCTCTGAGATTTGCCCCTTTGCTGCTTCGGCTCTGTCAGCCGACATCTTGCAGCGCCTTTGTTCCACGGGCTTGACTTTGGGATCGACTGAGAGGCGGGTGGCAGATGATTGATGGAAAATTGGCAAGCGCACCAATATCATCAAGTATTCGAAGTAAATGAGGGTATCGTATCCACAAGGATTGAAGCTCAAGTACCAAATTACAGGGAACTTATCTAGTTGAATAGGAGAATTTCAATTGTGTTCAATGATCTAAAACTAAAACAGTAAACTAGATCTTATAACTGAACCAGAAACCTTGAATTTGCTTTGATCAATTTGATAAAAGTGCAGTAAAATTGGAATACAATTTTATAAATTTGGTTAGGGTTGATTTCACTCAATCTTCCTTTCATGCAAGTATACACTTCACTCAATTCAATTGTTTAAAATGATTCAATGATCAAATTCGCAAACTTAGTTAAAATCCAATTCCTTGGTAGATTAACCATATGTCTTCAACTAAATACCCTAATTCCTTAGGTGAATCTAATTGTGACATGCATTATCATCAAGAATTGCTAAAGATCACATAAAAACTGAATCCTATTCCTAGGCAATCAGAATTTTATGTTGCTTGCTTCAGATCTAAACTTTCCTCAAATCTTCCAATTGTAAGGGAAGCTTTCAATTCATACAATTGATTGGCCAATTCAATTGAAGCTTTAAGCATAGAAGAAAGCAATTGAAATGCAAACGAAAATTGAATTGAATGAGTGAAATTCTTACACAAAATTCAGATCAAGTTCCATCAACTCCTAACCTAAGAAAATCTAGCAATTCATTACAAAAGAGAAGAGGAAAGAGGAAGAAAGATGCAAACTCAAGAATGAGATCCATGGAGAATAGCCCTAGATTCCACCTTTGAGTTGAATCCTCAGAGAGAGATGAGAGAAAACGAGAGAGAAGTTGAGAGGAAGAAGAAAGAATCTGAAAAATGAGTAACTAACTACACTAATTCCTAACTGACACTATTTATAATGTTTCTGCAGAAATCGTGTCCCCACACAGCCCTGCCATGTTCCCACACGAACATGGCAGAGAGTTCCTTTTAGCTCCAGTAGCTTCTGCCCAGTTCGTGTCCTCACACAGTTTCAGCTTGTTCCCACACGATTCTGACAGAGAGTAATTCTCTTAATTTGCACCTCATATGACCAATGCTTCACTGTTAGCTTCTTCCAAAGATTTAAAAAAAATGTTTTTCTTCAACTCTTTTTCTTCTTTTTCAAACAATACCTAAAAAAACAATTCAATGAAAAATTAGAATAAAAAAAAATACTATCACCTAAAACACAAACAAATTCAATTATGTACAATTTTAACTACAATTTTACAAAATTATCAAACTAAACAACTAAAAACTACCTAAAATTAATCTATAAATCTACTACTAAAGTGGATTTATCACAACCCCAAACTTAGAATTTTGCTTGTCCCCAAGCAAACAATTAAAGCTCAATTAAGAATATTTCTAGACAAAACAGGGGGTGAAATCCACAAGTGAACATCCCAATTCTCCATAATTATTTTCACAACTAATCATTTAATTCTAATCCATTCCTCAAACAATTAGCAAAAGTGCTATCACAAATCAAAAAAGTGCAGTACCTAGCATCATGATATCTCAGTCCAACTTGAAACAATGCAAGATAAAATATGCAAAAGTTTCACAAAGAAAAGTATGAATTGTATTCACAACCCTCACAAGGTAGTATTTCCCTCATCACTCTTAGTGTTTAAAGGATACTGTTTCTCTCAAAATTACTACCCACTCAAGATTCATTACCATAAGCTTGATAATGTTCTAAAACTTCCACTGCAAACACAAGTGCAACCACAAATCATGAGGACTTTTATTTGGGTTGTAATGGGGCTTGGGACAAGGTAGGAAAATTTAGGATCTAGTTAACCCCAAAAGAATTAAAGGATATATGTGATGAGCTCAAGAGTTAAGTATGAAGTTAACTCATCCTTCCTTTGATTTCATTTCCTTGTCTTTTTCTGAACTTTTCTTCTCTTTTTTTTTATATCAACTTTTTTTTGAAACAAATGATTTTTCTTCACTGTAACTTTTTTTTTGTATACTTGTTTTCTTTCTTTGCTTTATATTTTTTTTCTTTTTCTTTTTTTTTAACAAAACATTTTTTTTATTGCAGTTTTTTTTTGTAATAAAGCAAATTTGCTTTCCCACCCCAAACTTAAAGCATTTGCTTGCCCTCAAGCAAAAAATAGAAAGCAACCCCAAACTTAATTTCAAAAACTCATCGTTGAATGTGCCATATATCCTTTAATCCTAAAGGGGAAGGACATTAATAGTTTTTCACTTAAGGCTTGTAATGAGCTTAGAAAGAAGAAATGGGAAAAAGGCTCAAAGGGGCTAAGCAAAGGGGAATATTTTTCAGGGTGGTTTATTTAGCCCAATAGTTAACAAAAGAATGCCTCAATCATGCATGTAGATGCAAATGAGAAACAATTTCAATTAAGAACAAGGTCAAGTTCTAGAATGAACTCTCAAGGAGTAGCCAATCACACAACAAGGAATCAATTAGAGTGTATGGCCCAAAATCCTCACAAGGTAATGTTGTGACTACAATCCAACTAATTCAATGATCTACTCCCACATAATTATCAAGCAAATATCAAGAATTTCCAATCAATCAAGGTGTGCAGTAAAGGCAATTGAATGACCCATGATTACTTAAGAAATCGCCAAAGAATTGGATTAATTATCAATAGATTAGAGAAAAGAATTGGAAGAATAAGGGGATTACGTTTTTTTTAAGCACAAAATAAAAAAAAATTTGACACAAGCAGCAAGTGTGAACAATCAAGGAGAAATGTTAAGAAACATCCCTGAATTGTTGGTGACCAAGTGGCACAATTACCATGGCTGCTTGTGTGAATACTCTACTAACCTGCAGGAAGATGTCAGGAACATGATAAGCAAAGCAGTAATTCAAATATGAGTGATCACAAAATATATCAAAAGAAAATCCTAAGAAGTAATCCTAAAAGGTAAGGTTCAATTACAATAATTCCCAAAATAGAGTTGAAATGGTCTCAAACTGAATGCCTAAAAAAAATTTCCTAAACAAAAGAAAATTATGCATCAGCTCCATCATTATCATCATTTTCCTGTGCTCCATCATCATGGTCATTGTTTGGCACGCCCTGAGATTGTCTAATTGCAGGTAGAGGTGGTAACTCTTTATGTCCCAGGTGCTCTCCCAATGCATCATCGTCAAGATCAGCATAATGTACAAAGAACGGTGTCTCGGTGTGAACCCTCCCGGGAATATCAACAAGATTTTTAGCCAAGATAAGCTGACCGTTCTTTAGACTCTCATATAACACATCTTGACGCTGGACCAATATATTCTGACGAGACATAATTTCAGCCTGGTTATCAAGAAGTAGCTGAAGAGTTTCAGCTTGACTGCGTCTCTGTGGCTGGCTGGGTTGAGCAGAAGGTGAAGCATGAGATTGCTTCTTAGTGGATGCCAACTCGTATTCAGCAATTCTTTTAGCAGAAATAGGTTTGGCCGCATGGATTGGAACATCATCATCACTTATATTAACCCCTGCATCTAAACATAGCAGTGTTATGAGGGAAGGAAATGCAAGTGATTTACCCTTAGTAGACATTATGGTCTCCATTTCCTTGGAAATTATGGAACCCACATTAATTACCATGCCCTTCATTATACCAAATAGCAATTTAGCTCAATCTAACAGCAAAGTGGTATCATGAAGGACTGGCAAAACAGATGCAATTATGAATGCTCCCCAAGCCCTTGCAAATGGCTGCAAGTCTCCCATCTTTAATGCCCTGGGTTTTTTCTGATGAAGGGGCAGCCAAACAACTTCTGAGTAATAGAGAACTCTAAGCATCTCCTTAAAATTTGGTCGGCCAGCACAAAAATCATCAAAGGAGTTATCGCAGTTCAAATAGTCCTTATCAGTGCGTAAGATTTTATTAATATGGTCAACATCAAATTTCACTACCTTTCCTCTCACCATAGTAGTGAACTGGGCCAAATCTTCATGTTCAGCTTTCCATCCATTGGTATAGAATTCATGAGTTAATGCTTGTTTTCCCTGCCCAGCAATTTTGCAGAAAAATTCCCAACCCAGTTTAGAAATAGCAGTGATCATTTCAGGATACTCATCATCATTCAAAATAATGTTGCGGTCAGGGATGATGCTCCTGAGCTTAACATCTGAATGGTAATGCTTAGCATGGTCAGAAGAACAAAATCTGTTGCCATCAAACGTAGTTGAGCTTGGACCAGCTTTATGAGAAGCAGATGTCTTCTTAGATGTAGAAACTCTGTTAGTTTTGGGAGCCTGAGATGATGCTTGATCAAATAAAACAATGGTCTTTGAGTTATCAACTCTCTGTACTGCAGCTTTCTTTTTAAAACTTGTGCTTGGTTTCTTTTTCTGAATTGGACCCTTTTTATTCTTCTCAACTGAAGCCTTGGGACTCTTTGTTTTTTTATTTGCATTTTTTGTAGGAGCCATGGTACCTGATAAAGCACAAAAATGAGGAACCAGCAACTTCATAATTTTTTTTTATCAAGAAAGAAAACAAAATACCTAAACCAAAATTTAGGAACCTAATTCCTAAGCCTAAATCTTAAACACAAAACTAAACATGAAAGTAAACTAAACTCAACAATTTCAGAATGTATACAACACAATCTAAAAAGGTACAAAAGAAATTAGAAGCCAAGCAGTGAATGAAAGTGTGTGATCCGCATAATGTGGTGCTATTTTTCTATCATCCTCAGAGAAAATGTACTCAAGATATTAGCAAACATTAAACAGAACATTACCTCAAGGCTATGTCAAGGCTTGTGAGTTGGGGAATTAAGAATACAATTCTTACACACATTTTATCAAACATCTACTATGCACCCTAATTCCAACAACAATTCAAGCACATTTTTAAAGTAAAAATCTCATAGAGAACAATCAACTCTCACAATTTCAGCAGACAATCAACCAAACCATTCACACTTCAATATATAGCCATCACCACCTCAAATATTAAAATGAAAAGGGAAAAGAAATGTACCTGTGAAGCCAAAATATGAACCCACTGGACCTGTGAACAACCCCCTACAACAAACACCAAACCGCGAGTAGAGAAAAGGAACGGAGGTGCGAAACGAAATAGCGCACAATGGAATAGAGAATAGGAATGGAACAGAGATTGGGGAAATGAATGAACAACACGCAGAAGAATAGAACAGTTAAGCAAGCGACGTTGTGGCAGAGAGTTTGTGTGAAGAGGTACGATGAACACTACACAGAGAGTGAATAAGGAGTGGTGAAGGGGAATTAGCTGAATGCGGACTTTATTGATGAAGATGAACTAAGCAAAGACGCACAAGAGGGAAGAAGAAGACGGAGGGTTTTTGGAATAAAGAAGGGAAAATGATTTCAGAGAATAACGTATAGAAGAAGGAAAAGAAAGATTTATTATTATTATTATTATTATTATTATTATTTTTTATTTTTTTTATTTTTTTTAAAAATAACCTCACTACAAAGAAAGAAAAAGTTTTATTTTTTTATTTTATTATATTTTATTATTTTATTATTTTTATTTTTTTTTATAATAGAGGTGATGGCTGATGACAGTCTTGAGTGAAATTTTGGAGTGCAAAAATCGTGTCCACACATGGATAAGTAGTGTCCTCACCAAAATCAGGCAGAGAGCAAAGCTAAAAAAAAATTCTTACTCCCAGTTTGCGTCCCCACATGAGCAATGCTTGTGAAGACACGATAAAAGCAGAAATGAATTGAGACTCCAGCTGCTAAATTTCAATTTCCTGCAATAAAATACTACTTGTTAGTCATGTAATTACAATCAAACAAGTAGCAAACTATCACAGTACTATTAATTCTCTAAAATTGAACTATTTCTAACAAAACAAATCCTATGAATTAACACTAGGTTCCTAAACTACTCAAGAAAACCTAAAGACTTATTGCTACAACTACTGGTTTTGCATCAATGCTCAATTCATGGAGGATCATTTAAAGTGACAATTGACTTCCCCCTTTCAATTTCTCCTCCAAAATACTCCTTGAGCCTCTGTCCATTGACTTTAAATGTGTTCCCAGATGTGGGATTCTGAATTTCAATTGCTCCAAATGGTGAAACTTGTTTTACTATGAAAGGTCCAGACCACTTAGACTTCAATTTCCCAGGAAACAACCTCAATCTTGAGTTGAACAATAACACTTGCTGTCCTGGGTAAAATGACCTGTTTAAAATGTGTTTGTCATGGTAAGCCTTGGTCCTTTGCTTATAGATTGCAGCATTCTCATATGCCATAAGCCTTAACTCTTCCAACTCATTCAATTGAGCCTTCCTCTTTTCACCAACAGTTTTGATATCAAAATTCAAGTACTTGATAGCCCAAAAAGCCTTATGTTCTAACTCAACAGGAAGGTGACAAGCTCTTCCATACACCAATTGATAAGGAGATAATCCTAAAGGTGTCTTATAGGTTGTCCTATAGGCCCACAAAGCATCATCTAACTTCATAGCCCAATCCTTCCTTGACATATTCACTGTTTTCTCAAGAATCTTCTTAATCTCTCTATTGGAGACTTCCACCTGCCCACTTGTTTGTGGATGATAGGGAGTTGCCACTTTATGCTTCACATTGTACTTAGTCAAAACAGATTGAAGTTAACTATTACAAAAATGACTTCCCCCATCACTTATCAATACTCTAGGCACTCCAAATCTAGAAAATATATTCTTTTTAAGAAACTTGATCACAGTTTGAGAATTGTTGGTTGGTGATGCTATGGCTTCCACCCACTTTGATACATAATCAACAGAAACAAGAATGTATTGATTAGAGAAAGATGATGGGAAGGGTCCCATGAAATCTATTCCCCAACAATCAAACAATTCAACTTCTAAAATACTGTTGAGTGGCATTTCATTTCTCTTTGACATACTACCAACCCTTTGACACTTGTCACAAGCTTTCACATATGCATGAGAATCCTTAAAGATGGTTGGCCAAAAGAATCCACTCTGCAACACTTTAATGGCTGTCCTTTCTCCATTATAATGTCCTCCATATGGAGAACTATGACAATGCCATAAAATGTCTTGAGCTTCTTCTTGAGAAACACAACGGCTAATCAATCCATCTGGGCAATGTTTAAACAAAAATGGATCATCCCAAATGAAATGATTAGCATTCTTAAAGAATTTCTTCTTTTGCTGCCATGTTAAATCAGGAGGAACTATTTTTGCAGCCTTAAAATTTGCCATATCTGCGAACCATGGCCTTCCTTTGATCATGAACAACTTCTCATCAGGAAATTCTTCTTGAATATCTATACCACCAGTAGAATCATATATTTCCTCAAGTCTGGAAAGGTGATCAGCCACCAAGTTCTCACTTCCCTTCTTATCTCTAATTTCCAAATCAAATTCCTGCAAAAGAAGGACCCATCTTATCAATCTTGGTTTAGAATCAGCCTTAGAAATCAAGTATTCAAGTGCAGAGTGATCTGTGTAAACTATGATTTTAGAACCAATTAGATAAGGTCTAAACTTTTCTAGTGCAAACACTACAACTAGCATTTCTTTCTCAATTGTTGCATAGTTTACTTGATTATCATTCAACACTTTACTTGCATAATAAATTGCATGAAAACATTTTTCTTTTCTTTGGCCTAAAACTGCACCTAAAGCAAAGTCACTTGCATCACACATGATTTCAAAATGTAAAGACCAATCAGGTGGAGAGATAATAGGTGCAGTAACCAATTTACTCTTTAAAGTGTTGAAAGCTTTCAAACATTCATCATCAAAATTGAAAGGATCATCTTTGTTAAGTAAAACACACAATGGTTTAGCAATTTTTGAAAAATCTTTTATAAATCTTCTATAAAAACCAGCGTGTCCTAGAAAACTACGAACTCCCTTCACATTAGATGGTGGTGGCAGCTTCTGTATCACTTCTGTTTTTGCTCTATCCACCTCTATTCCCCTTGCATAAATTTTATGTCCAAGAACAACCCCCTCTTGTACCATGAAATGGCACTTTTCCCAGTTGAGAACTAAATTAGTCTCTGTACATCTTTTCAAAACAAGGGAGAGATTAGTCAAGCAAGAATCAAAGGTAGAACCAAAAACAGAAAAGTCATCCATAAAAATTTCAATAGATTTTTCAATCATATCAGAAAAAATAGAAAGCATACAGCTTTGAAAAGTTGCTGGAGCATTGCACAATCCAAAGGGCATTCTCCTATATGCAAACACTCCATACAGGCAAGTAAATGCAGTCTTCTCTTGATCTTCAGGATTCACAGCAATTTGGTTGTACCCGGAGTATCCATCAAGGAAGCAATAGTAAGCTTGTCCAGCCAACCTCTCAAGCATTTGATCTATGAATGGCAATGGAAAGTGATCTTTCCTTGTTGCTTGATTAAGCTTTCTGTAATCAATACACATCCTCCAGCCAGTCACAGTGCGAGTAGGAATAAGCTCATTATTTTCATTCTTAACAACTGTGATTCCTCCTTTCTTAGGCACAACTTGTACTGGGCTCACCCAAGCACTGTCACTAATTGGATATATCATTCCAGCTTCAAATAATTTGAGAACTTCCTTTTTCACAACCTCCTTCATGGTTGGGTTAAGTCTCCTTTGGGGCTGAACTATTGGCTTGAAATTGTCTTCCAACATGATTTTGTGCATACAAAAAGCTGGACTAATCCCCCTTAAATCTGAAATTGACCATCCAATAACTGTCTTAAATTCCCTTAGAACTCTCAATAATTTTTCTTCCTCCAATTTAGACAAGCTACTGCTTATAATCACTGGATTTACTTCTCCCTCACCAAGAAATGCATACTTTAGATGTGAAGGAAGAAGTTTCAGCTCTACTTTTTGTTTTTCTTCTTTTATTTCTTCCTTCTTCAATTCTTGTTTCAATGATGAGTCTTTTGTAAGTGCTTCCAGATTTTTCACACATTCTTCCACTTCTTTCTCTTCCACCTCATCATGACTAGTCAAGGAATTCATTAAGACCTTTTCAAGTGCAGTAGAAGGAACTTGTTTCTTGAATGAATCCGAAACTATAGAATCAACCACATCACATCTCAAACAATGTTGTTTATCACTAGGATGTTGCATAGCTTCAAAAACATTAAATGTAACCTTCTCATCTTGCACCCTTAGCATTAATTCTCCTTACTGCACATCAATTAAGGCTATTCCTGTTGCTAAAAATGGCCTTCCAAGTATGAGTGGCACCTCTGCATCTTCTTCCATGTCAAGCACAACAAAGTCTGCAGGAAATATAAATTTATCTACTTTGACAAACACATCTTCCATAACTCCATAGGGATGCTTGATTGATCTATCCGCAAGTTGAAGTGTCATTCTTGTAGGCTTGACATCTCCCACACCAATCTTCCTCAATATTAATAATGGAATTAAATTGATGCTTGCTCCTAAATCACACAGGGCCTTCCCAATAGACACACTCCCAATGGTGCAAGGAATGGTGAAACTACCGGGATCCTTAAGCTTAGGAGGAAGTTTTCTCTGTATAATAGCACTACACTCCTCTGTCAAAGCTACTGTCTCATCTTCCTTCAACTTCCTCTTCTTTGTTAACAATTCTTTCATAAACTTCGCATAGGTTGGCATTTCCTCAAGAGCTTCTGCGAAAGGAGTGTTGATCTGTAACCTCTTGAAAATGTCAAGGAATTTAGCAAATTGCTCATCCTTTTCTTTCTTCTTGGTCACAATAGGATAGGGTAGCTTGACATAAGAAGGTAATTTCTGCTCCTTCTCTGAATCTAATAACAACTGCTTCTTTGTCTTCTTCCATGGTGCATTCTCATCAACCAATTTATGTTTTGGACTTTCTACCATTTCTTCTTCAACTTGTTCATTTTCTTTTTCACATTCAGCTTCTTTTTCTGCAGAAACCTCTTTTGAACTTTCTTGTTTCTTCGCTTAAGTCTCCTTATATTGAGGTTCAATCACCTTGCCACTCCTTGTAGTTATTGCCTTGCATTGTTCTTTTGGATTGACAACGCGATTTCCAGAAAAACCTCCCTGTACAAGTACAACCATTTGTTTAGAGAGCTGTCCAATTTGATTTTCTAAATTCTTGATGGAGGAGTCTTGATTCTTCATGAAAGATTCTTGATTCTTGAGACTTGTATTTGTATTCTGCATAAAAGAAGAACTTTCTTGTGTTAGTTTAATTAAATCATTTTCCAAAACAGAAATTCTATCTGGTTGTGAAGATTGTTGCACAGGTTGAAAATTCTGCTGCACAAACCCCCCTCCTTGCTGAAAATTGACATTACTTTGTTGAGGATTTGGTTGTCTCATTGCATAATTTGAGTTGAACTTATTTTGTTGATATGGTTGCCTTGCTGGAAAATTTTGTTGCCTTTGATAATTTCCCATGAAGTTTACTTGTTCAGAATCTTGCTGCGGAAAGTAATCTTGAACATCACAAGCTCCATTGGGATGATTCCCTTGACAGAAATCACACACAAGTTGAACTTGTTTCATTGCCTCTAATTGTTTCCCTTCAATCATTGCTGTCAAAGAACTCAACTGTTTAGAAAGCAATTGGTTTTGAGCCATTAATGCATCAACACTATTGAGCTCTAAAATTCCTTTTTTAGAAGACTCTCTTTCTCTTGTTACTGCATAGTTATTATCAGCCATAACTTCAATCAATTCTCTTGCTTCTTCAGGGGTCTTTTTCCTCAAAGCACCTCCAACTGCTGCATCTACTGTAGATCTTGTATCTGCATTGAGACCATCACAAAAAATCCTTATTTGCAGCCATTCGGGTATTTCATTATGTGGACACTTTCTTTGTAGCTCCTTAAATCTTTCCCAAGCTTCATGTAAAGATTCAGTATCTCTTTGTGCAAAGGAAAGTATCTCTTGCCTCAACTTAGTTGTCTTTGAAGGTGGGAAATATTTGGCCAAAAATTTAGCCTCGAGATCATCCCATGTTGAGATGCTTCCATGTGGTAATGAAAGTATCCAGCTCTTTGCCTTGTCTCTTAATGATAAAGGAAAGAGCCTCAACTTTAAAGCTTCATCGCTAACTCCATTTGTTTTGAACATTTCACAATATGACAGAAAATTCTGCAAATGATCATTAGGATCTTCAGATGCATGTCCATTAAATTGATCTTGCTGTATCAAATGAAGAAGAGCTGGCTTGATCTCGAAGTTGTTTGCTTGAATTGGAGGTCTCACTATAGGTGCAGAATTTCTAGGACGAGGTTGTGAGTAATCCTCCAATGTTCTTCTATCTCAATTCCCCATATCAGCCATGATTGGTTGTCTTTCACTTTCTCTCTTTGGTGAAGATGCAAGTGTGGTAAAACCTTGAATGCTTGGTTTTTCTGATGCAATATGCAGTCCCTTTTTAGACTTCCTCTTGAAATGAACTAAAGGGAGTTCAAGCTCTGGATCAAATTCCACTGCAACCTTGTTTTTATTTTTGCCTCGCATACAAGAGAACAACTAAAACAGATTAGAAATGGAATTAAAAACAAAAAACAGAATCCAATCTAGCAAATCCACTGCACTATTGATATTGAAACTATCAATCCCCGGCAACGGCGCCAGAAAACTTGATGGAAAATTGGCAAGCGCACCAATATCGTCAAGTATTCGAAGTAAATGAGGGTATCGTATCCACAAGGATTGAAGCTCAAGTACCAAATTACAGGGAACTTATCTAGTTGAATAGGAGAATTTCAATTGTGTTCAATGATCTAAAACTAAAACAGTAAACTAGATCTTATAACTGAACCAGAAACCTTGAATTTGCTTTGATCAATTTGATAAAAGTGCAGTAAAATTGGAATACAAATTTTATAAAATTGGTTAGGGTTGATTTCACTCAATCTTCCTTTCATGCAAGTATACACTTCGCTCAATTCAATTGTTTAAAATGATTCAATGATCCAATTCGCAAACTTAGTTAAAATCCAATTCCTTGGTAGATTAACCCTATGTCTTCAACTAAATACCCTAATTCCTTAGGTGAATCTAATTGTGACATGCATTATCATCAAGAATTGCTAAAGATCACATGAAAACTGAATCCTATTCCTAGGCAATCAGAATTTTATGTTGCTTGCTTCAGATCTAAACTTTCCTCAAATTTTCCAATTGTAAGGGAAGCTTTCAATTCATACAATTGATTGGCCAATTCAATTGAAGCTTTAAGCATAGAAGAAAGCAATTGAAATGCAAACGAAAATTGAATTGAATGAGTGAAATTCTTACACAAAATTCAGATCAAGTTCCATCAACTCCTAACCTAAGAAAATCTAGCAATTCATTACAAAAGAGAAGAGGAAAGAGGAGAAAGATGCAAACTCAAGAATGAGATCCATGGAGAATAGCCCTAGATTCCACCTTTGAGTTGAATCCTCAGAGAGAGATGAGAGAAAACGAGAGAGAAGTTGAGAGGAAGAAGAAAAGAATCTGAAAAATGAGTAACTAACTACACTAATTCTTAACTGACACTATTTATAATGTTTCTGCAGAAATCGTGTCCCCACACAGCCCTGCCATGTTCCCACATGAACATGGCAGAGAGTTCCTTTTAGCTCCAGTAGCTTCTGCCCAGTTCGTGTTCTCACACAGTTTCAGCTTGTTCCCACACGATTCTGACAGAGAGTAATTCTCTTAATTTGCACCTCATGTGACCAATGCTTTACTGTTAGCTTCTTCCAAAGATTTAAAAAAAATGTTTTTCTTCAACTCTTTTTCTTCTTTTTCAAACAATACCTAAAAAAAACAATTCAATGAAAAATTAGAATAAAAAAAATACTATCACCTAAAACACAAACAAATTCAATTATGTACAATTTTAACTACAATTTTACAAAATTATCAAACTAAACAACTAAAAACTACCTAAAATTAATCTATAAATCTACTACTAAAGTGGATTTATCAATGATACCGGGGTCTAGTCCCGGAATGTCGGTCGCTGTCCATGCAAAGAGATCCGCATTCTGGCGAATGAGTGTACAGAGGGCCTCCTCATCTTCTAGGGTCATCCCACACCCGACTTGCACCACCTGCTCCGGGGTGGGACCAATCTGAAGGGGATGGAATTCACCTTCTAGAGCAGGTCTTGTTTCCATGAAGTCTTCTCGGACGTCTAGGTCTGCTAGTAACACCCTGACGGATGGGGGTGGTCCTCAATCTTCTTATCTTGGGGAAGGGACCTGTTCGGCTTGGTGATCTTCAGTGATTCCTTATAGCAGGACCGCGCCATGACTTGATCTCCCTGGACGCTGATAACCTCACCATCATCACTCCAGAACTTCATTACCAAATGATTCGTCGAAATTATTACCCTAATGGCGTTGAGAGTTGGTCTTCCAAGTATGGCGTTATACGTAGTGGGGCAGTCAACTACCAAGAAGCGCACTTTGATAGTCTTGAAGAGTGGCGGCTGGCCGAAGGTGACCAGAAGTTCCACAAACTCGGCAGGCTGAATCTTATCTCCAGTGAAGCCGATCAGGTCAGCACCTTTGTAAGGTAGCAGGTCTGTCTCCGGAATGTGAAGGAGGTGAAATGTTTTGAGGAACAGAACATCGGCTGAACTTCCCTGATCAATGAATAGCCTCCTGACTTCTTTATTTGCAATGAATGTTGTTATGAGAAGGGGGTCATCATGACCTGGAACGACTGGGCCATAGTCGTCATCAGAAAAAGTGAATGGAGGAAATTTTCACCTTTGTCGGCCATGTGTAGACCGTGATGATGATGCCAACATTACCTCTTTCAAGTGTCTTTTTCTAGCGTTGCTAGATTCTCCCCCTCCGGCAAATCCGCCGGTGATGACATAGATGATGGAGTGCTTAGGAGATGGTGGCTCTTCCCGAGGTGGCGTCCTCTGCCTTGAGGTGGTGGGGAGCTCCCGACGGTCTCTCCGGGATCTAGAAGGTGGAGAGTGTTCCCGTGATGGCTTCCTTGAACTAGACCTCCCACGCCGGGGTGACCTGGTTTGGGACCTGCTGCACTCACCCCGAATGGATTCGTGTCGGCGTTCCTTACGTCTATAATCACTTCTCCGCGTGTCAGTGTCTGGGCGCCGGACGAACCTCCAGGGTCTTATTTGAATCTGTCCAGCTTACCACGCCGGATTAACTCTTCAATGGCGTCCTTCAGGTTGAGGCATTGGTCTGTGTCGTTCCCTTGGGACTTGTGGTATCTGCAGTATTTAGATTTACCTGTTTTAGGCCTGGCTTTCTGAGGTCATGGCCTTCGCATGCCGGCCTCATACATTTCAACGTTGAGTATCTCGTTCAAGATCTTTCCTCTGGGTTGATTCAGGGGAGTATTGGAAGTGTAACGGCCCAGGGGCTCTTTGTCGCCCTTATTATCTTGTTGGTTATTTTTTATTTTTCTGACCCTGGTTCTTCTGAGTCTGGCCGGGGTTTGTGTCCTTAACCTTGAGGGCAAGCTCCTCGTCCTCAAGGCTAATGTACTCTTCAGCGCCGCTTAAAAGCTCTTCCATGCTGATAGGCTTTCTTTTGGACAGATCATTCCAAAAGGGAGAATGAGGGATCAGGCCATTTTTAGCCAACATCAACTGAACCCCGGGTTGGAATCCCTGCACTAAGAGTGTTTCCTTGGTGAACCTGCTGATGTAGTCCCGGAGAGATTCTAAGGGTCCTTGTCGGATCTGCTTCAAAGACACTTCAGTCTTCGGCTGGACCTTGCTGTTTGTAAAGCCGGTGATGAATTTGGCCCTCAAGTCGGCCCAGGTGTTTATAGACCTCGGGGGAAGAGTCTGGAACCACCTGAGGGCAGTTTTCTTCAGAGATAAGGGAAAACCCTGCACATAATGGGCCCCGAGGCATTCCGAATGGACATGGAGGACTCATAAATGTCCAAGTGTTCCAGTGGATCGCCCATCCCGTCATAGAGCTCATAGACCGGGATCTTTTCGAATCGCTCATCAACAGGGAATAGCATAATCCGTTCCGAGAAGGGGAGGACCACATGAATGACTTCATCATTGGTGGCATGCCGAGATTCACCAATTGCCGGGGTGGTCCTATCACGTGGACGGGAGTTTGAGTTCACTGACTGCTCAGACGGCTATGGAGAATGCAGTGTGGGGCGAGGTTATGGGATTCGTTGATCGCGTTGTGGTGAAGCGTGACGCTCCTGATGCGGTGAAGTGTCTTCAGCCGCACGGCGAGGGGAATGACAGCGTCCGGACACGGCGTCTTCCCGAGTGATGCGGCGATGCATGTTCTCTGCATAGCGCTCCACTTCCACCTTCTCTAGGCGGCGCACATATTGTTCCAGCATTTCATTATGGCGACAGATAAAATCCAACAGTTCTCCTCGTGACGGTTGATCTTGAGGAGATGAAGGTGAGCCTAGATTTCCCGGTGGTGGTGGAGCAGTAGTTCGAGCACGTGTGGTGCCTGGATGTGGCGGAGGAATGCCAGCTGTGACGGAAGCGACGTCGGCTGTAGCAAAAAAAAAGAGCTGGAGAAGTTCCAGAAGTCACGAGAGGGGTGGTTCCCTCTCCTCCAGCGGCAGAGGAGCTGCTCCTTGTTCCTACCATTGTTGAAGTAGAACGGAGACTTTGCGGAGGTGCAAGAAAGGTTCAAGAACTCAGAGAGAGATTGCAAGATCTAAGAACGAAAGTTTTCGTTTCCCACAAACGGCGCCAATGATTTTCTAGCAATTCTCAGGTTGAACTCAGCAAAGAACGACGGCGGTGCAAGCGGCTGATCCACGGCGGAGCAAGGTGTACCTGCAGGGACTCCGATGCTTAACGTAAGTGAGGGTTTTGGCAGAGTAACAATATATGGACAGTATGCGTACCTGAAACGGTGAAACCCTGCGGTATTTATAGGCGATTTTGGGCAGGAAAGTCCGTTAAGGAGTTATAACAGACTCTGCAATTTCCGGCGTGACGCGCCTGCAAGAGAGTGGTGTCACGCGCTATAATGAATATTGGATCTGTATGTCAGACAATCGGCATACGATAACGGGAACTCTATGTCGGTGGTACTTCAGTGATTAGCTTTAAGGTAGAGCCGGTGTAAGACGTCAAATTCCTCACACAGGCGACCGTCTGATGATACTATCACGGATATACCTTTAGTATGTCGGATCTTCATCCGATGACTGCATATTATGTCGGTCAATGACGACCCACTGTTCATGATGCCGTTCCGGGGTATGATAATACTCCAGAACATATGTAATTGAGAAAACATGACACATAGGAAACGATTTTAATATAGATTGAAAGATAAGAGAGATAATAGATTAAATTATTAATGAATAAAATAATGAGATAAATGATATGTTGAAAAGGTGAAAAAATTAACATCTTAAATAATAAAAGAATTTAAAAAGTAAGTAAAAAAAGTTTTGTTGGAGAGAAAATTTAAAAAAAAAAAAAGAAAAAAAAGAAAATGAAACACTTCTTTTTTTTTGGGTAAAAAAATTTAGGGTGAGGGGATGGTGCCTCAGTCCAAGGCAGTGAATGCCTCCGGGCTCAAAGAGCACTTACAGAGGTACTTATATTTTACCTCACCCCAAGAGGACGAGTGGGGGTTCGAACCTGACCCTGTCTTGCTCCACTCGACCAACCCCTTGAGATTAAAATGGAACACTTCTTATTACCGTGTTTAAAAAAAAAAAAGAAGACCAGATGAATAGTGGAAAATGTACGGAACATTTACCACCAATTAGATATTATAGATACGTACTTTTCTTTCACGAAACCATAAGTCTTCCTCATGTTAAATGACACATATATTTAATCAAATTAAATTAATATCAATTTCATCCTTAATTAATTATTTAGTCAAAAGAGAATGTTATTTTCCGTATTTTCTTTAATAATACTAAATTTCTTCGATCAATTAATATTGAACATGGTAAGATATTTGTAAATTATAATTAAGATCATTATATATTAATTAGACTGATTTTTTTATATTTCTTAAAAATAATTTAATATGATTATAAAGTTTATCAATAAAATTAAAATTTTAAAGCATTTAACAAAAATACCTATAAACGCAAATGATAATTATGGGATTTAAGAAAAGTCAATTAATGAAATTTATAATATAGTTATTAATTAAGGGTGAGTCCTAACATGAGGTATATTTTTCAAGAGAGAGATATTTACTCTTTATATTACCTATCAACTAAATTAACAACTTTCTTTTAGATTTTTTAGTAGGGAATGTTAATAATTATTAAAATTTTTAGGGCCTAATATGTGTAGTTATGTATACTTTTATATAATTATAATTAGTTTAGTTATACATTTTAAGGATTAGTTTGTGTCCAACAATGTAACTTCCAAATATTGATGGATAAAAAATTTTATGATGTTTACAAAATAATAAAGCCTAAAGCAAGGTAAGTTTCAATATTTATCGAGAATTTAATTGATATACATTGTTAGTGTAAAGAAATTTTACACAGATATCCAATGGTGTGTCGCTACGTCGTTTAATGAATATGACACCTCATGTGTTATTAAATTCAAAAAATGATGTGGTAACACATCATTAAATGTCTGTGTAAAATTTCTTTACAGTGACAATGTATATATATTAAACTCATTTATCGAAACACTTTATTTTCACTTTATTTGAGGGAGAGTGTCTCCAAAATCTTAGGTATATATTAATCGAAATACTACATTTTCACTTTATTCAAACAATGATAGGTTTATTCTATAACAAAAACAATGACCGTTTTAAAAAATAATGGCTAATATTCTCATAAAATGCAAGTGCTACCTAACAACTTACAAAGATGTTCAAATTCACTCAATTGATTTTCTCATTGTCTAATATACTCCCTCAGTTTCCTATTTATAAGGTAACTTTGAGCAAATCATACAAACCAAAGAAAATGGTTAAAATTAGCGTCACTTACCATCTGATCCACGTGCTCGGTGGTTTATCATTTGATAGTTGAAAAGATATTTAAATTAATGAGGATAAATAAGGTAAACGTTAATAAATAATTTTTTGAAATTGTAAAATGACTTATAAAAAAAACACAACAAACTTTTAAAATGCTCCTTATAAATAGAAATAGAGGGAGCGATAATTATTTACCTTTAGGATGATGTGCAAAGTGTAGCTTTCCATAGGCAAGTTTTAGTTATGTAATTTTTTATTTTTTTGCTTTCTAGCCCATTCAGTGATAAAAATATATAATAATTATTTGTCTTTTCCAATAAAGTATGTTCATTTTAGAGCAATCGTATCCATTGGAAATACTCTTACTAGTTTATATAAAAAAAATGCATACGGAGAAATCATAAAATGCAAGTAATAGTTTAAGAATGAGTTTTTTTTTTTTTTTTACTTATATGCATTTTTTGTCCCTTTAGTTTTCTCAATTTGTGATTTTGGTCTCCCAATTTTTTTTTTCACAAATTCGGTCCCTTAATTTTTTAAATTGTGTAAATATAGTTCAATTTTTAAGTCTCCATCCAAGTTAACAACTTTGTCGTGGAACCTATTTAATGATGTAACTGTTGTTGCAAAAGTATATTTACACGGTGGGTTGAATCAAAGGGACCAAGGGTTAAAAAAATGTAGAATGTTTTACTTATGATTCCTTCTCCTCATTAATATGTCATTTATTCTTCATAAATGGTCAAGTTTGGAATTAATGAAAGGAGTCTCGACCTCCTAGATTTTAAGGAAGACCATCTTCACATTTTATTACCGTGTCAAACCCTTTGAGTCAATTCCAAAAAGAATCCTTCGGATCCTTGATATTCATGTAAGCTTGAGAATTATATTTACATGGCGGGGTGAATCAAAGGGACCAAGGGTTAGACAATGTAGAATGTTTTGTTTATAATTCTTTTCCCTCATTCATATGTTATTTATTCTCCATAAATGGCCAACTTTGGAATTAATGAAAGGAGTCCCGACCTCCCAGATTTTAAGGAAGACTATCTTCACACTTTATTTTCTAGGAGCAAATTCAGGTATAATCTCAAACCTAAGCTTAACTTCCAGAAAACTTGTGTGAGCCATATCTTGCTAAATCATATCCACTGTCATCCCTATTTAAATAGGATATTATGAGTGTTGACTATTTAACTCATTAATTAAATGAATTATGGCTAGCTAATTTATGCACTAGCTTACTAACCTATGAAACATTTCCTTTAAATAAAGGAAAATGTTAACGAATGATTGTAGAACACTGGTTAAGGAAATAAAATAAAAAATTATTATTGGGATGTGTAGCATTTAATATAACAAATGTAATGAATGTGGTTATTTCCAACAATAACATTCTAATTGTGAGTTTAGAGCACTCGTTAGCAAGACACTTAAAGAAAAACTCTCATACACAATAACAAAAAAAATCTAAATTCTAAATATCCAAATAGTTGTGTGTATGTGTATGATTGAAGAGAAAGCAATAAAAGAATGAAAATAGTTGCGAAAATCAAAGATGGTGGGCTACACTCTGGGCCGGTGAGGAAGGAAAGAACAAAGCAGAGGGCCCAAATTTAAAAATCGAAGCCGACTAGCTAAATTGACGTTGGGCTTAGGTGAAAGCTGGCTGCTCTGGAGTGAGTGAGTGAGTTACGTTACACGAATGGCTAAACTAAACTAAACTGCCGCACTCGCGTTGGAGCCACTGGGTCGACTCATAATACACTCTTCTCTTGTTCCTTTCTCTTCTCTGCTTATCTTTTTAGTACTTAGTAGTGCGAGTTGAGAATTGAGATTGGTTTGAGCGAAGCCGTGTTTGGCTAACAACAAAAAAAGGCGAGATCTTCTGCTGCAGCGACGCGGCTCTAACAAACAACTCTTTTCTCTCTCTATCTCTCTCGGCTCAGATCCACTCCACGCCGATCTCCCTCAGCTCAACACCATTTCCCTCTCTCTCTGATCACTATCGTAATTCTGCGCCAAAATTGAATTTTGACTGTTTCTTTCTCATGAACCCTTCCTCTCGGGTATGCCCAATTGCCTATTTTTTTCATTTTAATGCCACCTTTGCTACTCAATCTCATCGTTGAGATGGAAATTGCTGGTCTTGTGTTTATTTTTATTTTTTTCTCACTGATCAGGCAGGTGACGGTTGGTGGAGATTACATGGACTGGGGGTGTCAATAATCACTACAGAACTTACAAAGGTACACATACCTTGTTTTCTTCCACTCACACAACACAAGCTACTGGGTTCTGAAAACTTGAATTGATGATATTGATGCTGCCTTCATGAAGCATACTGATGCACTGTACTTTTAGATTGAAATTTATTGACAAGTATATTGAGTTGCAAAGATAAAAAATTGAAATTTATTGACAAGTATATCTGGGACTTTAGTGAACAAATCAATCAAATGAAGCCTGTGAACTCTAGTTCCAAGATTGATTCTTCATGACATGATGCATGATCAATGAAATAGACCTGGTTTCCAGCATTTAAATGTTACATAAAATTGACTTCTTTTCCTCTTGCTTGTTATTCTCAAAACTTGAAGCATACATTTTCTATGACTCTAAGTTCTTTTTTCTTTTTCTTTTTCTTTTTAAGAGTAGACGACCATAAATCCATGATGGATCTGGCACTCATTTCAAACATGGATCCTGTAAATATTGGCCTGGGTTGTTCAGAAAAGCCAATTCCTGTCACTTCACTCAAGCCAAGAAAGAAAACAATGACATCAGTTTATTTGAAGTTCTTTGAGACAGCTGCTGATGGGAAGACCCGGAGATGCAAGTTTTGTGGACAAACCTATTCTATTGCAACTGCCACAGGTTACTTCTGCACTGCCTTTTGTACTGGTTATTACCTTGGATGTCTTTCTTATCCAATATATCTTTTCATCACTTAGGTTTATCATAATTCATCTTAGTCCATTCTCCATTGGGATGAATCCTCAGATATGCTTATGAGACTTTGTCATTTAAAGATATGAAACCTTTGGCATTTCATCAAGTTTGCAGCCTCCATATTTGTCCTTTTATTTTCCTGTTTCAGTATATATTTGAAGCTAGAACAATTTTAAATTGTAGCATCATTGGTTATAGAGATTTTTTTCTAGCAATTCCTCTTGCTTGTACATCAACTAAAGTTCTTTCATTCATGAAGGCAATTTGGGAAGGCATCTTGCTAATCGCCATCCGGGTTATGACAAGTCAGGAGATGCTGTCAGCAATTCAGCAGCCCGGCCCACTGCTGTAGTCAAGAAGTCTCAGCCTCAAGGAAAAGCAAACCAGGTGGATTATGATCATCTAAATTGGTTACTCATTAGGTGGCTTGTGTTAGCTTCTCTCCCTCCTTCAACTCTGGAAGAGAAGTGGCTTGTAAATTCCTACAGGTTTCTAAATCCAGCTATACAACTCTGGCCAAGTGACAAATACAGAACTGTACTTGATGAAGTTTTCAGAAGCATGAGAGAAGATGTAAGAGCATTGTTAGAACAGGTTTCTTCCAAGTTCTCCATCACACTTGATTTCTGGACTTCCTTTGAACAGATCTTCTATATGAGTGTAACATGTCAGTGGATTGATGAAAACTGGTGCTTCCAGAAGTTGCTTCTTGATATCTGCCGCGTACCCTATCCATGCGGGGGTGCAGAGATCTATCGTTCCCTCATAAAAGTTCTTAAATTTTACAATATTGAAAACAGAGTCTTGTCATGTACCCATGACAATAGTCCAAGTGCCATGCATGCCTGCCATACTTTGAAAGAGGAGTTGGATGGTCAGAAAATAGGGCCATTCTGTTATATTCCATGCGCTGCTAGAACTTTGAACCTGATAATAGATGATGGATTGAGATCCGCAAAACAAGTGATTTCTAAGATCCGGGAGTTTGCAATAGAGTTAAATGCCTCATCAGTGATTTCTGAGGATTTTATTCAATTTTCTACAGCTTATCAAGAAGGTACTTGGAAATTCCCTCTTGATGTTTCAGCAAGGTGGAGTGGAAACTACCAGATGCTTGATCTTGTTCGCAAGGTATCTCACTATATTTTACAACTGCTTTAATTAATGAGCATAAGAATCATCCAAAAAGTGAATATGGTGATGTTTTTCTTAAATTACGGTTAGCATTGCTGTACCAATGTTTTACAAGGCAAAACTTTGAATTGGAGTGACTTTTCATGCCTGAAGTTTTTCATATTTGCTCTTTTCCAAAAGCTGTAAGATTTTTTTTCCCCTATGTTTGCTGATGAATCTGGTCGGTGTGTGGATGTTGATCTGAAGTTCCCTTAATTCCAATCTGTTATGTACTACAATAATGTAACAATGCAGCATGTTACAGCACTCGTGAGTTGAACCATTAGGGTATATTAAGAAATCTTGTGATGCATCATGCATGCATTCAAAATTAGAAACAATGGAACAGTGTAAAACAATGTGTATATTTTTATGATGCAGGCTGGTAAATCTGTGGATGCTGTTATTCGTAAATATGATGAGATGCTAGGCAGTAGGATGCTGCTGAGCTCTTCTGACAAAAGTGTGGTTAACATCATGCATCAATATCTTGAACCATTCTACAAAACCACAAACAATATCTGCACGAGTAAGGTGCCAACAGTTGGGCTTGTCCTTTTCTTCATGGATCACATATCAGAAACGATTGCAACCTGCAGAGAATCACGTCACAGCCCAGAATGGCTAAAAAGTGCTGCAGAAGAAATGGCTAAAAGGGCCAGAAATTATATTAATCAGGTTTGCAACATATTTACGTATATGACAGCAATTCTAGATCCTCGAATAAAGGGAGAGCTGATCCCTGATAGTTTAAACTCTGAAAATTTTCTGGACGAAGCAAGAACCCATTTTATGAGGAATTATTCTACTAGCCATTTCTCATCTATGAGTTCTGCATACAATGCTCAAGAAGTTGAAGATGGAGGAAGTGTTTCCTTTGCTGAGGAAATAGCTCGCAAGAAACGAAGGACAAGCATGAGCTCTGCCACCGATGAGCTTACACAGTACCTTTCAGAGGCTCCAGCTCCTATACCAACAGATGTTCTAGAGTGGTGGAAGGTCAACAGTACACGCTACCCTCGACTCTCTGTGATGGCTAGAGATTTCTTGGCTGTGCAGGCAACTTCAGTTGTGCCTGAAGAACTTTTCTGTGGCAAAGGTGATGAAATTGACAAGCAACGATTCATTATGCCACATGATAGCACACAGGCTATTCTTTGTATAAAGTCATGGATTCAAGTTGGCATCAAGTTTAAGTTTAAGTCGACTGAGATAGATTATGAGAGGTTGATGGAACTAGCAGCTGCTGCTGCTGCAACAGATAATAGCCCTGCGAGTTCTGAGAAAAAGCAAAAATAATGATAGCAGATGGCAGCACCAAAAGTGACAGTACTTAATTAACAAGCAAACATTGCTCTCACTTTTAGATTATATCTTGACTTTGGCTCATTTCCTCTCATCTTCAACTTAGAAGATGGAACTGGGTGTTTTGTTCTTTGAAACTTATTGTTGTAATATATTAATATAATGTATTATGCTGTACAGCTATGAATTCTTGAAATTACTAACCCAGAGAAAAATCATATCCTTGATGATGGGACTCTCCCTTCGTTATGTCTGCATGATTTGTTGCACACCCAAAGAACGCATATTTTATACTGCTTGACCCCTAGATATTCGTTCCTGCATATATACCATGCAGAGCAAAGGCAAGGATTTAAAAGCAGCGTCCTTTTCATTTCATTATTATTTTGCACCAGAACCGAAGAGACACGTTTTCTGATTAAAAACCTACATTTAAAATAATAAAAAAATAAATTAAACATACTGATATATATTTAAAACTGTTACAAGTCCTACACGTTCACAACTCACAAGTGATTATCTCAAGCATTCTGCTCATACAAATCCAACCGGTGACTTGTACAAATTGACTCTAGAGTCTACACTGAATGCACGATGGCCTAGGATCCTGTTATTCTTGTTGGAAAGTAAATGTTATTACAATGCTGGCAACTCTCTGGACTGGTTCCTATACTTGCAGACGACTTAAAGGGTATAAATAATTATATTCAAAACTACTGAAAGTACATGCATAAAGCCTAAAAAGCTTCACTTTGCGAATTATAATTCAAGTAAATAGAAAAAATCCATTTATCTAAGTGGATTGCAATGCTGTTAATGCCACTTGCTGACTACTCCCTGTTTCTACATCAATAAGTGCTCACGTCGATATTCACGTACAATTACAGGCACGCTTGTAGGAGGAAGCTGCAACACCAACAGGAACAGTAAATAGAAGATTGTGAAACTGATAATTATGCAAAAGCAGGAATTAAAAATGTTAGCTTCATGCTCTCATCCAACAAGAAGAAAATAAAAAAGGACATCTAAGAAGCAAGGGGCATAGAACAGGTGTCATTAAGAGTGCATAAGACTAGCCGACTTCATTTTTCAAACAGTCCTTATATCCTCTCATCCTAACACATCCCCAACCCCTTCTTTCCAGAAAAGATGAAACGAAAAGGAGAACAGAATCGAAGTACACAAGACAGAAGACCAGAAAAAAAAAAAACAGAAATCTAAAAATTCAACAAACCAAGGTTAAATATAAGCTAAACCGGATACTGCGTAATTTAAAAGATAAATATAAAGATGATGATGCCATTTACAAATTAAGCTTGAAAAACAATAGAAAACTAAATTCAACTTACCATGCCATAATCCGTAACAATGGCAGAGACATAATCTGAAGGAGTAGCATCATACCTGTCAGAGAAAATAAAATCAATGCTAACTTTTTCTTCTTTTCTTGGGAGGATAAGGTGTTCACACAAACGAAATATCTTAAGCTTACATCAAATTCAAAAGCCTCAAATTGTCTTCACTAGTCCAATTGTCCAGATAATTGACATCCATTCGTCCTGGAACTCTGGCAACAGCATCTGGGTCACCTGCAAGCAATTTGTAGTTTATCAAAATACAGCTTCCAACTCCTTTACAAAATATAAGGGCATGTACTAAGACCATGCTTAGAAGAGCTTGAAGTCAATAGAACTGGGAGGAAGATGCCCCAACTATCGCATAATACTTGATAGCAGTACAAACAAATTACATCCTAATGCGAGCCCCTCTTGATACTGACAAAAAGTTTACGCTGAAGTGAAAATGTAACACTAACAAGCTGATATAACAAAATTACCTAGTTCATTCGAACAAAGTGAATCTAGTTGCACCCTTTCATGAAATTTATATGCTTCACAACAGATCAATACAGGAACACGAAATGCATGAGCCACCATTGCAACACATGAAGTCCCAACCCGAGAATATACAGTTCCATTAGACAAAACTGCTGAAGCTCCAAGAAAAACCCGTGTGACCTCGTGCATTATGTAAGAAACAGCGTTTATATGAGTGTATGTGCAATTCAGGCCCTTAGCCACTAGCCTACGAAGTAAGGCCTGACCTTCAAGCTTTGGCCGGGAGTCTACCACAACAACACGGAACTGTTTTCCAAGATCATGGGCATATAAAAGAATCATCTCAACCACACATGACAATCCATATGTGAGAAGAACATCCCCATCCTTAACCTTTGTAAAAGCATGTCTAACAATCACCTTATCAGCAAGAATTATTTTCTCATTAATGAACCGGTCAATATCAGAAGACAGAGCTGCTTTTGCCTCAGACTCAGAAAGACTTAAAGGCAAATTGACAATACGACTCTTAACAAACCTAATTGCATTTCCCATGCTCATAGAAAGTGGTCTGCATTCACTAAAAAATGATACATAACTACTGATTTTTGAAGTTAAATCCCTAACAAGGACTTTATCATCTGGTGTGCAGTAGTCTCTAATGGCATCTTGAAATGCTCTTAGCATCGCAATACAACGAGCATTACCCCCTGCTATATCTCCTGTCAAATAACGCAAACCAACCTGAAAATTAAATTAGCTAATGAGTGCCATATCTGAACTGCTAATTTTCCCCATGTCTATTTTCATACATACAATTCCCGTTTTGATTGAAAAACCACCTATGCTGTTCAAAGTTCAAAAAACAATTTCATGTCAAATCTGTAAACATGGACTCATACATGCTAATGAGTAATGACAGTATCCAAACCATTGGCTTCAGAATTCAAGCTATAAAAAAGGAACAGAACATTAGATTGACAGATATAGGCTGTGGCTTGTCAGAGGGCATTAGAATTCTCACCTTTAAAATGAATGAGTCAACCAGGCAGGGTATAGTGATGATGTGGGTTCTCATTCAAAAGAACTAAGTATGACTACCTAGTACACCATGCATATTTACATTGATGAACATGAACATTTGATGCATGTAAACATAGGGCAAACAGTTAACGGATTTCATATTATCAAGGTTCTTGAAAATATATCTCAGGGCATAAAAAATAGTGTGATAATACTACTTTATGATATACAATTATAGATAATGAATTATTGTGAATAAACGGAATTATATATTTATAATGTTAGCATCCAGCTTCAGATCACATATGACATATCTAACTGTATTGGTCTACAGACGCCATGGCCACTATTTTGACACAATCTTACGTATTTCCAGAAGAGTACCTTGAACACAGC
Source organism: Sesbania bispinosa (assembly GCA_026901365.1). NCBI lineage: Eukaryota > Viridiplantae > Streptophyta > Magnoliopsida > Fabales > Fabaceae > Sesbania > Sesbania bispinosa. The sequence continues at coordinate 410,749 of QLOH01000403.1, read as the reverse complement.
AGGATGCACTGAATCAATGTGGAAAAACTTCGATTCAAGATTAGGAAGCTGAGTCCTGTGTTCATATTGAGGCAAATGCTGAAATAATTCAACTCTGTTTCTAGATTCAGTTGGATTCACTACTGAACGCCTTTTAGCCTTTTCCACTCGTTTTTTGTCATCAAATTGCATTCTCGGAGGAGGAGCCTCCTTTTTCCTATCTTTCCCCAAAGGATGATCTCCTGTTTTCTTATCAGTAGCCACTGGAGATGTAGAGGGAGGACCATCTTTCTTTTGTGAAGTCTGCTTCGTATTTTTACCTGGGGCTGCTCTCCCAGATTCAGCAAATGCTTTACTTCCCTCAGCTGGATACAGAACAAAAATCAAAGCATAAATGCAGATTACAGACTACAAGAACAATATGAAGAGCAGCCGAGTATTTAAAATTCCTTAATGTGTAACATCTGAATTATCTAACACATTAAGAACCATCTACTAAAACACTGAATTTCATCAAAGCCAAACATAGGATATTATGCAAACGACAATTTTATTGAATTTCATCAATGCTTTCAGTAAAAGATGCCACTAAAATATATGCAATTTGCAACCCAGAAAGTTTCTAGGAAATTATGTAAGGTTTATTCTACCATGCCTGTAGAAAATTTGGGACTGGAAAGAAAGAATCAACATAGATTTTTATGATCCATAAGCATTGATTTAAAATTCCAATAAATAAATAAGAGAAGTCCAATATAACATGCTATGACTTGTAATTTAGAGAAACATATATACATATAATCGATCAACAAATTCAGAATCTGAATTCTGAACTATTTATCATATATTGGATGGATCAGGACAATAAATTTAACCACTAGAAAAATTCAAATGAGAGAATAAACAGTAATCAACCTTTAGAAGCAGCTTTAGCAGCTCGTTGAGCCTCCTGCAAGGCTCGTCTCTCAGCCTTTGTAGTTTTTGCTTTCAGCGGCTTCGAACTTGATTGCAGAACCTCTTTCTCTTCCCTCTTTTCTTCTAACATGTGAAAGAACGGTGCATGTAAAATAATCAATGAATAGAATATGTTCATGAATCACGCATGATTGCGAAAAAGTAAATGATAAATCAATGTTTACCAATGCGAGTAGCATGGCTTGGATTTTGCGGAGGGTTCAGTAGCGACGAATCTCCAGGGAAATTGGAACTGCCAATTGCCACGTGGCGGTCGCCGGAAGAAGGAGACTCCGGGACGGGTATGGTGGCGGTTTTCTCGGAGAGATGACGTGGCGGCGGTGGAATCATGAGCGGAGAAGAAAGTGAGTCGCTCGCGATAGACAAAAGATAGTGATATGGTGCGAGTGTGTGTTTTTCGGTTAACAAAAGATTTTGGGGGGTTTTGCAATCAAAAGGGAAATTACGGTTTATACATCATTTGGGATTGGGAAGATTTTCAGTTTCAAAGAGTTGCGTTGTAACGACGTTCTGTTTCTGGCCGTTTTTCCCTTGACGGTGGGGCGGGAATCGTGATTTTATAATCTCATATATTTATTTCCTTTTTTTCTAATACTCATCTTTTTTTTTATTATTTCTAAATTCTAATACTCATCTTAATGACTTGCCACGCGAAATAAATATAATAAAACATAAAATATTCTTTTATTATACTTTTTTTAGATAAGACATCAAGGTACGTCAATATTAGTCATTACATTATTTAATAATATTTTAATTAATAATTAAATTTTAAAATCCACCATTAAATTAAAAGTTACAATCATATCTATAAATTTTCATATTGATTTAAAATTATTTAATGAATTATTGAGATACATCAATATTATCACCATTTTTAAAAATAAAATATGAAAAATAAGAAACATTTGATTTTAAATTTATTAATGTTAAAATTTTATAAGATTTAACACGAATAATCAAAATAATCAACATAATAAATAATTATAATTTAATTATTGGATTTATAAAAACACATTCTATGTAAGTTGACAATGGTGTAATAATTGATATAATTCATGCAAATATAAATTGAACATTCCTCAAATTTTTAATGTAAATTTTGCTTTATTATTTAGTACTAGAAGTAATTGATTGAAGAAATAAAATTACAAGAGAGAAAATAAGTAAAAAAAGAAAAGAAAAGGTGTACGATTTTTTACTATTTAAAAATATTTTCTTTTTAGAAATTGAAAACTAAAAAACTTATTTGACAAAAAATTTTATAAACAAATTTAAAAAGTGTAACTTTTTTGTTTTTAAAAACAAATTCTAAAACAAGTCTATAATGATTTGGAAAATTATTTGTAAATAAGAACTAAAACCAAAATTTTATAGTTTTATTAGGATGAAAAATATATTTAATCTTTTATTATTTAGTAACTCTAAATCCACTTCAACGACCCGATAATAAGAGTGTGTAGCTGATATCTTACATCATATGGTAATGATAGGGGTGAATGTATGTAATCTCGATAAAATATAAGATTTTTTTTTTGTGAAAGTATATTAGATTAAAGGGTAGACTAGACAGTTATGTGAGACAATAAATCCATAGAACCTATTCTACAATGCTTCAAATAATAAATAGGCTTAAATATGTTTTTAGTCCCTATAAATATAGGTCATTTTGTTTTTAATCCCTGTAAATTTTTTTTTTTTGGTTTTTCATCCCTATAAAATTTTTCGTTTGTCATTTTGGTCCCTGTCATTAACTTTAAGCTTATGTGGCTAACGGAGTGCCACGTCATCCTGCCACATGTGATTTTTCTTCCAGCTTAATTTTGTTTTTAGTCCCTATAAATATGGTCTTTTTGTTTTTAGTCCCTATAATTTTTTTTTTGTTTTTTTACCTCAATCTCATCCCCATCCAATATCACAGTGTCCTTTTGCTTCTTCTAGTGCATTGTTACACTTGAAATTCTTGAATTCTTCATGGTGGGTTTACGGAAATAAATTTTTTATATATTCAATTATTTGAAATTTCAATACACTTGAATTCACTGTATAAAGTAAGAAAAACTTGTAACGACCTTTTTTCTGTCTATTGACTAACAAAATTCTCATTTGATTTATGTCTATTGATGACCTATATATAACTTAACGTAATTTGTCCTGAGTAACAAAAAAGGCTTGTAATTGTAAATCAAGTGAAAATTTTGTCAGTCAATGGATAAAAAAAGAATTGTAGAGAAAAAAAGGTCATTACAAGTTTTTTCCACTTTATACAGTGAATTCAAGTGTATTGAAACTAGTATTGATCCCGTGCGATGCACGGATTTGGTATTCAAATTAATTAAATCATGTGATAATTAATTAACCTATAATACAGGTAATTAAAATATTATTCAATTTATACATTGAAAATAAAAAAAATTAGTGTACATTTTAATGAATATTGTGTTAATAAGAAAATATATTAAAATGTATAAATGAAAATTTTAATACATAATGCATAAATAAATTTATATTTATAAATTATCTCTTTGTACTCTATATTTTTTATAATATTACAAAACTTAAAATTATCACGGTAAATAAGAGTTTTAAATCCTTGTTGACACATCACAAAATATAGTAAAAATAATAATGTGAACACTTAGTTGAGTAGCACATAGATATTGATTTTATCTCTTTGAATATTATAATATATTAGTTTCGTACTTTTTTAAAATTTATTCATTTGTTAATTGTTATCTTTTTTTATGAAGTGGATTATAATTTAAGTGGAGTATAGTTTATAATATCATATATAATAAATATATGATAACGTTTTACTATTTTAGTTTTTAAAATTAAACGAGTAGATATATTTCATTTTCTGTGTCTAATATTTATGTTTTGTACTTTAATATTTGTACAAAAAAATTATAAATGAAATGAAGCAATTATACCTAATTTTGCAGTACATTGAATTTGGTTCGTTTGTTAAGTATTTATATTAAGAATTTAATTAGGGTGTGGATCAACTTAAGATAAAAAGTTTGACACGTGGGAACAAAAAAGAATTGGCCACCAGTGGACAGTTGACGAAAATGTGGACAAATTTAAAATTATAGATTTCAAATAATTGAATACATAAATAATTTATTTCTTTAAACCCACCGTGAAGAGTTCAAGAATTTCAAGTGTAACAATGCAGTAGAAGAAGCAAAAGGTGACTGATTTTGGATGGGGATGAGATTGAGATGAAAAACCAAAAAAAAAATTATAGGGACTGAAAACAAAAGGACCATATTTATAGGGACTAAAAACAAAATTAAGCTGGAAGAAAAATCACATGTGGCAGGATGACGTGGCACTCCGTTAGCCACATAAGCTTAAAGTTAACGGCAGGGACCAAAATGACAAACGGAAAATTTTATAGGGATGAAAAACCAAAAAAAAATTTTACAGGGACTAAAAACAAAATGACCTATATTTATAGGGACTAAAAACATATTTAAGCCTAATAAATAATACAAAACATAATATGTCCGCTCAAAATACATGGGATAAATAAGATAAAACAAGAAAGAAATAAAACAAGCAAACCCATATTCTTTACTCAGTTAGTGAGTCTCATTGTCAAAATTGATATGTTCTTTTCTAAGTGAACCAAGAAGATCCACGAACATATCAGATGAGCAATCTCAGCCCCACAAAAGTAGCAAGGCAGATAACAATAGTCACAATAAAACCCAGTGAAAAAGAGGGGGGAAAGAAAACAAAGATGATAGATAGATGATATTGGAAATGTAGAAAAGAGGAGAAGGTGAAAGTGGTGAATGATAAAAAGAGAAGAGCGATATGGTCATGGAAATGAAAAAAGAGACAGAAAACAGGAATGAAAAAAAAAAAAAAACTCTCACCAAAGAGAAGAGATAACACACATAGAAAAGGATAGAAAACTCTTCCATAGAAGGAGAAGAGTCCTCCAATGGAGGGAGGAAGCTCCCAACCGGGTAGCAGTGAGACACTATTTCTTATGGGATTTTCTCTTGGGTTGTTCCTAATAGGGTTTTTACTTAGATTTTGATAAAATATAGAGTTTGAAATTTCAATTTTGAGTTGGAATTAAATTCAAACTTTTTAACCTGACCATTTTATAAAAATAACGACTTTAGCCAATAAAACACGCTAAAAATTGGGAAACCTCTCGAATTTGTATATAATTTTTTAAGCTCAAATTAAATCCAAATTACTTTTTTGCCCTGGTCGCATGGGTCCAACGTTGATGAATTGAGTCCATTACAAGATCTATTAAAAAAAAATTAACCATAAAAGTCTATAAAAAACTAAATTTAACAAAAAAAAATTCTGATAATTATGAATGTTACAAACAAGCATAACCAGAAAAATGCATATTCCAGACATTCGCCAATTCTATAACCACCTTTATGATAAGGAATTCAATTTTGATCTATCACAATCCCAAGTCCCAACTAAGATTCAAGGTCGATGTATTGTTATGTTACTTAATTATATAGAGCTGTAGTAAGGTGCTCCAAACTGATAGAAACAGAGTTCCTCATTTTGACCAAAAAAACAGAGAAGAAGACAGAGTTCCTCATTAAACTAACACTAATTCTCACAATAGAGAAAATTACAAATAAGACAAATTTGAAAAGATCAGGCAAGGAAAGATGAGGTTTAGATATATCCAAGGCACTTAAGAATGGCTGTTAACAAAGTTGTTGTGACAAAATGCAAACAAGTTAACACTGTCACTCTTGTTGCACAATAGTACATTATATACAATGTAAGGGCTAGGTCAATAGTGTAAAACCTATAAAGTGAAGTTGCATGTTATTGTTTAGTCTCTCTTCTGTCTGAATAATGCATTCAAGTGAACAGATAATTATGTTATTAAACTAAGCTTTCTTCCAACACTCAGGAACACCGAAACTGACATTCAATTTGGGAACATTCAAATTACTAATGTTTAATTGAAATTAAAACCAATAAAAAAAAAGTAGCTACTATTTTTCCACACTCTGAATAGTAAAATTTAAAATTTCAAAAGCCCTAAATCTTAGGAGTTTGCCATAATCCTGAGTTGTTTTAGCATTGAATGGGTCATCGTAAAAAATGAGCTATACTTACTCTGACGTGGATATGATAATCCATTTGTCATACTATAATTGGAGAACAGTAAAAATAGTATCTATGGTATTGAATAGCAAGTTACAAAATTGGTTGAGTAGGCCACAGCACAGCTGATTAAAAAGAAAAAGAAAAAGTCTGAGTGATCTACCCTCATGGCCTCATCTAAGGGAATCAGACCCAAAAAAACACCCATTCCCACTTCCACGTGTACCCTTGCATGTCACCAAAATAGGACCTTTAACCCCACACTTGTCCAAGCAACACACATTTCCTTTCTCTAGACAAGATCCCCTTCATCACATTGTATTTACTCTCTCTAGCTCCCTCACACATTCAGCTAGCCTTCAACTTTCTATACCATGGCTGACGTTAACCCAACCTCAGCCCAAACTACAAGATCACCATCCTCCACCTCAGCGGCATTTCTTCGAAGGCTTCAAGAGCACGCTCCTAACTCAACCCAACTCGCTGGTCTCTTGACCCTTCTGGTAACCGGAGCAATCTTGCTTCTCCTCACTGGCTTAACCGTCGCAGCAACCGTTTTGGCTCTGATCTTCTTCTCGCCGTTGATCATAGTCTCGAGCCCAATATGGGTGCCAGCTGGCACCTTTCTGTTCCTCTTAACCACAGGGTTCTTGTCCATGTGCGGATTCGGCATCGTCCTCGTCGCTGTGTTGTCTTGGATGTACCGTTACTCAAGGGGTCTCCACCCACCTGGTTCGGACCGGGTCGATTATGCTCGGAGCAGGATTTACGATACTGCCACCCACGTCAAAGACTATGCTAGAGAATACGGTGGGTATTTGCAGAGTAAGGTGAAGGATGCAGCGCCAGGCGCTTGAACAGAGTTGCTGAACGAACCGGTTCGGGTTACATGGGTCGGATCGGATCATGTTGGTCCGTTTTTTAAATTTTTTTGGGTTAAATGTTATGGCCAATGGTATTGTGTAATGTAGAAGTTTTTTTTTTTCCTTCAACTTTATTCATTTGTTCCTTTTTCTTTGGTGTGATCGTGTCTGTGTCTGGGTGTTCGTTCTTCTACGTTTCACTATATGATATTTCCTTTGTTATCATCAGCACTGATCATCGTGATTATATTATGTTTTAGGATTCTCAGTAGAAAAGGAAAAAAAAACAAAAGAAAACAAACCTACTATATTTGTTTTGTAACTACTTTTTTTTGGTGAATTGTTATGTAACTACTAATTAACTAATGTCATTATGTCACAAAATATTTTATGATTTGATATGAATAGGCATGTTCATTTTTAGGTTAGTTCAAGTGAAAATTAATTCGTGTGTGAATTAGTCCTCAAAAATTGAAATTGATAACTAATTAATTTCTCTGTTAATATCACTTAGTTTAATAAAAAAAAGTGTTAAACTGGTATATTAAGAAGTGTAAAAAAAACTGGTATATTAAGTGACAGAATAATGTGCTTGTACTATCAAGTGACAAATAATATGCTTATGTGGCTGATCAGTTGTACCACATAGGGTTGTCTAGTGGTTGGGTTCAGGCCCAATTAATAAATCCCAACCGTTGAAAACCGTATCTAATAGTGTAATCTATCCTTATTTATCTGTTGCTATTGGGTTTAGGGTTTAGTGTAATCTATCCTTAATTAATCATCAATGTTATTTATTTACATTTTTAGATGAAATTATGGATAAACAATCTTATTAATCAATTAAGGTAATATTATCCGTGCATCCCACGGGTAGAGCACTAGTATATGCACATACTAGACCATTTCTGACTGCATATGTATTTGGTTATCGGGTGAATAGTACATCGCATGTGACAGGGTGGGTAGATTCGATTTTGGGCTTAAATTTTTTGGGCCTAATAAAAATTGGAATAAAAATGTAGATTTTTTTTTTTATATTTATGTTTGTTACAGATTATAACAAAAAGATATTAGATTACATAAAAGGAAAAATTATTACAGAAGTCAGTTATTACAGATTATAGAGAAGATTATTAGTTATCACAACAAAAAAAATACAAAAAAAAAAAGATTTACTTTATAAATTACAGTATCAAAATTTAAAAAAAAAATCAGAAATAGATTTTATTCCCAACTGTGCACTTCTCCTGCTGCACTCTTCCCTTATCACTATTTTCGCAGTTTCCTTGCATGTCTCAGTTACACGGTCCAAACAGGAATAGAAACAGAAAGTAAGAATAAAAGAAAAAAAACAGAAAAAAGAAGGAAGGAAGCGGTGAGGGCGAAGATCTGGAGGGGGGCACAAATCTGACTGATCGTTACGGAGATGCAGCGGTTGTTGTTGTCGCACCATTTCCATTCTAGAATGTGTCGTCTGAATATAAAACATTTGCGGCAGCGACGTTACGGAGGAAGTTCCTTATTCACCGGCTCCAGCAAGCAACTATTACCCTTCAACGGTAGGACTGATTATAGAGGAGTAGGAGGACGCAGATTTGAAGATATGTTTGTTGGAAAAGAAAAACGACCATAGATTTAGAGTGTGTGGGGCTAAATGTTGAGAGAAGGAAGCAGTAAGATCGAAGCAAACAAATGGGCACAGAATGAAAGAAGGTGAAAAACTGAGAATGGGGGAAGAGAGAAAGGGAGGGGGTCGTGAGCAGGGCGGCTACTTTATGGATGAGAAATGGAAAATGAGGAATTTATACCTAGGGTTATGAGACACCCCTATTTGGTGGACTGATGATAACTGAGCTTAGCCCAAAGCTCGTGTGCCTCATCTTATTTAACGGTCGGGTCGGTTTTCGATGGGTATTTTTTTCTCACCCGAGCCCGACCGTTCAAACCCATGTAAAACCGTTTTTTTACCCCGACTACCGATTGAACCCACCCAAGTACCCTTTCTTCAAATCGGGTTGGGTGGGTTGCGGTCGGTGAAAAAAATCTGGATAACCCTAGTACCACATGATCAGTTGTCCTTATTCAGGACGGTAAAATCCCCCCCAAATAAAACCTTATTTCACTCACTCATGGAATTTTACTCTAAATTTTTCTCATATGTATGAAGCTTAATCGAATTTCTTATTTATTATCGACTTTTATTATCGTTTACTCTCATTATAACGTTGATGAAGCTTTCACCTTCTGTGCTTTCTCTATTTGTCTGTTGCTGAGAAATGATCCCAGGTTATTGAAGAATGTAAGTGGTCTCTTTTGTTTTGTCTCTTTGCTATAGGTCTCTTGCATGATAAATAATATGTTTTTTGATTTATTTATGGATGAATGTGTAATTTGTGTGATCCTGAAATTAAAAGAAAAAGGTAGGGTTTAGCAGTTATGTCTTTTAATTTGTTCAGAAGTTTTTAACAGGATATGGACCCATGCATGTTGGTAGAGTTTTGAGTTTAAGTTTGTGTTATGGAGTTGTGATCCCATCTTGGTGTTCTAAACTTCTGCTTTCCTCAATCATTGGAGTGTATCATGACTCTTCAACCCATTCAAAGTATTCATAATCAAGATCCTCATTTTACACAAAATACACACATAAAGGTAAAAAAACTACTTTTGAAAACCAATTTAAAGTGAAAACTAATTGAGTCTCAAGGCATGTTTAGTCTGAAGCCCTGGAATTAAGGGTTAAGGATCTGTTTGGTTTGCATTTTCATTTCCTGTTTCCATTTCCTGTTTCTTGTTTTCTAAAATTTTACAAAGGAAAAACTGGAAATGCTGGAAACAAAAATTTGCTGTTTCCAGCATTTCTAGTTTTTCCTTTGTAAAATTTCAAAAAACAGGAAACAGAATGAAAACAGGAAATGGAAACAGGAAATGAAAATGTAAACCAAACAGGCCCTTAAGAATTTTTAAATGAGATTCATATATTATTGACTCGGTCTAAAGTTGTGCTAATGTAGGAGGAATATTTTGGCTTTTGTCTGGAGAGGTATCTCAAGTCTAAAGCAAGACGTTAGTTTGAAGTGCAACATATCAAATTAGCGTATGAAACCTCAGATCATCCTAAGTCTGATGATGTAAATATCAAAGTCTGATTAAATCTAAGACTAAAGATCGTCTCCTAAAAAGAGTCAAAGATGTTATTTTCAAACTTCAAAAAGGACTACCTCGGACTCAAAGAACTGCAAGTGAACTCTCAATGTAAGATAGAGAATGTTTTTCAAAAAAAGTAGAAGGATGTTTGTATCAAATAGTAAAAAAATCAGAAAAGGACATTTGCTCTAAACAAAAATCATTGTGCACTACCAAAAGCAACTTGTGAAAGCCCCACAATAGACCAACCACTTCATGCATTTAATGTTATGAGACAACACACACAAGTTATCTCACAACATCTGTTTGCTGGATAAGCCTGTAAGTATAAGAAGGAACGTAAATATCATATACATAAGCACTCTATTTTGCAAAGCCTACACGCTGCCCTTTTCATTCTTCAAATTCTTTCATTCTTTATTTATTTTGTTTACATTTCAAACTTGTTGTTTGAATTGAAACTTCTTGATAGTCTCTAAAATTTGTATCTTTCATATCAACACTTAGTGTTAGGTGAAAGAATATATGTAAGCTTGATGAGGAAGCTTAGAATATTGAAATTTACCTTGATATATATATAGTGAAACTCCTAACTTGGTTATGGACTAGATACAACATATGTGGTTGGTGTGAAATAGTATGAATCCTTGGTTAAGACATTGTTAAAATAATCTTCAAAATAGTTTCCTGTTAATTCTGAAGTTTCAAATTCAACTCACATAAAATCTTCAGGCCTAGTATAAAGTATTTGTAAACCTATTGTGACCTTAGTGTTGTGAAAATAAAAGTTCTTAAGAAAACACAATTCAACCCTCTTCTTATCTTTTCCCTATGTATTTCAGAAAGGACACCTCAAAAACCATTTTCCTTTATTCTTTTATTTCTTTCACTCCATCAACTTTAGCCTTCTACCACACACACAAGTTCATGATGCTACTTTCATCACCATAAACATTTCCACTTGTTCCAAGATTCAATACAGTCCTCTTTCTCTCCGTGGGTTTGTTTGATTTAAGGTTTCAGAGGGAACTTACTATATGATGGAGAAGAATAGAGAGAAATAGAGATTAGGGTTATAAAATTGCCGAAATGAGTTAAAAATATGCCTAACTTGAAAGACTTAACAAGTAACCTTTTATATATGTAAGCATTTGGTGTTTATTTAAAACACTAACCCTTTAATTGTTTTAATGTCAGATTTCACGTGAATGGATCTATAACTATACGTGGGTCATAGCGTCCGCTTGTGCAGCTGAAAGTATACTATAATTCATGGGTTGTTGTTGTTGAAGAAGTTCATGCTGATCCTGGGTTTTAGTTTGGAAGATTCCAACTCTGAACACCTATTTGTTTTTACCTCCTTGTTCTCTTGTGGGGAATATGGCAGTCATAGATTCCAAGTTCCAACCCTCTATTTCTCTCTAGCTCTTGTATTATTATTTCAAAATAAGTTAACTTGTTAAAAAAGGATCAGGTTGGTTGAAGCAAAAGTATATATAGGTAAGTTTCGCTCATGCCAAGACATAAAAATTAGGCTTGGGTTGGATTTATTTGCACCTCTACAAGAAAAAAATATAAAACGGATAAAAAGAAAAAGATGCGCGCCATAAGAATAGTCCTCGCAACATGTAGCATACAGTTGAAGTTGAGGGAAGAGTATTAAGAAATAGTGTATCGATCAAGAAGAGAATAATGGAGAGGGTGGCTTCCTTTCTTTAATCAAACAATATATATATATAGAGCGAGCAAAAAGATGTAAAGTCACTAATATTTATTTACAATGACAATTATCACCCCCTCTCTCCCTATAAATAGGAAATACCTAAATAATTGAAGGAAAGGAACCAAAGTGATGGTCAATATATATTGCAAATTAATGTTGGTCCATATGAGACACTCTTGTTGATGCAATGACTTTAATGGACCATCCTATTTATAATGCATCTGAGTCAAACATACATGAGAAATTAAAATAAACACATTCTTTTCATCAAACATTACATTGTGAGTGAGACACTTACTCACCCCACTCTCCTTCCTATCAATGACTTTTAACACTTTCTCTCTTCCCTCATTTAATGGTGAGAATCAAATACAATTGTATTCTAGTTTCACCCAATTACAAAAAAAAATATGCTTATCCTATCAGTTTAAAGAAAGGAATTCAATAAAAACGGACTAGTTATGGAAATTTGATTGTAGATATAGATTAATACCTCATATTATTGGCGCCCTTAATAAAAAATGGTCCATATGCTAACCATTTTGACAAGATCATTGCATAAAAAAGTCAAATAACAATGAATTTGATCATGTTAATATGAAGTTTAAAGTTGAAAATATAACTTTTGAAAGCTTCTTCTTAAATGTGTCTCAAGCAGCCATTTCCAACATCAGTGTAAATGGTACATCTTAAATACTAAAGACTTATGTGTTTCAAATGTATTGGTTCAGTTCGATTTGATGGGGTTCAGATTGGTTGGTTCGGTCTGATTCGACCCTTGGATCAGTCCGGTTTGGTTCAGTTCGATCCTCTCTGTTCTGGTTCGGTTCGAGCGGATTGAAGTTGGTTTGATCCGCTTCAGTCTGGTTCGATTTGAGCAGGTTGGGTTTAGTTTGATCTGGTCTGATCTGGTTGGGTTTGGTTCAGCCCGATCTGGTTCAGTCCAGACCTGGTTAGGTTTCGGTTCGTTCTTGTTCGACTTTGTCCGGTCCGATTTGGTTCACTTCATTCTAGCTCAACCCCAATTCGGTTTGATTTAGTTTGGCCAATTTGGTATGGTCCTATTTATTTTGGTTGGTTGAGTTTGGTTATATACTATTTATTTGTTTTTTTTGGTTAAGTGGAGGCCAAAAGGCCAAAAACACTAAAACAGAATACTACGAGTAAAGGAAACTCCTACTGAGTCCTGCCATAACAAACTAAGACAATCCCCAGGGGGGTTAGACAACATATGAAGACCAAAATCCCTAGAATGAGCAGAGTTAGCTAAACGATCTGCGATTTTATTCCCTTCCCTATAGGTATGAGAGATCACTAGCTGCCAAGGTTTCTGCTTCCACTGGAGAATTTTCTTCAGAATGGTAGCATAAGGATGATCTTGTACATCCCCTTTCTGAATGAGAGAAACTGCTGTTGAAGAGTCGCTTTCCACCCAGAGCTTAACATACCCATTCTCCCAAGCTATTTTTATAGCGGTCTCAATAGCTTGCAGCTCTGCCATTAAAACACTAGCTCTACCAAGGTTATAAGAGAAACCTGTCAACCATTTCCCATCAGCTCGACGATAAACACCCCCACAACCCGCTTTGGAGTTATAAATAACAGACCCATCCACATTCACCTTCACCCAACCAGGATTCGTGAAATTCCACCCCACTAAGACCTCTTTATACTTGGGAGATTGGTTGACTGAGAGAGTCCAATCCCTGCACCCGATTTCTACCTGTGAACGCACCAAGGCTGAAATTTTATCTACAGAAAAGGAATCATGTTGAAACATGAACTCATTTCTACTCTTCCAAATAGCCCATACCCCAATACCAAAGCATAGTCTCCACCACTTGTTTGAGGAAATATGGATGTTGCTACTTATCCAGTCCCTTAAATCTGTTGTGAAAAATGCGTTAGGTAATCTACCATTCGCAAGCCTCATCCAAACCTCCTTCACTTTGGTGCAGTCCCTCAGAATATGGATAGGAGTTTCTTCATGAGTAGTACATAAGGCACAAATGTTATTATCAATGAAACCTTGCCTGTACCCTTTGCTCCTAGTCTTGAGACCATTATTCAAAATTAACCAAAGCAGGCATTTTGCACGTTGATGCCCATCCCAATGCCAAACAGCACGCCACAAGGGATCCAAAATACTGCTCGAGCAATTTTCGAGCAAGTTGTACGCTGACTTGGTTGAAAAAAGGCCATTGGAATTGCCTCCCCAAATCACCGAATCCTTTCCTAACTCAGGGGCTGGACAAGGGTGAGCCACTATTTCAGCAACAAGATCAGCTGACAATAATTGAGATAAGAGGTGAATCTTCCATCCATAATTTGAATCAACAAAATCAACTACCAACGTTGTGGACCAAGTGTCTACAAAATTGACCAAGCATTCTTCACGTAACACTGTTCCTGAGGGTAACCATCTATCTTCCCAAAACCTTGTGAGTTTACCATCACCAATCACCCAGCGGATTCCTTTCAAAATAAATTGCCAAGTCTGTCTAATTCCACGCCACACCAGGGACTCACTATTTCTGGTAGTCACCCTTGGGATAATGTCATCCCCATAATGATATTTGCTTTTGATAATGCGGACCCAGTAAGCATCCGGAGTATGAATCAGCCCCCACCTTATTTTCATCATCAAGGCTTGGTTGAACTCAAAGAGGGATTTGAATCCGAGCCCACCCTTGTTTTTTGGTCTTCTAATTTTCTCCCAGGCAACAGAGTGCCACCTCCTGGCCTCTGAGGTATTCCACACAAAATTCCTATGCATTTGCTCCAGTTCATTGCACACTGACTTAGGCAATAGCATGGTTGTCATGGTATATGTGGGCAAAGCTGCAAGAACTGATTTGGCAAGAGTGATACGACCAGCAAAGGATAATGAATCAGCACGCCAAGCACTTAATCTTTGCTGGGTTTTCTAGATAATGAAGTCATAAGTAGCTCTGGTTGGTCTATTATGCAAAATTGGCACCCCCAGATATCTCCCAAGGTCATTGGTAAGGCTATATCCAGCCAAGCTACTTAACTGATTAGCACGAGCTGCATGAACATTGCGGGAGAAAAAAATCTTGGATTTGGCAGCATTCACCTTCTGTCCAGACATTCTACAGAACAGATCAAGACATTGTGAGACCACTTGAATTTGCTGACTACTAGCTTCACCAAAAATTAGCAAATCATCCGCAAAAAATAGATGGCTAATATAGGGGCCATTTCGACTCAATTTGATAGGGCTCCATTCTCCAGTATCCAGTCTATGATTAATCATATGAGCCAGTCTCTCAATACAAAGAACAAACAAGTAGGGGGATAATGGATCCCCTTGCCTCAGCCCCCTAGAAGGATTAAACTGCTCAGTTTTGTCACCATTAACCAAAAGCTGCATAGTGCAAGAAGAAACACATCCTCTAATCAGACTGCAAAAGCTTTCTTCAAATCCAATATCAAGTAAGGTGTCCTCCAAAAAATCCCATCGCACCCCGTCGTAAGCTTTTTCTAAATCTACCTTCAAGGCAAAGTACCCCTTGTTTCCTCTGATTGTTCTCATAGTGTGGAAGATTTCTTGGGCGATAACCACATTATCAGAACTGTGACACCCAGGGACAAAGCTGCATTGGTTAGGAGAAATGAGCTCAGCCATAATACCTCTCATCCTAGTTGCCACAACTTTAGTTAACATCTTGTAAACAACATTGCAAAGACTAATTGGGCGGAACTGATGAACTTTATCAAGTTTAAGTATTTGCATGCAGTGATCCGACACTGTATAGAGTTTCTGGGGTCTCTTTATGGTACACAAACTTTTTTACTGCCACGTGTGGGTTAGAATGCTCTTCTAAGAATTGTGTCGGAGTTAGGTGTTGCTGAAAATTATGTTCACATAACCCCTCATATTTCTAAATAGGTTTTCATGGTTTCTCTGATCTGAGCCAAACACATCTTCTATCTCTAAAATCGATCTGACGATGACAGCTGAGCGACGTGTGATAACAGGGGGACGTGTGATAACAGGGGGCTCGCGACAAGTACGGTGGTGCACCTGCAGGTCTCGGCGGCGCGAGGTGGACGAGGAAGACACGACTTCGGGAAGAAAAGGTGCAATTAATTGGTTTGTGGGGAATCGGTTCGTTGGTGCGGCAATGATGGCGAGGCCGTTGGCTGGCCGGGTGGGGCGGATGGCGCGGTGGAGACAGTAGATGGTAAGGGCATGGTTCTAAAAGGAGAAAGAGGAAAACAGAGGGTTGTTATTCTTTTTAACTCATTTCACCTTGATTCTTTTTGTGCTTGGGTGCAAGCGGTGCCAAATCAACATAACAGTCTGCTTTGGTACATCTGGGTTTATATGACGTAATTCTTTTACACAGATGAGAACTATGGGGTACACTTGCAGCTTTATGATATTCTTGGCTTGAAAAATGACATTGATAGAGTCTATGGACTCAATCCTTCCAGCCGTGCCTAGCTTGTGGGTTAAGTGGCAAATATCATTACACACCATTACATTATGGTCTACGTCGCACATTTGCCATTTTTTCCATAATTATTATATATAAAATAATAACCAATCAAAAAAGAGAGAAAGGGGAGGCCGAGTTGAGAGAAAGAAGAGCAAGTAAAGGAAGGTGTGCATTTTGAACTTTGATCGATGAAGCTTCAGGAAGGACGCCTCTTCAAAATTTGAATAATTAAAGGACTACTTTAAAAATTCAAAAGTTCAGTTAATGGAAACCTTTGCAAAATATGTAAACTAACAAACCGCTTCAACAGAGAGCAAAACTCGAACCCGAGACTTTACTTAGGAGGAATCAAGCATGTACCACTTGAACCAACTCCCGTTGATATTCGTCATCCATTTCCAGTAGCAATATATCAACTGTTTAAAATACTTGTGTATTAGTACAAGTATTTCATTTCTTACTTGTGTACCATAAAATCTTTCAAGTTTCTAAACTTATTTTAAAATATTTTAAAATAAAACTGAAAACTCACAATCACAAAACGGCCTAACTTTTATATTAGAATAATAACAAAAAGATGATATAATGTTATTTTATTAAAATTATTTTAAATTTGTAAGTAATTGTACTTATAGATATTGGATGTGTTTGGCAAAACTAGCTGATAAGCTGCTAGCTGATAAGCTCCAAGCTGATAAGCTAACTTATTGAATTAGAAGTGTTTAGTAAAACTAGCTGATAAGCTAGTTGGTAAATGTAAAAGGACATAACTATATACATTTTATTATATAAATTCTATTTGTGTTTTCTAGAAAAAAATATTATTATTATTATGTAATTATAACTTATATTTTTTTAAAAAATAATTAAATTGTTATTAAACCTTTTAGTGATAAAATATTTAATTAAAATTAAAATAAATAATGAATTTGATAAAATAAATAGTATAATATAAAAATAATTTCTTAAAATAGTGAAAAGAAAATAACAATTCAATTAATTCATAATTTTTTAAATTACTTATTATATAAGTAATAATAAGTAAAAGAAATTGAACGATTTTTGTTACTAAAATTGAAAATAGATCATAATAGGTAAAAAGAAATTAAGAATAATAAGGAAAATGTATTAAATGTAATGGATAATGATGAGATAAAATTAAATAAGCTACAAGCTACAAGCTACAAGCTAGAAGCTAGCTAGGTGAAGTAGCTTGTAGCTTATAAGCTAGAAGCTCCTAAAATAAGCTACTTTGAGGTACCTTACCAAACACTTTTGTGTTGGTCAAACTAGCTTATAAGCTAGTCAAATAAGCTAGTAGCTAGCTTATTTTTTTTGGTCAAGAGAACATTCATTGAAAAATGCCCAACGACACTTACAAAGCTTAAGGATGCTAAATAGAGAGTATTACAGCAATGCACTACAGATCTAAACAACAAATCGAGCACGCATACTCATTCAATCTAAACAATTTAGCAGTTCTAATAGTAACAAAAAAACAAATCAAAGCCTCCTATTACAAAAATTCTGAAAACAACATGAACTTTTCTTCTCTTTTTTTATTCCTTTCGGATTAGCACAAGTTCAACATCAACTCCAAGCAAAAATTCACACCATCAACCGCAGTCAATCTGAGTAAAGCAATGCTGCAAAATTGAGCTCTAATGGTGAAAATGCATAGAAGGCAACAAGACTGAGTAAAATCAGTGTTGCAAGATGATGACTCTAACAGAATCTCGCAAAAGAGGAGGTGGTGGCCGGAAGGGAGTGGTGGTGGTGGTGGATGGAGAAAGGAAAAGAAAATACAGAAGAAAAAAAAATACAAAACAGAAAAATAAAACATAAAAACTTTGACTAAATAGAGAGAAAAACTCACTTATTATGAGTAGAAAACCCTCCTATAAAGGGAGGAGCTCCTCCCATGGAGAGAAGAGCCCCCAAAGGGGACGAACTCCCGTGGTGCTGGTGTTGTTGCAGAGAGCGCGACGCTGAACGAAAAAAGTAGTTAGCTTATTGGTCTTACCAAACACACTCATTGTGTTATGGCCGCAATTAAACACTATAATCTAACAAGCCTTAATTCCTTCAATGTACTGCTCTCTCAGCTTTTTTCTCTTCACACACAGTCTTGACAGAACCATATTTTCCAAGTCAAGCCAATATAATAAAAATTATAGAACCATTCCCCTCAATTAAAACAAACAGATAAGTTCAAAACTCATTTCCCTTGCACACTAAAAAAAATATCTAAACCAAAGAAAAGAACTAAGTGACATGCAAACTAAGCAAAAGAAAATAAGAAATTAATACTAATTTATAGGAATTAATTTTCGTAAAACGACATGCATATATATGAATAAAGAAAAAAAAAAAAAAAGAATGGATGAGTTTGTCTTTGGTCAGATAAAGGAAGAACGTGTGACTTTTTGCTCAGACTTTGTATAGTCACCATATTTGATGGTCAAATTTTACTAGCCTCATTCAATTGATATGTATATAGTATATGAAACGAATAAAATTAAAATATGGGAAAAAATTCACAAGTAAAGGGTAATTAATTTTAAGTTATCGCATTACTAATTTAAAATATCTTTCAAGAGTAATTACCATAAGAGAGAGTGTACGTGCATAGGTTTTTTTATCATTTTTTTTAAATAAGTAAATAAACATTACATTGCTAAAATACGTTTCTAATTATTTTAAGACGAAAAAATGGTTTTTGTTTCTAGCTAGGACTGGGAGAAGCAATTTCTGATTGAAACGATATTATTCAAAGTTTTGAATACCCTCTATGTTCGGAGGTATATATTATTCATTCGATCTAATTAAAACGATATCATGGAGTAAATAAATAGTCATATATACTATTTTCAAAGTTTTGAATACCCTCTATATATTCTCTCTCTTTCTCGTACTAGACTAAACGAGAAGGAATAGTTGTTATCTGTTTGGGCTGACTCCTTCAATATTGCACAAATTAAAGCAGTGAAAACGTGATGCAAAAGACAATTTTTGTATGCTGAACGGGTCAGATCGACTCGAACTTTTCTTCTTTGAATATCGTTGTTGATTCAAAGGCCTATGTCAAACTACACGAGATGAGTTGAAGTCAACCACAGACTTAGATTTGACCAGAAGTAATCACTAACATACTAACTCTCAACCAATCCATTCTGTTAATTAACTTTTTTAGTTAGCAAAGGTTGAAGGTGGAGCTGCCCAGGGACATGCCACAGTTGATCCATCGATCAGTGTTTTTTTTTTTAATAAGCGAATGAATTATATTAAAAATAGAGTACAAGGGTTATTCTAATTCATTACAATAACACCTAAACAATAGTAACCTATGACAAAAAAACAAAACCAAAATAAAATCCCCTAAACTAGGATTGAAACAACCACCTATTCCAAAAAGGAAAATGAACATAAAAGGCAAAAACACCTAAACATTGTCACAAAGAATTCTCCAATCAATAAAGTAAACAATAAAATTTTTAAAATCCTTTGAAACCACCAAAGATCATCACGTGACCGGTTGATGTCTAAGTAATGATGATCAATACAGTGTAACCAAAAACATTAGATGAAGAATCAGATCCAGGAACTGAGAAACCACAAAGTAAGCCAGTCTATGGCAACTGACATAAACAATAGTGACAGTCATCAAAAAAACTTTTGCAGAAACTCAACTCTTAAAATTTAAGCAAATATCTGGCTGCATAGGCTAAGAAGATAAAGAGTAGCAAAAAGATTTATCCCTTGCAGTAAGCCACTTCCAACTTCGAAGCTTAATTAACTCCAATAAGTCAGCAAGAACAAAAATGTGACCTGAGAATACAACATCATTTCTAGCTAGCCACAAACTCCAAATTGTGGACAACCAGATTACAGCACACCTCAATCGCATGTTAGAGGTACAATTAGGGAGTCCCAAAAACCGATGAAAATGAGTAGTATAACAATTATGATGCACTGAGGTGAAACCAAACCATTCCAAACACATAGACCAAATTTGAAAGGCAAAGTAACATTCAAAAAATATAGGGAAAAATATGTTTTTTGTCCCTGTAGTTTCGGTCAACTTGGGTTTTCGTCCCTATATTTTAAATCTTTGGTTTTTTGTCCCTGTTCTTTCTAAACCCCTAAACATTAGTCACTGTCGTTAGTTTGGACCGTTAAACCTGTGACGTGGCATGCTGGGCAATTAACACGTGGCATGCTAGGTACACGTGACATGCTAGGTAATTGACATGTCACAGGTTTAACGGTCCAAACTAACGGCAGGGACAAATGTTTATGGGTTTAGAAAGTACAGGGACAAAAAACCAAGGATTTGAAGTATAGGGACGAAAACCCAAGTTGACTAAAACTACAGGGACGAAAAACATATTTTTCCCAAAAATATATTAGTTGTAGTCTCCAATCATCTCCTGCACCAAACTGAATCATTTAAATGAATATTTCTTTCAACCAAATTCTTTTTTGAAGGTATTCTGTCCAAACAAGCCTTCCATGCAAAAGCTGAAATCTTAGAAGGAACTAGCTTACACCAAATGTACTTATGCAATGGAAAAATTACAAAAATACCCTCATTAATAATAACTTTATAAGCTAATTTCACAGAATATTGACCTCCATCACCTCCTCTCCAACACCAAGAATCAAGTTGTGAACTATGAATCTGAGCCGGATTCAGTTCCAAAATTAACTCTGACAACAGTTGCAACTCCCATTGAAACAAAGTCCTTCTCCACTCCCAATTCCAAATAATAACCCCATCTAACAACAATATCATATCAGCAACAGACACATCCTTATTAATTATAACAGAAAATAACCTACTAAAACGATCACACAACGCAGCTGGGCCACACCAACAATCCTTCTAAAAAGATGTATTTTTTCCATCCCTCACTACCTTAATTAACACATCTACTAGAGAACCACTTATTCATAATAGTATCTCCAACTTCAATTGACCACAAATCTCGCCACCATCTAGACCCAACAACCCTCTCCTACTCACACCAGACTCGCCGTATATAGATGTCACCACCCGGTTCCAAAGACTACCCCTTTCCACCAAGAGCCTCCATCTCCATTTCCCTAATAAAGCAATGTTAAAGGAACTCAGTTCTCTAAGCCCAAGACCCCCGTGCTCCTTTTGCCTACAAACATCATCCCACCCAATGTATTTTCCTATGTTCATCAATATCCCCTCCCCAAAGAAAATTTGAAAATAAAGAGTGAAGTTGAGAAATAATACCTTTTGGAGCCTTGAAGAAGGAAAGAAAATAGATCGGAAGTGATTGGAGAACTGATTTTAAAAGGACGATCCTACCACCAAAGGACGATCCTCCATCACTGTTCTATATTGCCAGTTGAGATAAATTTGATTAAGATATATATAAAATGATAGATAAGAAAAAAAATGTATGTGCTTTCATTTCTCTAATTCTGAGATGGATTTAATGAATAATATATATTAATAGTGTAAAATATTTTTAATGAATTTAATAATATATGAGGTGTCATGTTCAATATAATAATGTGATAACATAATATATCGTATAAAACTTTTTTACACTATCAATATATACTAATTAAACTCTTCTAAGATTCATTTATCTTAATATGTCCTTACTTACGAGTAAAAAGAATATTTAAAAAGGTATGGTATATAAAATTAAACATGTTTTCTTCTTCATATTAGTCTTGTATACTGCATGTGAACAGTGCAGCCCACAATTTTACCGCACTGTTTGCGGTTTTGGCATTTAGTGTCTTTTTTTAGTCCCTTATTTTAGTTTTTTTTAAATTAGTTTTTATTTATTTTTTATTTTATTATTATATTTATTTTTATGTATTTATCTCATTAAAAAAATATAGATCAAGAAATACAATAAATGATCACATAAAATTTATGTTAATAATTCATGTTAACACGAGGTTAATTATGTGTACAGAAACGGTGGATATATTATAAAAAATAAGGTTAATGGTGTATCCATTTGTGGTTAACATAATAATATTTTTGGTTAATTGATTTTGTGAGGTTAATTGCAACTCCGGTTAACACTAGGTTAATTATGTGTCCAGAAACGGTGAACATATTTTAAAATGAGGTTAATGGTGTATACATTGGCGGTTAACAGAGTGAGATATTTGGTTAATTGAATTTGTGAGGTTAATTGTTTGAACATAAATGGTTAATAGAATAGTATATTTATTAGTATAAAAATAGAATAATGATGATAAGAAACTTATGTCAACCCTTCAAAAACACACATTTATTGGTCTATATTTTTATTTAATGAAATAAATAATAATATTAATAATAATAGAAAAATATAACAATAAATTAAAAAATAAATAAAAACTATTTTTTTTTTAAAAAAGAAAAAGACAAAAACAGCTATAGTGCGGTACCATTGCGATACGCACTGTACGCGGTACCATTGCGGTACGCACTATACGTGGTACGTTTATCACTGTTGTAGTCTTTAACATTCTACGCTTTTATACTAACTAGTTAATTTTAAAATCATACACTGGTATGTCATTTTTAGCATGTTTGGTTTAGCGTTGAAACGTGATAAATCACGTTTTCAACGTTGAAAGTAATTGCGTTCTGAAATCCAAACTTGAGTTTGATCATTTTAAACGTTAAACCAAACACACATTTTATCAAATATTGAACTAGATGTCTCAAATAACGAGACTCATTACTCGACTCTCGTTATTTGTACATAGTTTTGTAGGTATATATTTTTCGTATTGTGTCTCAAATAATCTCGACCCATTCAACATACTATTGAAAAACTAAGTCTAAAAGGAATAATAAACAAAATATGTATTAACACAGCTATCATTTTAGTACCTTAAACATAAGCTCACTTAGAGCATGTTTGGTTTGCATTTTCATTTTCTGTTTCTTGTTTTCTGAAATTTTATAAAGGAAAAACTGAAAATGCCAGAAATAAAAATTTTCTGCTTACAACATTTTCAGTTTTTTCTTTATAAAATTTCAGAAAATAAAAACAGAATGAAAACAATAAATGAAAACACGAAATGAAAATGTAAATCAAACGTGCCCTTAAATAATTAACAAAAACAATTGCAAGAACGTTCTCGTCATAATTCCGCTAAGGATAAAATAAATAAATATTAGAGATCAATTGAATTTGTTAGTTTCAAAGCGCCAACATGGCATGAAAATGGATAAAACAAAATCGTCGTCATAACTCATAATCTCATTTTTTTCTTAAAATAAATAAATTAACAAAGATGTTGGTAACTGATAATATATTTAACTCTATAAATTAAATTTGTCAACAATCCTCTCGCGTCTTCATTATATTACTATTATTATTCACTTTTCCACTATATTTCATATATTTCTCACCAAATTGTTAATTATAACATTCACCATTTACTTGTTAAACTATTTTTTAGCAGGGGATATATATATATATATATATATATATATATATATATATATATTGTTATGAAAATAATGCTGACAATATATAAAAGTAGAGAATAGAAAGAAAGAAAAGAGAAGGAGATACCGAGAGTTGGTCGTGTATTATTCCATCCAACATAATGGGGTATTTATACAAGTGAATAAGGATTAATAATGGAAATTAAGTAACCCACAATTGAGGAAACTATGTAACCTACAATATATAATATCTTCTCAAGATCAATTCTTCTATTAAAGGAAATAGGTAAAGTCATATCAGACTAAATCTGATGGGCATCCACCATATCATAATTATTCATAACACTCCCCCTTGGATGTCCATTATTTCAGAATGTGCCTCGCTAAAACCTTACTAGGAAAAACCCAGTGGGACAAAACCTAGTTAAGGAAAAAGAGTACATCATTCTTTAATACGCTATTAGATACTACCTCATTAAAAACCTTGTCAGGAAAACCCAGTGGGACAAAACCATGACGAAGGGAAAAAGAGTGCAGAACGTATTTATGTCTCCCCCTCATTTGGGCAATCATGTATAAGACGAAGGAGACCAATCTTTTGTACAAGTTGCTCAAAAACTTTAGTTGGCAACGACTTTGTAAAAGATCTGTCAGATCCTTTCATGAACTTGTTGACGTATATATCACAAAATTTTTAAGATCATGAGTTTGTTCTATCTCATTGAATATGTCATTCTTTCAACTAGAAAATACATGCGTTGTTATCTTCACATAAGATCGTCAGAGTGAATTTTCTGGAAGATAAACCACAAGTTTCTTGCACATGTTGAATCACATATGTCAACCAAAAGCATTCTCGACTCGCCTCATGTAATGCTAAAATTTAGCATGATTAGATAATGTGGCAGTTATAGTTTGTTTCATGGATTGTAATGAAATGGTAGTTCCATCACTTGTAAACAAATATTTTGTTTGCGATCGATCATTATGAGGGTCGAAGAAATAACTTGCATCTGCATAACCAAGCAGGTTTGACTTTGCTCTATTTGAGAAGAATAAACTCACATCCAATGTACCTTTAATGTAGCAAATATATGGTGAATTCCATTCAAATGCCTTGTAGATGAAGAACTATATCTTGCAAATAAATTAACAACATATTATATGTCGGGTCATGTATAAGTAGCAGGATACATTAGTGCTTGAATTGCACTAAGATATGATATTTCAATACCAAGCATTTCTTCATCATTCTCTTGAGGTCTAAAAGAATCTTTGTCCACATAAAGTGACCTTACAACCATTAGAGTGCACAATGGATGTGATTTGTCCATATGGAATTCTTTCAACATATTTGTTGTATATGCTTCTTAATGCATTATAATTGCATATTTTAAATATGCAAGCTGTAATCCAAGACAAAACTTTGTCTTTCCGAGATCCTTTATCTCAAATTCTTGCTTTAAGCAATTTACAGCTTTTGGAAGCTCTTTAGGA
Organism: Sesbania bispinosa; assembly: GCA_026901365.1. Classification (NCBI taxonomy): domain Eukaryota; kingdom Viridiplantae; phylum Streptophyta; class Magnoliopsida; order Fabales; family Fabaceae; genus Sesbania; species Sesbania bispinosa. The sequence continues at coordinate 385,543 of QLOH01000403.1, read as the reverse complement.
GTTCCAATAATATAAACAACAAGTATGACATACTCTTTGCCATATCTTTTTATAAAATTCATGGACAAACATGATCATTCTTAAATCCCTTTTTCAACAAATATTCATTGAGGCAATTATACCATATATGTCCATATTACTTTAGTCCATAAAAGGATTTATTCAATTTGATTGAATAATTTTCTCGAGAACTTGGACTATATGCTTCTAGCAAATTAAACCCTTCACAGAGTTTGATATAAATGTTATTTTCAAGAGAGCCATACAAATGGGTCGTAATAATATCCATCGATATTTTCATGTACACCAGAACTGAAAAGTATCGAAAAGTACTCGCATCCACCACAAGTGAATATATTCATTCAAAAACAATGCCAAGTCTTTGCGAAAAACCTTGGGCAACAAGTTGTGCTTTATACTGCACATTTTCACTTTTCACATCTCATTTTGTACAAAAACTCATTTGTATCCAACTAGCTTTACACATTCAAGTGTGTGGGCTATAGGCCCAAAACTTTACATTTTGCAAGTGAATTTCATATTGGCCAATCATTTCTTTGTCGACATTCTTTAACTGATTTCGGTTCTTGATCCTCACTATCATTTATAATATCAAGCGCTATTTTCAATGCAAAAATGTTGTCAACGTTGACTTCATGTTGGTTCCATTGTATTTCATTCAGGACATAATGAGATCTCTTTATTTTCATGAATTTCAGGTACCTGAGTTTCTTTTGAAACTGAAATAATAATTATGTCCAAGGACTCTTCTAGAGTCTCTATTCCCTGATTATGCCATCTAGATTCTTAGCTCATTTTATTTTATGAGGATTTTTTTTATCTTTGGAACCAACCGGTCTGTCACGCTTTAGGCGTGCTTCAGACTCATTTGCAAATGTAGATCGTCCAACAGGGACGTCTATTTTAATTGGAGCATTAGCAGTTGGTACATATTTTTGGGTTAGTGAATACATTCGATAGTTGGTTGGCTAAACTTTGCAGGTGAAATATCCTTTAAACTTCCTGTTCACATTGTTTTGTTCGAGGATCAAGATGGATAAGGATAATTCATTCCAACCAATTTCTTTGCCCAACTGCTTATTTTCTCCCCCTAATATTGGGAAAGTAAATTCATCAAAATGACAATCAACAAATTGAGCCGTGAATAAATCTCTCGTCAATTGTTCAATATATTTTATTATAGACGAGGATCGACAACCAATATATATTCCCAACCTTCTTTGAGGTCTCATCTTAGTGCATTGTGGTGGAGCGATAATAACATGTAATGCACATCCAAAAATTCTTAGATGGGTAGTATCAGTTTCCTGACCAAAAACCATTTGTAAAGGGGAGGACTCATAATAATTTATTGGCCTGATGCGAATAAGTGTTGCAACATGCAATATTACATGTCCCCAAGTAGAAATTGGAAGTTTTGATATCATTAGTAATTGCCTTGCAATTAATAAATGATTATGCAAGATCATTTTGTGCATGAACATACTCTACAAGATGTTCAACATCAGTTCCAATTGACATACATAAATTCACCTACATGATCAAGGTGTATTGTCTTGATTGAGCTCTTAAACAAATTAATTGAGCAGACAATCTTGCAAACTCATGGTTGCAAGTTGACAATAACCAAACATGTGGCCATCTAGTTGATGCATCAATTAAAATTATAAAATATCTAAATGGCCCACATGATTGGTGTATTAGTCCACAAATATCACCTTGTATACGTTCCAAAAAGGTGAGAGGTTCACTTCCAATCTTTGTTGGTTATAGTCAAATAATCATTTTTCACTATGAATAAGCCACACTGGCGGAGCTAAGCTCTTGACCTACAGGTCCTATATGTTTTCCTAAAAATAATAATATAAGAACCCTATTTTTTGACATTTCCATCTCCAATTAGATGATCAATTTTTCCATTAGGATTAGAAAAGAAATCAGCAACATCCAAATGAGTAACATCCATGTGTCCATAATCGTCATCACAAGTAAAATTTGTCTCAATTCTTTTTCCCTTATCCTTAAGGGATTCTTGGTAAGGGTCAACAAGATGTTTTGGTGTACGACAGATACGTTGCCAATGACCTTTGCTACCACAACAATGACATATGTCTTTATGATGGTCGCTATTTTGCGCATCTTTACCCTTTCCAACATTTTCATTATTTTTCCACTTATGGTTGGAAAATGTGTGTTTAGCATTATCACCATGACCATGTCCACGTCCATGTCTATGACCACGATTTCGACCACGACCACGACCACGACCACGATTACGACCATAATTTTGTTTAGGAGTATAATGGCCACATGTTGCTACAACATTCCCTTCTTGGAAATGGAGCAGTTTGTCTATGAGTATGGTGGTCGTGTGTTGCTACAACATTCACTTCAGGGAATGGAGCAATCCCAGTTGGACGAGATTCATGATTTTTCATCAAAAGCTCATTATTTGTTAAGCCACAAGGAGACAAGAAATTAATTCGGAGTATTTCTTGAAACCCTTTTCACGATATTGTTGTTGTAGGAATACATTAGATGCATGGAAAGTGAAGAATGTTTTCTCTAAAATGTCATCATCAGTGACCTTTTCTCCACATAATTTCAATTGGGAAGTGATTTTAAATAAAGAAGAATTGTACTCACTTACAAATTTAAAGTCTTGTAGGCGTAAATGCATCCAATCATACCGAGCTTTTGGGAGAATTACAGTCTTTTGGTGGTCATATTGTTCTTTTAAATTTTTCCAAAGAACAAGGGGATCTTTTACCGTAAGGTACTCACCCTTCAATCCTTCATGGATGTGGTGACGAAAAAAGATCATGGCTTTAGCCTTATCTTGATTAGATGTTTCATTTCCTTCTTTGATAGTATCTCCAAGACCTTTTGCATCTAAATGAATTTCAGCATCTAATATCCATGACAAGTAGTTTTTTCCTGAAACATCAAGAGCAGCAAATTCCAGTTTTGCAATATTTGACATTTTTAAGTACTATATAAAATATAGAAAAAAATTAGAGAATAACCAAATAATATCTAATAATGTTTCTTGGAATAGAAGAATATAAACATAATGATGTGAAAAACGCAACGTTTATCGTTAGTTGTAATTGTACCTTTTTCTTGTAGGATGGTAGTACCTTCTCCAAAGGAATGTAAGACTTCTTGCTCAATTGATTATAGCCTCGTGCTGATAACGTGTTATGAAAATAATGCTGACAATATATAAAAGTAGAGAGTAAAAAGAAAGAGAAGAGAAGAAGAGACCGAGAGTTGGTCGTGTATTATTCCATCCAACATAATGGGGCATTTATGTACGTGAATAATGATTAATAATGGAAACTAAGTAACCTACAATCGAGGAAACTATGTAACCTACAATATACAATATCTTCTCAATATCAATTCTTCTATTAAAGGAAATAGGTAAAGTCATATCATATCAGACTAAATCTGACGGGCATCCACCATATCATAATTATCTACAATTTAAGCTATAATTTTTCCTGCTCAAATATATTTTTTTGTTATATTAATAATAGTTCTTTCATTGTATTCTATTTTTTGGTATGAGATCACAAATGTATTTTTTTACAGAAGGGAATTCTGTTAAATAGCACTGCTGTATACATTCGGTCGTTAACATTAATTGTGGTTTGGAAGATGACTTTTTGTTTCTCTTCTTTATTGTTTTTTTATCACATTAAAGACATTAGACTATTTTTTCTCATATTTATATTACAATAATTAATATATATTGAAATAAAATTTAAAAACTTCATAAAATTTTTTTCTTCTTTTCATTAGTAGATTTTTCACTTTATTTTTCTTTATTCCTTAATATCTCGATTTTTAATAATGCATATCCCCCTCTTTTAATTCCATTTGACTAGGAAACTGTTTTTTTTTTTCTTTTGTAAGACCACATACACTATAAGAATGTGCATTTTTAGACGCAAAAATAGCGACGACCATGTAGCGTTGCTACATCATTAAATGCGTAGTTCAACGTGTACTGTGCTATTAATACGTTGTGACAGTTAGGCCGTTGTTTCGTATTTTAGCGTCGCTACATTGAAAAAACTAATTATTTTTCTGAAAATAAAAAAATATACATAGCGACGACCAAGTCATCGCTATGTTTTTAATTAAAAATTAAAATTGGCGTGTCAGAGAAAATTTTTAACGTAGAGACGGCCTTACGCGCACAAAACCTTTTCCCCTCTCATCTTCTTCTTCCTCCCTCCTCCTCTTCCCCTTCTTCCTCCTTTCCCCCTCCTTCCACCTCTGGCCACCTCCTTCCTCTCTCCCCCCTCTCGTTCAACTTCAATTTCTCACCGATTAAACACTCTCCCTCGTACAAAGGTTCATTTTGAACCAATCAGAAGCTCCGTTAGTTGCTTCTATGTCCCTCCTCCCTCTTCCTCCTTCGCTGTCCACCACTACCGGCCGCCGTCCACCACCACCTGTTGTCGTTCAGGTAATTATTTAATTAATTTATGTTTTTCAATTATAGTTATATAATTATATAATTAATTATTTAATTATATAGCTAGTTATTTTAGTTATATAGGTATTTAATTATATAGATAATCATTTGTTAATTATTAGTAACTATTAGTAGTAATTAATTATTCACAAATAAATTATTAATAATTAATTAGTAATTATTACTTATTAATTAATAAATAATAAATTAGTAATAATTATATCCTTCCTATGATATAATCATGTTTGAGTAGAATCCCTTTAGACTTAAAAGTTTTTTCCTCCAAATATTTGATATAATTGTATATCGATGACTCCAACTTGAGCTTACTAATTTTCATGCCAATTGATCTACATGGTAAACCTTGTTTTTGTTTTCAACATTTGCATTTTTTTTAGATGTTTTTACAATTATTATTCTTTGTTGTTGAATGTTGATGAATGATTTATTGGCTATAAAGAATTTTTGAAAAATTAAATTGAAAATAGGTGAATAAACAGAGGGTAAGTACTATTGTGTTAGCGCAACAAAGCAAGATTTTTTTAGTAGCCTTTATTGCATGTGATGTGAGCAGTAAGTTTTGGAAGCCTATATTAATTTTACATGGTAAGTTAATAACGTGAATAGAAAAACTATATTACATTACATATTAGAAAAGTTTTTGTGGAAACTTTATTGAAAATTTTCATCTGTTTAATGGTTGATGTTAATATTTGAGGAAAAAAAACCATATTAAGATAATTAGGTGTATTCCAACTAGCTAATTTAATTTTTTGATGTAATTAAAAAAGTCATGCACGGTGAATATATAATAATTAAGTTTAATAAAAGTTATGTAAAAAATATATTATATATTATTTATTAATTTTGAGTAAAAAAATATTATATATTATTTATTAATTTTGAGCATTCATTATGTAAGACACTTTCATAGCAATATCTTATATTTATTTCAAATCAACCGAGCTCTTATGATAATTCACATGACTTTTTTGTTTTTATTTTAAAATTATAAAAACTTAAAAAAATTATTCCAAAAGTTTTAATATTCTCATCCAATGATATCAACATGATTTTTCTATTTTACTTTAAATTGTGATTAAACAATCAATCAATAAAGTAATAAAAAATTCATATTATTACAAAAGTTTAAATTTTTTATTGAAGTTTTAAAACATTGATTTAGAAGCATATTAATAACTTTCATATCACAATCTCTTTATCCTTTAAATGTTATTTGTTAAAAATTTTAAATATATATTTTCATTTATTTTTAAATTTTAAATTATTTTAAAAATATCAAATAAAATAGAAAATAGTAGTCGAAATATATATTATACATTACATAGTTCTCCGTTCTCACTCTCCTAATTAAAAAAAAACATATAAGTAAAAGATTATTCGTGAGTGGCATAATGGCATGTACTTGACCAAAGTGCAGTTTGACAATTTAGGAATCTTCCACTAACTTTTGTTAAGCTTTTTAAATTAAACGATCAGTACCATTGAAAGAGAATCAAATTCGGATTGGACCAGATCAAAATACCTTTATTTTTATTCCTTCTATTGTCTTACTTGTAAGTTACCAATTATATATACAGAGCAACCAAATTTTTAAATAACTCAAGAATTAATTTGAAAGTTATACTCCGTTGAATACTTATTTTTCATTATATAGTTTTTTTTTTTTTTTATCTTTAACCTCTAAATAAGCATGTAATCATTGTATATCTTTCGCTTTCTATCCTTCTCAAGTATGCCAAAATAAAAAAGAATTTCGTATAAGCATTCTATATCAATTTTAAATTAACAACAAAAAATTCAGGTTACACCATCTGACTAAAGAATTAATGAATTAGGTCATTAATCTAAACAATTTATAAAATAGGACAAACGAAAAACAAAAAAAACGATAGTAAAAACTCGCTCTAAATCGGGTTTGCTGTTTTTCAAATAAAAATATTGCTCATATAAATAAACCATAAATATAAAATTTATGCATGAATTATATTGTTATTTAATTTTATCATTTTTATTTTATAAGAAATCTGATGTTATTTTTATAATAAACGGTGCAAAAGCCCAAATTATATTAATTAATATATCATATAATTTAAAGAGTTAATAAATTCATACAACAAAAATCATATAACATACTTTTTTTCTCTATATCTCTCCATCATATCACCTATCACATCTCACATTTCTCTCTCTTCCCCTCTTTTTTCTCTTCACTCCTCTTTGATGTATGTTGTATGAATGTATAAAAATGATTTCTCTAATTTAAAAATGTAACATTGATCCAATGTCGCCTATTGAATAGTTAAGTGGTTTGTATTAGTTTATAAAACAGTACTCTTAACCTTCATCCCACAACAAGGTTGTGTGAGTGTGATCTCCAAATTAATCACGTGTAAAGAGTTACAGCCACATTTAGTGGGCACATACCAAAACTTAAGTGAATGCAAGTATGACTCAGTGAACTACTGAACGCACATAATCCCACCACACAAACGTCTCAAAAAGCACTTAATCACCACTTAGGCTGTGCTATTAATATGATCACTTAAACCACAGGAGAAAACACAAGACACGTTGAAGACAAAATTAAGAACGATATAGAGATCAAGCCTAGTCAGCTATATTTTTCACACAAGCAGAAAGCTATCACTTCACTGGATGCTCACAATTTGCACCACAAACTCTATACAATCAATAACTGTCTTCAGCAACAAAACAAAACAAACCTACAAAGCTAATTAAACAGTACTAATAAATACAGAACAAAACAAAAAAATGAAAATAAGAGGCACGTGCGAATGCGATCACGAATCACGTGCCTGTGGAATTTCATCTAACTAATTCTAGATTGGAAAAGTGTTTGTTTATGCGCGCGGTAAATCAGAGGGTTTATTGGGGGCGGCGAGTGAGATAACCGGGCAAGGGGCTAGCGCGTGGTGACCTGAGAGGGATTTCACTCGTCTGCTTGCCGTTGATGTCGTAGTAAATTACGCCCGAGAAATCCAACGGCTCACACTTCCCTCCCATCAAAATCTCTTTCTGCCAAACGCCGCCGTTTCCCCAACCCTCTGTTTCCACTTCTTCGCCATGCTTCTTCTTGCGGTTGGGAGCAAACGGCGACAGAGCTTTGCTGCTTATGTTGCTCAGAAGCTTCTTCGGCCTCGCCAGCGGCGATTTCGGCGACCTCAGTTCGATTTTCCAGTCGTCGTCTTTGATCAGCTTCGTCGTCGCCGTCGCCTTCGGCTTCGCCGTTAGACGGCTGGCTCGCTTGGCCAACAGAGCCAGGATCGCCGATATGGTTACGAAGAAACCACCGTTCGTTTGGCGCTTTGATGAGTCTGAGGAAGCAACGTCCACCACCACCATCTCTCTCTCTCTCTCTTCTTCTTCTTCTTCTTCTTGTTCTGCTTCTTTTCTGGGATGAGTTTCGTTGCTGACTCTTCTCTCTGTGAAGTTTGAAATGTTCGTGGTATATATAGGTGTGCAAGTGCAAGTGGAACCGTGATAGTTATTTGGGTTGACTCACTCTTTTTATTATTTATTTTTAAAAAGAATTATTAGCTTAGTTAGGGAAATTTGTTAATCAACGGCTATGCCGTAACGATAATTAGTTCTGAAAAAAATATGCATGATGATAACTTTACATCGTGATTAATGCGTTAATCATGATGTAATTGCGGCCGAAATAACAGAGAGAGAGAGAGAGAATTTTGTTAGCGAAAAAACTACAGTGTGTCGCTCTGCATTAGCATGATGAATCCGCACACATCATATGATGCTATGTTAATTGCACGGCATTGATGGCAACTTCTAATGGTATTATTATTATCGGATTGAGGAAAAAAAAAGGTAATTATTAAAAAAAAATATTAAAAGTTTAATAATTTTACCATTATTATATAATTACAAATTTAAATATTAAAATTTTTTATAAATAGTTATGATTTTACTTTTTTTTTCTTGAAAATAATTATTTTACTTTAGAAGAACCAAATTCTTACCATATTAGTTTAATTTTCCTGTGTAATGCATGAAGTTTTTATACATATTTATTAACAATATAAATCCTTTATATTTCAAAATTTTAAAAAATTATAATTGGTAAAATTATATATTATTAAATGTAATAAAATTATCTAGATGATTTTTGTTACACCATGGATGGTGGTTAGTTTGAATTAGGTGAATAGAATTTGATTTGATTTTTTTGTTACAATAATATAACCATAATAACAATAATTTAAATTTGTTTTAAAATAATATAATATCAAAATCTAAATTTTTCTAACAATAAGATTTACTAAATCAAAACCAATAGAAATCTTAAAATAAATTAGCTTTACTCTGATCTAAGAAATGAAGTTTAGGTTAAATATAAAATTTTTAATTAAATTCAAACAATGAGAATTATAATTAATAAAAAAGAGGTCACATAGACATTTTATAGTATTTTATGAACGATAAAGTTCTCCCTCAGAGTATTTAACATAATTGCATACTCAGGGTTCGAACTTGAGACCACTGGTTAAGCTAGAGCATATCATATGTTTTTGTTATAATGAAATTAAATTATGATAAAAATGTTTGAAGAATATAACAAAAATGTGTTTATAGTATTTTGATTACACCCAAAATAGTTGAAATTATTTTATTAGTGTTTGGTAGAGTAACCTTTTTAGATAGTTATTAGATTTTTTAGAGTACTTGGGATATTTTTTTAAAACTCATTTTTTTCAGTTATTAGGTGAAAAATTTTTACAATTTCGTCGCTAAATAATCTTCACTCATTATTATCTATCATTTTAATGATGTCTTTTTTTTGTCAAATTTTAATGACTTCTTTATCCATCATTTTACAATTTTAATTAATTTTATCAAACACTTCCAATAAAATCAACAAACTCATAAGCTTTCAACTAGCTAACCGACTTTTAAGCCAATTTTATATGTTTAAGAATTAGTAAGGGCATGAAGATAATTTCATTTAAAAAGTATAGATATAGTTTTATCTTTTTTATATTTATGCAATTGGATAAATAATTAATTTGTCATTTGAAAAATATAATTGTTTCCGAATTGTATGCTTTTTAATTTATTTATATTTATTCCAATAAAAAATAAATTTGAGTTTCCTTTTAGTGTTACATAAAATTCAAATATAAAATATCAAGTAGAAAACATACTTCATTAACTATTAGGCAAATACACAAAAAAAAAAAAAAACTATTAGTTAGGCCAAGTTCATTGGGTTATATGTCTTACCATTCATATAACAAATATACATATATTTAATGGCTCAAATATATTTTCTATATAATTTAGAGTTAAAAAAGCTTTGTTTTTTACAGAAATTTTCATTTTTTTTTCTTATTTTTGTACGTTAGAGATGGGTGATGGTCTGATGGATGATCAACTTTCAAAAATTATTAATCATTGTATTAAATTCCTAAAGATATAAACCATTGTCAATGTTAAATTAAAGTTTGTTTGCAAACAGTGTAGTACATATATTATTTATGAAAAATATCAGTAGATTAGTGTTTATCACACAAGGATAATGATCAATGAATCTAAAACTTGGTGAGCATCAAATCATGATTTCCACATGTCATGATCCCAGCCATAGTTTGTGCGAGAGATCAAACTGCGGGTTGAGTCATCGATGGTGGAAGCAGCACTGCAGCAGTGCGGTCGACATTGGATATTTATCTTTATATTTTAATTCTATGCTCAGAATCCGATTCATTCACAGATAAGAATAAGATAATGCAAATTAAGGACAAGTCTTAGCTTTTAAAACACCTGGAGTTAGTGGGCCTAGTGGAAGCTTGTGTGGGCCTAGTGTTGAACACATCATCAACTTTATAAACCCATATCATGCGTCTCTCATTTCTATTGGTCCCACCAACTTGTGTGACATACTAATTACATTAATTTTGCTTGTTTTGTTGTAGTGCCTATAATTGTCTAATCAAGTTCAAAATGGCAATGAAGCATGCATGGTTTCAACTTGCGTATCTTTTAGATAGCTATTAGCAACACCACGCACATCACATTATCTTTCTTTAATTTTAAGGTATAAAACTAAATTATTTTATATAAAATACTAATCATGATCGTTGGTGGTGAAATTATATATTTTATCACTTCCCACAATTAAAGTCCAACATGTATACAATTAGAGGAATTGAACTGAACTTAGTAAGGTAAAGATTACTGCTTGGTAGGTTACCTTCCAATATTTTATGTGTGCATTTGCAACGATTATTAATTAGATGAATTTTGATTTGGTCAAGGACAAGCGTGTGGTACTCTTTTTCTTTGTGTCGAATGTTCACTACAATGTTACGGTCTATGCTATCGTCAATCATCATGCCATGCGAGCTTTAAGTTTGCCAAAATTAGCGGATAATAATATTTAAAGGAAGAAGAAGAAGAGCTCATATAGTGTGCACTATCAAGGGTCAATTTTGTGCCCTGGATTTTGAGCCACCCTTTTAATGATTCCAAGGGGGCCTCTTCCTTTAGATGATTTGTAGGGATCATTTGAATAAATTAGAATGCAATATTACGATTATAACATCTTTTTGATTATAGGTATATGTCACAATCTTTCGTCAGTTGACCGACTTATTCTTCTTAGCATTGGTTTACAAGTGTGGACAAGAATCATAGGGTCAAAGCTAACCCAATAACTGTATGGGGGGGAAAGCATTTAATGATACTTTTTGGTTTTATTCACTTAACTTTTTTGACCAAAAAAAAACTTAACTTTATCCACGGATCGAGTACTGAATATAAGATAATCTTAAATTTTATTCCTTTCTTCTATGAAATGAAAAAATAATTAAATCAATGATACCAAAGTTTAAGGATTTAGCTCAAGGCTGCCAAATCCTTTGAGACCTGTAATTCAACAATCCCAAACAATTTTTTGTAAAACATATGTTGACTTTTTTTGTTAAAAAGTTCAACTTAATGTTAACATATAAGCATAATTTTTTTGGTTTGTAAGTGCTTAAGTTTTATTATAATTAAATCCATTAATAATTTTTCATATTTTTCGTTTTGACATGTTTCACATGATTTTTTTTGTCCAAAATTAACATTATTCTTTTCTGTCAACAATTTCACATTATTCTCTTTTTTTTTGTCGAATTTCACATTATTCTCTCTTTTTTTTTTTGTCAATAATTTCACATTATTCTTAAAATTGGCTCTGAAGCCGTGATAATGGATTGGACCAAATTTGTTTCAAACTAAATTTTAGGACGACGAGCCTAGACGAAAAATCTTACATAAGCCTAACTTAAAATTTGAATCAGGCTTTTTTTTTTGGGTCACTAAAAATTTGACCAGGCTTAGTCTCCTGATTACGGCGTATAATGAAACATAGACAGGCCCATGAGTGATTGGACCTAAAATCCTGTTGGCCCAAATAAATAAAATATGAAGATATATAGGGACTGAAGAAAATATAGCATATTAGACCAAAAAAAAAAAAAGAAAATATAGCATATTGACCAAAAAAAAAGAAAATAGAAAAAGATATAGCATCACTTTAGATAAATTTTTCTAAAAGAATTTATAGCAGGAAAAAAATAAAATAAATCCAACTTTTTCTATAAATTGAAATTAGTTTTTATAATTTAACTTTTTCATAAGTTTAATGGGAGAATTTCTGAAAAAGTTAAATTGCAGGAACTAATTTCCCCTGGTAAAAAAAGTTGGATTCATTAATAATTAATAATTTTTCACATTTTTGTTTTGACATGTTTCACATTATTCTTTTTTTTTTTTGGTCCAATGTTCCACATTATTCTTGAATTAGGCTCTGAAGCCGTGATTATGGATCGGACCAAGTTTGTTTCTAACTAAATTTAGGACGATGAGTCTAGACCAAAAATCTAGAGCATTATTTAACGAGCCTAGACCAAAAATCTCAGAACTAAAATTGGGTATTACTACTCATACCCATAATTTTACTTTTCGCACCACCTCTTTTATTTTTTCCTAAATTACCCTTCCCAGAACCTCCTTCCCTCCCCGATTTTTCTCTTTGTCGTCCGTTTCCCGTCAAGTCATCACCCCACTACTTTCCCAACTTTTCTGTAGAAATTGGATCTTATGTACGGGAAATTGGATCTTGATAAATAAAAATATATAATTGGATATTGAAAATTTGATTTTTAGTATATAAATTTTTTTGTAAAAGTATATACTAGATATTATTTTTTTGACACACAATTATCAGTATAGAATTTACATATTGAAAATTAAATTTTCAATATATATTTTTTTTGTAAAATTATGTATCAAAAATTTAATTTTTAATATACAATTATACGCTGAAAATCAAATTTTCAGTATAAAATTTATATGCTGGAAATTGAATTTTTTATATATAATTTTTTATATATCATAAATTTAATTATTGATACACAATTATACGTACATAAAAAATAAATTTTTAGTATAAAATTATATACTGGAAATTATATAAAATGAATTACATACAACTCTTCGAAAAGAATTGTAAAACGAAAGGTATATAAAATGTATAAATTTTTGGTATCTATAATTATACAATCCTATAGGTATTTTAATATTTTTTCACTATTCATTCAATTTATTACAATATTTTATTAGTTGTTTTTTATTATTGTTACTACTTTTTGTTATCAAAAGTCGTGTCATCTTTTTTATTTAAAGTAAAATTGTTTAAGATGCAGACATTGATACAGATAAGCACGGATAAATTTGTTGAGATTAATATCGAATTTTGGATGTGGTATTATGACAAATATGTTGATTTACATCTATCTATAATCTACAATTATGCAATCCTATAGGTATTTTAATATTTTTTTCACTATTCATTCAATTTATTACAATATTTTATTAGTTATTTTTTATTATTGTTACAACTTTTTGTTATCAAAATTCGTGCCATCTTTTTTATTTAAAGTAAATTTGTTTAAGATGCAGACATTGATACAGATAAGTACAGATAAATTTGTTGAGATTAATATCGAAGTTTGGATGTGGTATTATAACAAAATATGTTGATTTACATCTATCTATAATCTATAATTATACAATCCTATAGGTATTTTAATATTTTTTCACTATTCATTCAATTTATTACAAGGCTTAAATAACTTTTTAGTCCCCGTAAAATATATGATTTTTGCTTTTGGTCCTTATAAAATTATTTTTATTCTTTTGGTCCTCATAAAATTCAGAAACTTTGAGAAAGGTCCTTATTGCCACTTGTCATGCATTCAACCATGCCACATAAGTAATCATGCTGAGGTGGCATAGGCATATGATGTGGCATGTCTAGATGCATGACATATCATTAGAAAATGATAATAAGGACCATTTTCAAAATTTTCAAATTTTATGAGGACCAAAATAATAAAAATATTTTTATAAGGACCAAAAGCAAAAACCGAATTTTTTACAAGGACCAAAAAGTTATTTAAGCCTATTTTACTACTTCTCTGTTATCAAAAGTCGTGTAATCTCTTTTATTCAAAAGAAAATTATTTAATTTATAGATACTGATACACATGAGTATAAATATATTTGTTGAGATTGATACTAAAGTTTGGATGTAGTAATATAATAAAATGTGTTGATTTACATCAACTTTATTGTGTATTTTCCTAATATTTTATTTACATTAAAATTGTTTAATTTGTAGATATTGATACACATGAGTACAAATATATTTGTTAAGATTGATACGAAAGTTTGGATGTGGTAATATAATAAAATGTGTTGATTTACATCAAATATATTTTGTATTTTCCTAATATATTATTTAGGGTGTTCATTGGTTTGGTTCAATCCGACGAACCCGATAAACCCTAAATCATACCGAATCAATTTGATTGGTTTGGATTTTTTAGCTAAATCAGGTTGGATACGAACCAAACCAATCAAACCCGTCAATGATTGGTTCTGGTACGTAACGGATTAAAGATACTGGATCTATTACCCGAACCAAACCAAACCAAACCACCCTAAATAAAAAAAAAACTGTACTAAAATAAAAAATAATTGGAAGAGATGAGATATTAATCATCAACATACACATGAGTACAAATTTATTTGTTGAGATATTATTTAGGGTTTAGGGTTTGCTACATGGAACAATGATTGTTAATATGGTAGAGTGTTCTGATACTTTATCTTTATATATCAATATATAAAGCAAAATGAAATAACAAAACAATACATAGAGTCAGTAACTCAGATTCCTGCATTTAGCCTTATAATATGATATAATGATGATATCCTTTTAAAGTCTTACCGGTGTCACATCGACTAAAATAAACACAGGTGGATATACACAATTTTACTATAAGCATTCACTAGATCCTATATATTACCACCTGAGTTCCCTATAACCTATATCATTTAGTTAGATTGTGTTTCTACTATCGCACCATCCGCATACACACAAAATTCAATTTATAAAAATCAATATTCTCACCATTCTATCGAAATCAATTTCTTAAGTGATCCTCGTGCATTGCACGGGTTACACACTAGTGAGTATGCAATTGTATATAAAACTCGAAGCTTGCCTAATTGTATACAACTAGTGTGAAGCTCGTGCATACACACTGGATAATTAGTTATATTTTCCTAGCTATAGAGTGTTTGGGAAATGTAGGTGGCCATTGAATACAATGAGCCGTGGTAATAGAAAAGGCAATGAGATGAATGACCTTATATCTGCGGGTACCTACCAGGTCTGGGTCTAATTGTTATCCCTACCCGTGTGGGTAATGATTTTAGTATTTGTACCTTTACCCATTGGGTACTTAAGTATTTGTATCAGTACCTATTACCTGCACTTTTACTAACTATAAAAAGATAAATTCATTAGAAAATGAAATTAACTAAAAAATAAGTTTAGCATAAATGAAAAATAATTCATAGATCATCCAAGTTTAACTACGAAACAACTCTAGTAATATGGAAGTGGATGAAAGATGAGAACAGTGGAAGGGGAAATAGAAATTTGTTCAAGTTTTGTTATTTTAGTATTTATGAATACAAAATTATAACATTTAAATTAATTAAGTTAGCAGTATATATTAATTTTTTTTGTGATTATAATATATATTAACATTAATTTATTTTTTGGGAAAATATTAATTAATATTGTAATCATATATACATATATTAAAGTAATCATATGTATATAAATTACATTAATTATATATATTATATAAGTGCAAGTATGGGTAGGGTAGGGCACCATAGTACTCGTACCCGCACCCGTACCTATTATAAAATGTGGGTAATTACCCAGACCCAGACCCATTTGGTGGGTAATTACCCTACCCATTGTGGGTAAATTTTGCGGGTACTTATTGCGCCCGGGTTCAATTGCCATCCCTATACAAAAAACAATCAACATTTCATTTTTTTAATTAATCATGATTACCAAAAAAAGTAAAGAAAAGTCATTTTAAACAATGAATAGTACCTGCGTTTTGAAAAAAAAAAACTCGTACTCGGACTCATACCCGCGTGGGTAATGATTTCAGTGCCCGTACCCTTACACGTTGGGTACTTAAGTACCCGTACCCGTACCCGTTACTCGCACTTTTATTAACTATAAAAAAAATAAATTAATTAAAAAATAAAATTAATTAAAAAATAAGTCCAGCATAAATGAAAAATAATTCATAGATCATCCAAGTTTAACTACGAAACAACTCTAGTAATGTGGAAGTGGATGTAAGATGAGATCAGTGGAAGGGGAAATGGAAATTTGCTCAAGTTTTGTTATTCTAGTGTTTATGAATACAATACAAAATTATAACATTTAAATTAATTAAATTAGTTGTATATATTAATGTTTTTTTGTGACTATAATATATATTAACATTAATTAATTTTTTGGAAAAAATATTAATTAATATTGTAATCATATATATATATATATATATAAATTACATTAATTATATATATTATATAAGTGTAAGTATGGGTAGGGTAGGGTACCATAGTAGCCGTACCTGCACCCATACCCATTAAAAAGCGCGGGTAGTTACCCAGACCCGAACTCAGACCCATTTGGTGGGTAATTTCCCTACCCATTATGGGTAAATTTTACGAGTACCCATTGAGTCTGGGTCCAATTATCATTCCTATATAAAAAACAATCAACATTTTACCTGTTTTTAATTAATCATGATTACCAAGAAAAGTAAAGAAAAAGTCACTTTAAACAATGAATAGTGATTTTAAACCATGAATAGTGCTAAAAAAAATAATAAAATACTTGTTGCTTTGTAAACGTTTAGATTGTATACATTTGCAAAATTTCAATAAAATAATTGTATATAATTTATAATAATTAATAATAATAATTTAAATTTTATAAATTGAGTAACTATAATAATTTTACATAATAAAATTATATATAATAAATTTCTTTATATATAACTATTATGTAATATATATTTTTATATATAATCATATAAACTATACATGATAAAATTAAATATTTTTATATGTAAAGTTATTATATAATATATATTACATATATATAATTGTATACAAAATTTTATAATATATATATTTTTATTAAAAAATTATAAATTAAAAAAGTTTTATGTATTTCATAATAAAATTATATAGAATAAAGGTGATGAGTGGAAAGGTGGAGGCTTGTAGCAAAGGGTAAAAAAAAAGAGAGAAGAGGGAAAATGTAGAAAGAGAAAAGGGTAAGGAAGCAAATTTATAAAATAAAAAGGAGGGTCAAATGAATAGTAAAAAGGAGTAGTGTGAATAGTAATTTCCCTTAACCCTCTGAGTAACACACCGATGTTCCACCTTCTCTGAGCCGTTAGATTTATTTGTTTTTTAATGAACGTCCCTGATGTGTTATCTATTACTTGGTAAACTGGTTTGTGCAAAAATTGCTCAGGTGCCCCTCTTGTGAAATTTTAAATTGCTATCTGTTGGCAACCTTCATTAGTGGTCTAGCAACCGAGCGAACGAAATGGATCAAATGGTGTGAAGAAGATCGTCCAACAAGATAGTATGGTGTTTATCGATTTTTGGTTTGAAGTATTTATTAACGGTGTTATTATTTTTGGTCCAGCAAGACAGTATCGTTGTTTATTATTTTATTCTAACAGGTTAACTAACCTGCTATAACCTGGAAAAAAAGTGACATACCGGTGACACACCCTAGAAGCACCCCATGAAAATAGGTCCATATTAGGAACATGAGTGATTGGACCTAACGGCTTGTTGAACCAAATAGATTAAAAAAAGAAAATATATAGGTACTAAAAAAGATATAGGGTCATTTTAAATAAATTTCTTCAAAAAAACTTTAAAAAAATAATAAAATAAATCAATAAAAAATGAATTCTAAGTTGAAATTAGTATTTACCCTACATTTGGTCTACTTATTAACTACGAGTACCTTAATCGGTACTTCACATGCCAAAATTGTCCAAAATGAGACAATTCTGTATTGTATTTCCAATTCTGTATTGTATTTCCAAAATGGTACCTTAACTTTCTCATTGTATTTCCAATTCTGTATTGTCACCAACCATATTTTGGGATGTAAAAAAACCCGTACCCATGGATATCCGTGAATATATCCGTAATGGGTATCCGCATATTTATATAATTGGTGGGGACGGATGTTATACTACCCGTCCTGCGGGTACCCGAATACTCATTAAAACATATTTTTCTATTAAACATATTTGAATATTAGGATTTTTTATTATTTTATAATGAAATATGATTTATTTTATATTATTTTAAGATGATATTTTTAATATATTAACACGTAATGATATTATATAATGATTATTTATATATATAGTATGATATTATAATATATTATATAACATTTCCTTTTTTTTATAAAATTTAAATTCTTAAACATTAATAGATACCCGTGAATACCCGCGGATACCCGTTACCCGCATGGAAACCCGTTAATTTTAACAGGTATGTATACGGGTAGGCATTATCCGCACCCGCCCCATTCACATCCCATATTATGACCATAAGTTTGTATATTAGCTTTTTATAATCCAACACTCATCCCACACAATAAAAATAATTGATCCATTAAATTATTAGTGAGAATGACAACAATATAATTACTTTGGAGTGAAACCATTATTTGGTCTACTGTGAAATAAAAGTCGAATCAATATCATACTAAAAATGGTTTTGTTTTACTTACACACTAAACACAGTCGAACCAATAATTAAGGATTAATTCTATGAAAAATACGTAAAAAAAAGGATTAATCTATGAGCACACATAAATAATCCAAAGTCCTTGGTTTTCTAACCAAATTGTATTGAAGAATGAACAGCAACAAAACTATCTTATTCTCTTTGACAATATGCTAATTTATTTGGTAGTAAGTCAATCATCACCTAACATTTTGTTTTTGGATTCTTTATTATCTGGACAAAAAAACCTCCTTTCAAATCATTATTATATTTTAGTAATTTCTGTTAAGCTGTGAAAAAAGTTAGAATTTTATTGAGACTAAGGTTTGTGCAACAAGCAAATGTTCATCTCAATATATTGAATTTGAGTTTTCATTTTTTGAATTTCATAAAGTTAAATTATGTTTTCTTTCTTATAAAATCATTGTGTTTTTCTCATATTATTAGACATATCTTGAGCTTCTATATTAAATTAAAATTAAGCCAATATTAAGTGAATTTTTAAATAGTCATTTAATAAATAAATATTATTGATTTCTTAATTTATTTTAATTAGTATTTATTTTTTTCAATTAATCAATATTAAAAAAAATGAGATGGTTACAAATCTTCATAAATTAATTCTATATCAACTAGATTACCTTTTAAAAAATAAATCAAAACTAAACATTTCCAACCATTTATATTTTTATATTTTAATTTATTTTTTACATCCCATTTTTTACATCCCATAAAGTTATATATATACTTGCTATTTTCTTTAATGTATAACCTCCTAACTCTCTAAGCTTTTATTAGAAAATAAGTTAACATTAATTATTATTTGGTACAGCACATTAATAAATTGTCTTGACATATTATCAAACATTTAATTACCTTGTGACAGAGTTTAATTCCACCTTTCTTTTTGTCTAATTGGGAACTCTTCCTTTATGAAAAAGCAAATCCCGTGAAACATGACAATTTACCAAACAAATAAAGCCTATTATTAATAAATGTAGATATTTGAGATAAATTCTACTTATTTATTTATAAGACTTTTCTTTATGTCTTAAAAATATTTGTATACATATCTATCTAGTAATGTAGACTTGAACTTTATATTAATAATAATATTAATTAGTTATTAATACACCTTTTAATTATATTATTAATTATGTTAACTATTAACTATAAAACTTCACATATATAGACGTGATAAAAAAATAAATATTAAAATTAGTTGAGGACCATATTATTATTAACTATTGATTACAACTTGAGGGAAAAAAGCTTGAAAAAAATTAAATGATATTATAAATATTATATTATTATAAAGTATAAAAAATTGTATTTATTAAATGTTTAAAAAATAGATCTTTTATTAACTATACTCAAATCTATACTACTCCCTCTTGCCTCCCGTGGAGGATGCCTGTGGTTAAACAAAAAAAAATCTATACCACTCCCTCCGGATTTGAATTTAAACAAAAAAAACTCACATTTAGTGGACTAAAATATAAACAAATCTTAACTATTTTTACCCTATTTAATGAGATAGACCCAAAATGCCCTTTAATTTTACTTTTCAACCACTCTATTTAATGAATCATGTGCCAATAGAAAGAGAGTATGTCCACCTGAAACAATTTTCAGTAAAATTGAATGTAGGGTAATTTAGGCAATGCAAGTACTTTTTACATGATACCAAGAAAATTTAATGTGAATTTAACTAACTTTCTTAATACGTGTGAATTTAGTTATTTTTTTTGCTTATATTCAAGTTTGGAGGAGTAGTATGAGGATGAGACTGAGCAATAGAGTCATATATTTTAATATGTACATTATCATTAGGTTCGTTAAAGAGCATTCATTATTTGTGTTTCAGGAAGACATGTCATGCATTTCAATGTGTGCCATGTTATCATTAGATTCATCAAAGAGAATTCAATATTTGTTAAATGTATTAGATTAAAACATACAAATTAATCTTTTTATTTTTTAAACATCTCTCTTTGTTTAGTTTGTTATGTCTATTTATTAGTTTTTTTTATTATTTTGAACCTAATAACACCTAAAAAATTATAATTACATTATTGATATAATTGAAAAACTAATAATATAATATCAAAAGTTAGAACAAGATATGCATTAAATGTGTACAAGAAATAAATCTTTTTTACTATGGAGGACTTTATAACGGAAAGTAACATTGATAAAAAAAAATGCATATTTTATGAATGGTTTTGATATGCTAATTTCAAATAAACATTTGTTATGCAATAAAATAAAAATGAAGGGTAAACACTAAGTGCATGTTTGGTTTTGGTTCCCAATTGGAACAGTCAAAATCAATTTTGTAGAATTGATTTTAAATCTCTTTCGTTCAACGTGCTTCATAAATCATATTATTAATTTCCCATTATTGATTTTATAAATCTATCAAAATCAGTGTTACCTAGCTATAAACCAAACACACCATAGATTGTGTATGATTTTATTTGGTAAAATCTATATTTTATTATGGATAATTATATATTGTATTGTCAAGAATGACATCACTATAAGGATTGAATTTTTAAGTTAAACATGATAAGAAATATGCATGCAATTTTAAAATTGTATTTTACCGTGAAATTATAAAAAAATTCTACCATACGTTTTGTTACATTATATTTTTAATATAAAATAATCTCACCAAATGAGTTGATGTTCTTATTGTTGAGCATAACAAAAATACATAAACTATATACAAAAATCTAAAATGAATTATCTATAAAATTTCTCAATATAATTATTTTTAACGATTTCATTATATTTTATTTGTAACGTATTTTGTATTTTACTAAATTATAATAAATTTTACACATTTCTAAAAAAATTACTCTTATCAAATACTGAAAATATAAAATATAAATTTATACAACGCACGGGTACTATGCCTAGTAATTAATTAAAATTGGCTTTTGTTCTATACTAGACTAACATAGGCAAGCTGAGATGACATTGGTCTAAACTAATTGGGATAACACATGAATATATATTGAGATGACTATGGCTTCACACGGGTTGGGTTGGGTTGGATTTGCATTACTTTTGGACCCAACCCTATTAATCATGTTTGGGTTTGATTGGGTCGGTTTTTCCATTTTTTTTCTATTATGGACCCAACCAATCCAAACCGATCAAGGTCATGTTGGGTTGGATTAGGTGGTCGGGTCATGATAATTAAAAAATCAGAAAAAATAAATTTTTTTTATAGAAATTGGTTATTTAATTTTTATAATCATCATTTGAACTTCATAAATTATATAAACATGTAGTTCCATGATTTTGACACTTTGTCCATATAACTTTTTCAAAAATTTTATAAATCAAAACTGGAAAAAAATATGACATACACTTTTCACATACAATTTAATTAAAAAAATTAGCACAATGCAGTTAATAGATGTTCCAAATAGGATATTCCACAACCATAAAAGTTTTCATCTCACAAATTAACAAACTAATGTTATATTATGGCACCGATTTTTAATTAAATTTTATTTTATTGTTATTAAATTTATTTTAAATAAGATAATTATTAATAATATAATAGATTTTTATAAGAGGTCGGGTTTGGTTGGGTACATCGGACTGTACTTACCAAGACCCGCTAACCAACCCAAATTGGTTGGATTCATGCTTACCCAACCCAAATTGACCCGATGACCCAACCAAACCCAAACAAACCCGATGACCCAACCCGCCAAATAGTGGTTGGGTTGATCGGGATGGTCTGATCAACTGTACCCATGTGCAGCCCTAGAGATGACATTGGTCTAAACTAATTAGGATAACACATGAATATATATCGAGATGACAATAACTCTAATTGACATGACGCGCTACAAGGCTAAACTAAGATGATGCTAATTGAACTAACTTACTCAAAAACTCATCATGCATATACGTTCAACGTGATAAGTCCAATCCTTAATCCCATCGACAAAGGTATACCCATCTTTACGATTAGCTATAGGATTAACCCTCAACCGAGGAGTAATCTCTATGGAACCTCTCATATTAAATGCATTTTTCATCTTCGGATGTTCTTACTATCTTTGTTAATGTGAGTTCAATCCATTGAGCCAATCCAGCCAAATTTGACTCACTAGTAGATTGGGTTGGTTAAAAGCATATTTACATTATCACGGGTTGAAATTAGTCAACTTACTTAGTGCATGAGTCAAAGTGAGTTCAAGTCCGGTTTAGTTGGATTGACTCATTTTTTATATTTTTAAAATTAAGTGAGCCAACCCACTTAACTCACTGACTCGTACGTAGTAGGTCAATCTGGATTGATATTTTTACAGCTCGCTAGAAAAGTGAGTCAACTTGACTCGACTCAGTTTTGACCTAACCTATGGTGAGCTAGCCTGAATGAACCGGATTGACCCACTTTAACACCTCTTAACCAAAATTAAGAAATAGAATCTATTAAATTTTTTTATCTAATTTACTTGTTATATCTCTTATGTCTCTTATTAATTATTTTCATAGAAAATGAGTAAAATAATTAAGAATCAAGTTAAAAAGTTTAACATAAAATAGAAATATTAAAATTCTCTCTCAATATGTATCATTTAAAATTTCTCATGTACCAAATGGTTGTGGCTCAGTTGACAACGCAGACTTGGTGTGTGGGAAGAACTTCCGGGTTTGATCACCACTAAACACACTCTTGGGGAGGGGGTGAGGAGACTTAACTGTAACTAAACCCCTGAATTGTGACTAAGCTTAAAACAAGATTGTTCTTCGTAATAGCCCGTGATTAACACAAAAAAAATTTAAAATTTATCATATTTATCATTTAAAATTATTTATTTTATTATCCTAACAAATAAAATATATATAGCTAGTAATTTGAAATTATTGTATCCAGTTCCAACACAAGATGAGTGCTTATATGTTAAAATGGGCGCAGCCGAACGCCTAGAACACTCCAACTGTGACCCAAGTCCAATCCAACACAACAATCTCATGAAATGAAATCCTCCATGAGCAAAGTGGAATCTCCACTATATCTAAGTCAACCAAATAGCTGAGCAATAGTTCCACGCATGATAGAAACATAAACAACACATGTTGAACGCTTTAGCCTTTAGAAGTGTTTTAGTAGAAAAGGAAGAGTGAGGAAGGAGGAGGGTCCCTAGCTATAAGGCCACAATTAACCACTCCACCAAACAGACCAAAAAGAGGCCATATTTCACAATCGCTTCAAATGAATTAGTACCCATCGGATGCCTCAACTCCATTGAGACTTAAAAGTTGACATTGAATCGTGAGGAGGGAAGTGAAGTAGTTAAACTTCATCAAACTAATACCCACCCATGTTGAAATTATAAGACACAAAATAGAAAACTAGAAAGTGATCGAATGTGACACAAAGCAAATAATAAAGTCTGAATTTGATGCTAATATGTTACTTAAAACAAACTTTGAGGCCCAAATCGAAATTAACAAATATTTACTTAAAAAGAAAAAGAGACAATTACAGCAAAGACCGACGTGAGCATCTATGTGAAGCATGTGTGTGTTTCTTTCATCAATAAAGTCAACCCTTTTCTAGTAACATCCCTGCACAATCACACTTATTTTCAAAGACCCTTATTTTCATAACTAATCCCATTATTAAATTTCATGCCTACTTCTGATATCTTGTTAATTTCTTCTTTCCTGATGTGCCGTGCCGTCGCAACCACTACGAATCAAACAAAATATTGTAATTTTTTATTTTCTAGCAATTTGCACAACATTTAAGCACCTCATTTTAATATATTGTTTGATCAAATTGAGTAGGCCATATTTGGCTTGTCTATGACTCAAACCAAACTATATAAATTGAACCACATTATTAGAAGTTAATTATTCACATTAGACCAAACTATGGCGCAAATTTCTAAATTAAAAACAAAAATAGATTAATTAATTAATAAAGTATATATAATATTCATCAAATATATGTAACAATAATAATAAATTTTCAGTTTATAGAGAGGGGAATCATATCACATATATAACAATTTTTTTTACTAGACTAGACAAATTTATTACATTATATCATGATGAAGAATTTAAAGAAAAAAAAAGTGTGTGAACCTCATTTAATGGTGCAATGGGTTTGGACCGGTTGGAACAAGGCGTTTCTCAACACCATAACGTGGATCAATCTCTGTTTCCTTTGTCTCCGGCGTGTGACTCCGGTGGTGGTGATGCCGGTGATGATGCCGGTGGTGGTGGTTGATAAATGGGGTGAAGTCAAATCCGGTTGCTAAGATTTTCCTATTTTGAGACAACTGAAGCTGGTTGTTGTTGTTGTTGATGATGGTGTCACCAATGTTGGATTTGAAACCAAACAAGCCTTGAAAGAGTATCAAAAACAGGGAGAGGCAGAGAATGAAGGTAAGTACATGTTGGAATTTGATGATCATGGCCATGATGGGTGAGAGAATGTACAAATAGATTGGAATGATTGCATGGAGGGAGAGGATTTTTGGAAGATGATAATGGGGTTTTAGAAGAAGGGGAAGTTTTGAAGCTTTGACAGCTTGAAGGTGCTAAGCATGCATAAGAAATGCTGCTACGGAAGCTTGACATGGGAGAGTGCTTGCTTCCATGAGACTTTAGCTTATAATTAAATTATATATATATATGATATGATATGATATATATAATTAATTAGAGAGAGGGACAAGGGGGTGAGGAGTTGAGTTAATTTGGAAGGTCCAGTAGATGCGGAGAGGTGGCAGAATTGTCGAGCATTCTTCTTCCAATGAAGCTTCCTTTGCGTTCAAGGAACAAAGGGTCATTAAGAGCAGATTGTCAAACCTTCAATTATATATTTGCTATTACCACTAGACGTGGTCAAAAAATTTGTTAGTAGGGGTACATAGGTACGGGTATGTATAAATATATATTAGTCAGATATATGTGTTGCGAATGAGTGAACAATGCCAACATTTATTCAACCAAATACTTAATTGGATGGATAAGCAAGCAATTAATCCTTTCATTAATTGGATAAATAAATGATTAAATTGTGACAAAATTTCAATTTTGATTATTTTTTCCCCTAAAACCATGAATTTTGACAAAATTTTGATTATGACAAATTAAATTAGATGGAGAGGGTGGGATGATGTCTAGAAAAGGTGCTTTGTCTAGTAGAATTTGGTGGGTTCTTAAATTTGTCAAAACCATGATTTCCAAATTTCTAACTCTCACTTATGAAAAATAACGACATAGAGAGATGGAGCGGTCGAAAATAAACAAGATTGAATGGAAACACAATTTTTCTTTTTTAATTAAAGTTATTTTACACGGGAGGCAATCGTGCTCGAATTAAGAATATCACATCCTGATAGACCAACTCTCTCCACGGATTTTTTTCCTCTACAAAACTCGAACGGAAAATCTTGTTTAAGGGAAATAAATATGTACCACGTGAATCAATTCCGTTGGTGGAAACACAAAATTAATTATAAGTGCAATATGAATCCAATTAATTCGATATCTTCCTTTGTGTTAATTTGTCCGTCTTTGAATATATATCCTTCCTCTGAAACTGAAAGCACGTTATGGCAGCGTGCTGTATAGGAGTCGGCAGAAAGAGAGAAAAGGGCTGTGAGATTATTTTGACTCCTATTTTTTTTGTATATATAATATATAATTGACCGACATTTGATTTGAATAAGGATAATAAACTCATACTCTCTTAGTCTCTTTTGTATTTTCTGTCCTATATTTTTTAAAAACCATCTATAACTGTTAACTATGTCATTGGTATTGACCTTTATTGCAGCTTCAGCATAAACGAGCTGGCATTAAATTTTAGTTATAATAATAATGCAAACTATATTGTGCCAATTCACACGTCTGTACTCTACATTATACTATATATGTACGTTGGAACACGCTAAAGTTGCATAGGAGAACTGAAAACACTTGCTTCAATTAGACTCTTTCGCCTGTCCTCTTTCAAATATATATTGCTTATTTTGATTTATGCTGATAAATGAATTAATTAATGTTCACATCCCATGTATCCCTTCTTAAGGGCTCGGGGGATTTGTGCCTTGAAATTTGTTTCTGGATTTCTCTGATGATTGAGTAACGGAAACATGTTATCTCCATATAATACATACAAATTTTGACCTGTATTTTTACAGCTCACTGTTAAATGCAGGAATTTTGCATCTTGATTCTTTTATTCATAGAAAGGAAAATGTTTGCAAATGCTTGCGAGCTAGGGTAATCACGACAAGAAAAAGGAATCGAATTGAATTCATTATCTTACAAATTATGTATCAGTATTTTTAAAATAATCTTAGCGGTTTCAAAATGATAAAAAAAACAGAATAAATAAATTATTAAACCCAAATTCATGGGATATCAATTTTGACTTTGATTGAAGATGGGAGCCAACAATGAACTAACCGTCCATCTCTACACCTTTTGTATATCTTCGAAAAATGGACAACTTGGATGGATTTTGCAAAATGAAGGGGCTTGTCGGGAATGGCAGGGGTAGATATAAGTTAGAGCTCAATATGGACCAAAAATAAAAGAAAAGAAAAGAAAAGAGCTCACCATTTTCTTCATTGGTGAGTGCAACACCACAGGTAAAACGTTGGGATGGCCCACTATTCACAAATCTATGCATTCATTGGTAAATAGTAATGTGATCACAAAGAAATGAAGTTAAGATACACTAATACACTATTCTTCGACAGTCATAACATGCAAAGTTTCAAACTAGAGTTGTTGGTCATCCAATATATGATGAAAACTGATGATTAACAACTTAAAAGTCAACTATGCACCTCCTCTCAACCCATGGACGCATCACCACAGCAACATGAACAAGCAATAATATAATGAGCAGTTACTCCGGTCTTGTTGTACATAATTTGAGGCTGTATTATTATTATTATAATACTTGCCCTTGTAGATCAGAATAAGCCATTGCATTCACACTGACCAGATAGTTTTTTTCATTAACCTTCCTCCCAGTCAACGTCGTCCTCGTCATCATCATCTGCTGGAACTTCTTCAGCTTGAACATTCAAATCAACCTTGTATCCTACATTTCCATTGCCTTCAAAAAGTACACCCAAATAACAAATGAGCGGACACAAATAACATAATCAACCAAAGGGGGAAAAAATAAAGGAGTGGCTGAGATATTATCTTTAAAAAGGGGACTTCGTAAACACTACTGGGGATAGTCATTTTCTGAAAAATAAAAGGTGTTTGGATCAATAATAAACAAGTCATTTTCTGAAAAATAAAAGGTGTTTGGATCAATAATAAACAAGTTCCTACTCAATAGTCCCGTCATCAACATCTGAATATGTGGTTCTTGTGGACTTTTCCAGAGGCTGGGGTGACCATGAAGAGGAAGATAGATACTATAATAAATTTTAACTTTCAAGTAAATTGGACTTACCATTCTAGAGGTACTAAAAGCCTATGAGAATCCCCCTCTAATTTTTGAAATTACAATAATCCCCTCCACGTTAATTTTTCTCAAAACAAGTACCTCCTATGTAATTCTTTAGATTTTTAAATAATACACAAAAGGTGTTATAATGATTCTTATTTTAGTTAAGGATTTCATAGAGTAGGGACTGTAATAGATAGGGCTTGGGCAAAATACAGTAGTGTCTATACCTTGCCCAATAAGTACCTATGTATCCAAATGGCTGACTCATTATCCACATTTTAGTTAAATGAAATATATTTTTCTTTTAATGTTTTTATTTTTTGGCAAACTAGTAAAATAAGTACTATTTTAATACTAAACTATGAAAAAGAACATTGACTAAATCTGTAATATCTCAGTTTAAAAAATGCTAAAAAATCATAGTAAAAAACAAAATAAATATTGGACGGGTATGGGGTGGGGTGGGTAATATAATAGCCAAACCTGCATCCATAGTCCATACCCACAATTTTTTGGAAATGATTAGCCTAACTCAGATTCAAACCTATAACAACCCTATTCATAACGGGTGAATTTTGCAAGAATCCATTGGGTTTTTGTCCAATTATCCTCCCTACATTCTACCAAATAGGTACTAAAATAATTTTACACCATGGTAGTGTTTGGCACGCGAACAGAACAAAACGGAACCATAATGTGCCACTTCTTTTTTACCTTATCCTATTCTATTTTAACTTTACACCAAATAAGAACAAAACTCATATGTTCTATTTTATCCTATTTTAACTTGAACTTGTCTACCAAACACTTCCCACGGAAGATCCACATCCATACAGTACTCAACAGGTTCTATACATTCTCATCATATGACAGTTTTTGTGAAGTGCGTGTATTTATCCCATCTCCAAATTTATACCATTGTAACGATACAATCCCCCCCCCCCCCCAATCATCAAGACATCACCTGCAGCTACCAGTACCACAGTTGCTACTAGAATTGTCTTGCCATCCCTATCAAGCATCAACCGTGGTCCTTGATTCTATTGAATTGCATCTCCCTAACTATTCTCCCAATTTTTGGGAGATACCAAGCTTATCTACCCTGTTTATACCACAGCCATCCATGCCACCCAATGCTACTGTTTCAACTGGCAGTGTCATTTCTACAACACTGCCAACCCCTAAAGCTGAAATTTGTCACCAGAACTATTATAATAGTCCTGATAGGAAAATTTAATTCTTGCATCAAGACTCTTAAAAAAATTATACTCTCTTGGCATACCCAAATTTCCATCAATTAAATTGCATATAATCAATTACATACATAAAGCATAAACTGATCCTAATTGCATCAGTGTAGTTGTGTCGGGAAAAAATGACAATTTTTCTAATTCCAGTCTTTTATAGTATTTTATCAATTTGTAAAACACAGTAAAACAACTCACAGAATATCACTGAAACATCAACAAAATATGAACCAAATGAAAGTCAATGGAGTCTATGAATAGACTAGGAAGACTTAATTTTATATTTATAATTATAATAAGGCTTAAATATGTTTTTGGTTCTTATAAAATACACCTAATTTAATTTTCGTCCCTGCAAAAAAATTTTTTTGGTTTTGATCCTCATAAAATAAGAAATTGTTAAAGTTGGTGCTTGACGTCCTTAACACTCACAAAATCACCAAATTGATTTTGTGAGGACTGAAATCAAAAATAAAATTTTCCCAAGGACTGAAATTAAAGTGAATGTATTTTACAAGGACCAAAAATTAATTACAAGGACAAAAATGTCACATTTTCTTATTTTTTGAGAATCAAAAGCAAAAAAAAAAAATATTTTTATAGGGACGAAAAACCAAATTGAGTTTATTTTACAAGGACCAAAAACATATTTAACCCTTATAATAATTACTAGGTAGATATCACCTCAGATAACAATGTAATCCTTGCCATTTACATTAACATTCCCTAAACACAATTTCTTGCCATTGGTTTAGGGAACCAACTTTTATACTGGTCCAACTAACACCAATCAGTCAAATTATGATCTAAACCAAGTATTTAAGAAGTGAACCATATCACTTGATGAAAGACAAAATCTCAATTGTGGAAGCTGCCACAACCACATCAGTGATATCATACTCTTGATTACAGATTGCATTGGCTTGCAACAGCTGCAATCCAACTATGTCTGCAAGTTAAAACCATAGGCCAAACCGAGAAAAGACTGGCAACCAGCCTTAGTACACTAATTAAAGATGTTATTGGTTCTTGGATGGTTTGAGAACATGTGTGAAACCATTGTAAATGTTCTATTTGACAAGGATTTATTTAAATTATAGTAAAAGAGAATGATATCCTCAAAAATACAATCTGAAACAACAAGATAAGCACCAATAAATCTCAACTACTCAATTATTCAAAAATTCTATTGGTGGCATTAAAAAAATTGAATACAAACAGTATATATCATATCTGCTTAAAGAATTTGATAATTATCATAATTATTTTTATAATCCAAGTATAACTAGGTATTCAACCCCAATTGAACCTCTGAAAGAAGGCCTTCTCTCCTTTACATAAGTGGTCAGTCTGTCTTTTCAACAACACTTTTACCTATTAATAAGATGTTGTGTATCCCTATCATTCAGCCTAGTAACTGTCACTTCAGTGGCAAGTGGCAACTAATAATCTTAAAACTACGTATGTAATTAATAGATTTTGGACCTTGGTCTAACTCAACCCCAAAAGCTAGCTTGTAGGGTGAGGACTGCCCAAAGCTTATATACTTATAGTTGGCCTTATCTCTAGGCAATGTGGGACTCTAACACACCCCCTCACGCCCAGGGCTGGACATCTGGAGCGTGGACATCTATACGGGTGGTTGCCCAATAACAACGGATCATCTAGGATAGACTCTGACACCATCTTAGATTTTTGGACCTAGGCCTAACTCAACCCCAAAAGCTAGCTTTTAGGGTGAGGATTGCCCAAGACTTATATACCACGATTTGGCCTTATCTCTAAGCAATGTGGGACTCTAACAGTAATAAAGCTCTAGACATGGATCTAGGGTGATGATCATGCATATGAAGAATATAAGCTCAATTATGACAGGCAAATAATCCAAGCAATAATATAATCCAATTTATATGTAATCACATGAATGTTTAAGCTATATGTCATCTTTCTATTTTAAATTTCTTGATGGGAGGCGAAGAGACATTAAAAATATATTTGCAACAATTAGCAGCTATATATGCAAGTATTCAATATTTAAGCTTTAAGGATCCAAATTTCAGTCTAATCACATTGCAAAGACTAAAATGTACCTCCAAATGGAGCCTCTTCCCACTCAGTATCATCTTCATCTTCCTCACGTTTTGATTTCATGCCAACCTGGCGATTGGAAGTACTGCTAGAAGGATCATCTGCTGCAAGTGTATTTGATGATTGATTTTTTGCAGCTTCTTCCAATTCGTGTTGTTGCTTAAGTAAAGCAGCATAGTAAGCCTTAATATACTCATCCTATAAAAATAAGAAAGGAAACATGAATTTCTAGTGAACAAGAAGTTTCTTGTGCCTTTGGGAAGCAGGGGCAAGGAACTAAAAAAAGAATCAAAAGATAAAGAAAATAACAATTCATCTTAATTTACGAGCCTGTATATTTTTATCATTATCATTCCCAATTGCTGACTTCTTGTCATCTGTGTACTGTGCTGCTGTGGAAGTTGAAGTCCCATCCACCTTTGTTTCCTGCTTTACCTCTCCACGCTGTTCCTTAGTGAGAACCATTCCCGACGTAATCATCCATGGAGGCAAAACCTTTAAAGATGTACTTTCAGTTTCAGACTTAACACCCTCTCCTTTGCCCTCAGTACCATTGAAGTCAACTACAACCTGTTCACATCCATTGATAGACTACTTAGCACTTGAAACGTTTTAAGGAAGATATGCTCAATGCTAAAATTAAAAACCGCATATAAGGTTCAGTATAATATATCTCGAGAACAACCCAAGCACTGTCCTTCAGATTCATTTCTTTGTCACTTAGTTCAAGATTAAAGTAAAGGTTTAAACCATTTTAACCAATAGTGCAAACAGAAAATAGGGAGAAACAATAGCATATATGGAACCAAGATAATCAAGCAAGTTGGAAAGCATGTTCATGATACACTGGACATGCAGACTGCCATGTTACCACCACCGGAATCGGATCCTGTCATATTAACTTTTCACATGATAAGGTCATGTGAAAATTGTGTATATCTCTCTTCGTGAATATTAACAAATTTTGATAAGGTCCCACCTATTAGACTATAAGAGGAATAAACACAAAATTTTCACATGACTTTGTCATGTGAAATTTTACAATGAAAGGATCCATTCTCTACCAACAGCACCACCCACGCATATACAGAGATCCTATTTACATTCATGTCAGGCTAATATAAGGCATGCTATAGTATGCTTGCCCTATATAGGTATTAGGTAGTTCCATTTAGCCCATATTCTGAAAAGGTTCGTATAAGTTCAAAAAGCTATCATATCACATTAAAAAATAATACTTTTTGAATAAAGTAAGCCATCTGTATAGAAATATATTCATCACAGATAATATAGAAATATTATAAAGGTACATGAGTTTGGCATTAAGTTTCCTTCTAACAAAAATTTCCAAGGTTTTCTGCAGTGTACATAAAGCATCAACAAACACAATTCAGAGATAGAAATTCAACCTACTAAATTTTTTAGGATAAAAATCAAGCAATAATTCAAATACCAAACTATAATATTCAGTTTTAATAAATTTCAAAATAACCCATTACCACACTCACTGCCTAGGGGAAAAATTCATAAATCTAGATGAAACAGTAAGACTCTTGATACTTGTATATTCATGTTATTTTTTCATTCACCCACTCTTTAATAAACAGAAAGCAATTCCTGAAAATTCAAAGCTCCCTTCAAAATCAGTCTCTCTTTGGACAGTGCTTTTAACAGTGACAACAAGAATAATGTGAGGTAGACTTCTACCTCTGAAACAGCTACTAATTTGATTTTACATTGCCCTATGAGCAGGTCCATATAGTGTAGATCATTTGGTCAATTTGGTGAACATTGTATGAGCCCCTCACATTGGAACAGTTTCTTTTTAACTTCAAAGGCTTTAGCAGGACTAAGAAGGGAGTTTTATTGATGATGGTTTGCTATCCTAGTTATTCTTTGCCATATACTTGGTCTACACTAAAACTTTTTCTCACCCCCCAGATCTGATTTGGTACAAGGTATTTTTATGGCCTCTATTAGGTGCTTGGCAAATGGATTTTAAAGGGAGCTTGCCAGCAGATATGGAAAGACACTGAAAAGCTTTATTTGGTGTCATACTGACAGGTTTGATTGTCTCCTCTTTGTTTCTTTTGGGTGCTTTTTTTTTAAGTAAGGCGACTTATCC
The DNA here is from genome assembly GCA_026901365.1 of Sesbania bispinosa. Taxonomy (NCBI): domain Eukaryota; kingdom Viridiplantae; phylum Streptophyta; class Magnoliopsida; order Fabales; family Fabaceae; genus Sesbania; species Sesbania bispinosa. The sequence continues at coordinate 351,839 of QLOH01000403.1, read as the reverse complement.
TCTTCTACTGTATTCTTTCCTTCTTCTTTCTAATAATATTTTTTATTTTACCCAAAAAAAGTGCATGTTATGAAATACAACCTAGAGATTCCAATCCATCAGAGGCATAATAATCAGAACTATCATTTTTAAATATATATATATATATATATATATATTGGCACTATTTGATCACCAAATGCAAATATTGCTCAAACTGAAACAATTTTTTTTTGTTTTATAGAAAAAAAAAGATTTATTAGAGAGAAAAGAGGGAAATGCACAGTTAAGAAGATAATATATCATCCAAAACCCTACAGGTGGGGGGGGATCCAAGAAAAATGAGGAACAAAAAATAACGTAGCATGGCTGCCCCATCTCTCTGTTAGAATGTATCACAACAAAATGTTAAGTTCTGTTAGTCAATTAACCTGACCAGCTGCCATAGTTAGGAATTAAGTTCAGCTACTAACTAATTGTACCAGAACCTTAGAGGGTTCAGTTCAATTTTTCAGTTACAGAATATTTCAGATAATACAATTCTATCATTCTCTCTGTGTTTTCTTTCCCTTTCTGTCATTTTCTCTTGTATACTTTCCAATCCTTGATTCCTTATACTCTGTATGCCAGAAATGATAACTCCCTTAAAACAGGATAACGTTACCTTAGTGTCTCCACTGTAAGGCATTGGTGCTCCATTATACCCCAGCTGAGAAATTTTAGAATCACCAGCATTGATATCCCCATTAACTGCACGCCCAGCAGCACTAGCTCGAGCTTCCCATGCTTGAAGACTGCCAAATTCTGGAACAGGCAAATCTTTTACTCGACTGAGTTGGTCCATCAGAGGCTTGAGCTGTACCTGCACTAGCACAAGTAGCACAACAGTCATCTCATGCAAATAGAATTGTGGGCAAGCAGCAACAAAAGGTAATGGTCACCATTGTATAAAGTGTAGCAATGTATCATGAAATTCAGATGAGAATAATTATATCTATAGCAAAGTTTGTCACAATCATTAGCAGACTCAGAAACTGGCCCAAGTTTATATCGCTGCTCATTGCTCAGCACTTGACCCAACAAACCCTGCTTAACAATATACTCACATGGACTAAAACTTTTGGTTAAAACTCATTAAATTGTTGACCCCCAGTAAACTTGGGACTGTATCAGATTAAGCTCAAAGGTTATCTAGCTATCTTAGGCCCTAAAGTGGGTTATACATTGGATTGGACCAGCAAAAGCAAGCCGTCCACTAAAGGTTGTGCACCAAAATGCTGCATTCTAGTTTGAATTGACAGGAATTCCATTCCTCTGATCCTCTTCCAAATCGAGTAGACTGGTAAGCAATGGGAGAATGGAAAACAGGGATGCTGCTTCCTGGTTCATTTTTCTTTCTAATTTCTGTAGTTGGTAACTTCCCCATGGCTGCTACAATTAAGACTTCTTACATTGGCAGTTAAATTTAGATATGTTATCTTCATAACAGGCAGTGATTATCATTTAGCAATCACGCGGTTAGAATATCGAACTAATTGGCACTTAATCAGATCTATGTATGATAAATTCTTATGGTTTCACTGAAGTCCCTCTCAGCTTGTTTAACCCATAAATACATGATCTACCCCTATGAAACATAATAAGACAAACATTACTTGCTAAAAAACTATTCGGTCAAGAAATTTCCTGGTTTTAGTAAACAACTATGATAACAATCATCAACAATAACAACAATGGTCCTTTATATGAAGCCACGGATAGAAATAAACAACACAATAAAATCATATAAGAACCTCCATCTTCTGAAGCATGTCCTTTAACTTTTCACGCCGTCGCCTTCTCGCATTATCATCTCCATCTCCCCCTTCTTGAGCAGCTATCTTATCACTTTCAATCTCTAATTTTCCATTACAACTTTCACAATGGAAGTCTTCATCTTCAAAAGATATTAACCGCAGTGCATCCAAAGCATTGTATCTAAAATAATTAAAATTTCCAAGTATTATGTTACAGAAATACACCAGTACAAATAAATGACAAATTATGATATCGATATCACCACAAGTTACTGAAACCTTTTTCCACAGTTTGGACATATATATTCCTGAACTGTGTTTTTGTTCTCCAATTCATCTTTCAGCTTATGCTTCATGCGATGCAGTCTGTACCTAACCACATCATATATCTGCAATGAAATTCAACATAAGATTTTCTATATATGGAGGGGCCAGAATTTGGCTGTACTGATTAAAAAATTGCCTGGCTGGAAAACAGGCAAAATAAAATTGATTTCCCCTTCTCTAAGCAATAAAACACCCAAATACCACTGGTAAAGCTACAGTTATTGAATAATTAGAGTGAAGAGATTTACCTGTGCATAATCTAGACAACAGTAGGAGTGTGTGTGCAGCTTGACCTTTTCTTCTCCCTCTTTAGCTGTCTGCTGACCATCAGCTGTAGCAGCTACAGCAGCACTATAAATTTTTGCACCTTTTGCTGTCTGGCAAAATCATACAATATGAAAGATGTGAAAAATAAATATATTCACCCCAACCCTCACACACATGCAAATTAGTCAACAAAAAATATTTTAAATAGAACAAAAAAAATCACATGTCAATGGATGAAAAGTATAAATAAGAACCACTAAATAACTAGTAATACAGCATTTAAATTTAAAATAGAATGAAGAAACTTCACATCATAGAGACAAGATATGGAATTTATGCAAGGGAGGGAGTCTTCTAAAAAGTATATTCTTAAAGAGAGCTTACCAGCTCTTCATTCTTAAAGATCTAGAAAAAGTTATCATTGAAACAAAAAAGAGACAAAGATGCTACTATGTTTAGTAGAAGTACAGGAATTATCATGGTAAAAGAAAAAACACTACCATGTAATCCAAAGAAAAAGTAGAAATAAGTGAACAACGAATTTATAATTCTAGGATAAGAAATTGAACAAAAAAGCATCTTTCAAATTTCACAAAAGCAATGAATATGTTATATGTGAGATCAAAGGCTTAAGTCCTTGATTTTAGAGCTTCTGGTCATGGGGAAAGAACTAAGAGCATGAGGAAATTGACAAACAACAATCCACAATGAGCATTCTATGCACTGTAGTTTGAATCACATGACCCGTACAATCCGCATAGATTGATACAGATCGTGCAAATCACCTCTATATCAAAGTCACACAATTCCTGCACAGCAGGTCATGCACTCAAAAACAGGTTAAGTCACCCGACCCAAATCGGGAAAATGACGATTTAAGGGTTCTTTTTTGCAATTTTATAAAAGTGGAGGGAAAGTGATATTGGAGGATGAGGATGAACTAAGTGACATTGATCTTGGAGATGATGAATAAGACAATTAGTTAGATTATGTACTAGAATCTAAGTATAGGAAGTAGGAAACAGTAATCTGCATTTTGCCATCTTATTGATCAATAGATGTCTTTTTGAGGGGTTGAAGATTTGAACTTTGTACAGCCAGCCAGCCAGCCATTCAGTTTTTGGGGGGTATGATATTTTGTTTATAATTTTATTTGTAAAATTTTCTTTTAAATTTTAAAACTGAATGCAAACTTACTTAAAATTTATGATATTAAGCAATAAAAGAAAATAAGACCCTTGTTTTGCTTGTATTTTACAAGTTACAATATCTTTAGAACATCAAGACTACGCCAAATTGTCAATCCCAATTGTAAATATATAAGCTAACTAAAATACAACATTTTACCGAAGCTTAAATGCTAAGTGTACTGGGACCCCAAATAAACAACGGGAATAAACATTAAAAGTTTGCGGCGCCTTATATTGGATAATAAATTATTAATAATCTATCCGGTCATTCCATCCTTTATTAAATGAATCTCAATTCTCAAGTATCCCTACTTTATCCTTTCCATTAAATTATAAAGTGAAAAATCGAAAGCATAAGAAGACAATAATGATAAAGTCAAGAGAATAATCAAATATCCCCTTTTTATTTCTCTCCTTTATCATGTTATGATATAACTTCCGATTTATATGAATTATACTCATAAACCAATAAATCATCTGCTGAATTGTTATGGGAAGGAATGATTTAACATCAGTCATTGATAACTGTCTGACTTTGTTAACCTGTTAAAGTCATTCAACCTATCAATGTTAAGCCATGTGTGTGCTCACAATCAAGCTACGGATCAGATGACAGAATATGTCAATTTGATCAGCAAATGCTTGCAGGTCAAGAGTAATTGACAGATATGACAGCAAACAAGTGCATGGATAGATCATAGAACAAAATAGTTACCTCTCTCCTATGATCTCGAGTAATAATCTTTTCTTCTTCAAAGAATCTCAGAGTTCGACGAAGTTGTTTTGTATGCAATTTGAGATCCTTTGCCAAGTCTTCTTCTCTAACCCATTGCCGTCTGAAATAAAAATTAACCAAAGACCAAGACAATTAAAACCCAAACTAAACAACTACTATCTTTCATCTACGCATAGTCAGGTTCTACTTCTATCTTTTTTGCATGTCTTCACCACCCCCATCATGCTATACAATATTCCAGACTCAGCAAAAGCAAAAATCCACACTTTCTTGACGCCATGCTTAACAACCCAAGTTTCAAGGTGCACTGACCATAGTATACTAACAGGCATTGCACTTCAAAATTTTGTCAATTCTGCCTTTCCATTTTCTCTATTTCACTTAAAAATTCAAATAATGTCCGTTCTCTTTCTGCTTTCCTTCCTTTAGAATTTCATGTATGTTGCTTTCCACAAAACTAGTAAATCCATTATCACACAGCATGTGTATATCTTTTACTGACGATAAAAAATTAAGGATCCTAAGAAGTGCCCTAAGGACATATAGTAGGTCTTTATTAGAAGACATTGATTGCATTTACAATATTAAATGATGCACTGTCCAATAAAAACTTACTAATTTTAGTGCACTCGTTAGCATTTCCCAAAAATTAAATTAAATTAAATTAAATTGTGCATTATCTGTTTTTTAATTAAATTAAATTATGCATTATTTGTTTGTAAAAAAAAAATTAAGTACTGGCTGATCATTTTAATATGTATATATGTAATATATGTATATCATAAAGTCACTGCTTATGCATTTAAATATGAATGTGTCTCAAAAAGGGATAAACAAGAAGAAAGGTTGAACCTCGTGAGCGCATCAAGAACAACTACTGCAATTCCTCTGTTATCACTCCTCCCAGTTTTGGGCTGATTATCTCCTTTGCTCGTTAGATCATCATAGAAAGCCCTCGCAGCTAGTTTAACAAGCCTACGCAAATTCATTCAATAAATTAAAACAAAATTAACACATTTGAATTACAGTTTAAAAACACTTCATGTTCCTGTTCTTCTACTTCTTTTTTTTTTTTTCTTTTTTGGTTAAAAGCAAACGCAAATTTAATGCACATGAACTGGAGAGAGAAACTCGTACTTGTTGTAAGGTTCAATCATTGACTCGATCTGGTTTAGGGTTTTAGCAGTCTTTGGGTTCTGCCGCGTGCGTTGGTGTTGTTGGTCGTTCGCTCGATTGAATCGGAGAAGAAAGATCTCTCACTCGGGAAATTCTAGAAGTACAAGCTACCTTATATATAGAAGAAGGGAAAGGCAAGGATGGGCCTTCGGGCTTTATCCTTTTCGGCGACTGTAAGGTCTTTTGTATTAAGCTAATCTCAAATCTCAAATTAGATAAAGGGGTGCCAATGGTTCGTGTCAAAATTTCGTGACATGTAAAAACAAATAACAAATATAGTCAAAAGTCAAAACCGGTATTTTATCCAATTCATGGAAAATATAAATATATTATAATATATTATAAATTATAAATATTAAATATATATATATATACATATATGAACTTAATAATAAAATAATATATTATAATATTCTGTATGTATTAGATTTTAAATGAATAGTTGTAATTTTTTATAAAAATATTATGGTATAAATAGTTTGAATTATATATATAATTTGGATTCAATATATAAATATTAAGAAATAATTATATTAAAATAAAGCTTTAATATGAATGTATATATTAAAGAATAATTATTTTAAATTTGAAATATTAATTCATAAGAATCAATTATTTTCATCATATTGTTTAATCACTAATATTTCATATAAATTGTATAATTTTTAATTTATTATATCCTTAATATTGTGTAATTTTTTAGATAATAATCAATTATTATATTATTCAAATTTTTAAATTCGACCATTCGTTGTTATAATTATTAACTAGTGATGATAGTGGTAAGAATTTAGATTTAAATTAAAAAAATAATTGAAATAGAAAAAAATTAAATATAAAAAATCATAAATTTTTAGATCTCAAAATATTATGTTTTCAAAAATCTGAGGGAGAAATTGGAGAATGTTTAATAATTTTTATTTTTATAAGTGTGTGTGTGAAAGACACTCCCTAAAAATAATAATGAGAAAATACAAAAAAGTGACACGTGACTTTCTAATTAAAAGAGTGGATGTCTAGAGTGGGGTCTCAAAATTATTATATAAAAAATATATATGAATAGGTAATATGTAATTAAACTTATTCTCAATTGAGAGGTGTGATTAATTCGGTTTTCCCCCCCGCATACTGTACCATACTCAACTCATGGAGATCTTTTGGATCATTTTGAAACATGTGTCTTTCACAAAAACATGAAGTATCATTGTTATAAGGCTATCTCCATCTTAGTGTCTCACTTTACTATTCATAGGTATCAAGCGGGCCCTATTAGGACACAAAATTCATTTCTACCTTTTATAATTTAAGTACCTCTTATCTCCAATCAAGCATCTCTAAAAATCCAATTAAATAGATCCACAATTTATTTAAGAACGAGTGCTTATATAAGAACTGAGTGCTTGTATAAGAACGGGCTCCAACTATGCATGAATTTTAAGCATTGGTCTTATTTTGAAAATTGTGCTAAGAACTCGCAATAAATATATTATTAAAGCATTTCATTTTTTTCACTATTCACATATCTTAAATGAGTTTCATCAGTATACATCAATGAGTTTTTATTAGGCATCTCTTTTCTCTAACCCAACACCTCACTTTTTTACTATTCACATATCTTAAATGGGTTCTACCAATACACATCACCCATTTTTTTATAAATATTTTAATTAATAAATAATAAACTAATATTTTTTCCGGTAGTTTAAAATTGTCAATAAATATATAAATATATATATATATATTTACCCACAGTTTCAATCCCCGAAAATGCCACATAAAAAAATTATTGGTGATTTAACAAGGTAAAAAAAAAATTTAAATGAGCACCAATGCTTTTAAAGCACCATCTGTAAATTTTGCTCTAGTGCCTATTTCCCCAAAATCATCGGGTTGCTTAATAAAACCCATGTTAAAATTGGTCTTAACTTCCTTTTTTTTTAGAAAGATCATTCATTAATAGATGTCAAATGACACTTACAACGTTTGTAGGATGCTAAATAAAGAATATTACAGCAGTGCATTATAGACTAAAATAACAAAACAAACACGCATACTCATAGATCTAAATAATTTAGAAATACTAAGTAAAAACATAGCCTCCTATTAAAAAGAAATTTAGAAAGAGCATTGGACTTTTCTTCCTTTTACTTTTTTGTATTCCTTCCAGATCGGCACCTACCCAAAAATAACTCAAAGCAGGCATATTTGCAGCATCAATCGCAATTAGACTGTGTGAAACAGTGCTGCAAAATCGAGCTCTATTGGTAGAAATGCATAAAATACAGCAAATCTGAGTAAATTAGTGCTGTAAAGTGCTAAGAAAAGCAACTCAACCAGAATCCTTGAATAGCAGAACAATACTAAAAAAATAAGGTGAATCTCTAGAAGAAGGGAGGGCAGGGGATATGGTGGTGGTGGCTGGAAACAATCCCGATTTCCCCACACCCAAAAGTGTACACCCACCGTACACTTTTGGGTGAACAGTGCTTTTATTATTTTTTGGCATGAACAGTGCTTTTTTATTTTTTTTAAAATGAACAGTAAATTTTTTCCCCATGAACAGTCCTTTTTAAAAAAAATCTACAATTAATCAGACTGATAACATAGTTAACCAGAAAATTGTATAGCATTAACCATAAATTCATTCTCAGTGATTACTTGTGTAGTAATCATTATGATCAAATAATTGTTCAAGATGAACTTTGTTTTCAAGTGAACATGTGGTTAATACCATATAAGTTGGTGGTTAATTGTGTTATTAATCTGGTTAATAATTTGTTTTCAAGTGAACATGTGGTTAATACCTTATAAGTTGGTAGTTAATTATGTTATTAATCTGGTTAACTATGTTATTAACCACTCAAGCAACTTATTTAACCACATAATAACTCACAGTTAACCACTTTTTGCCTCACGTATAATTATTAACCAGATTACTAACACAGTTAACCACCAACTTATATGGTATTAACCACATGTTCACTTGAAAACAAATTATTAACCAGATTAATAACACAGTTAACCACCAACTTATATGGTATTAACCACATATTCACTTGAAAACAAAGTTCATCTTGAACAGTTATTAATGACAAGCCTTTAACTTTGTTTTCAAGTGAACAGGTGGTTAATACCATATAAGTTTGTGATTAACTATGTTATTAATCTAGTTAACTTTGTTATTAACCACTCGATCAACTTATTTTACCACATAATAACTCACATTTAACCATTTCTTTGCCTCACTTATAATTATTAACCAGATTATTAGCACAGTTAACCACCAGCTTATATTGTATTAACCACATGCTCACTTGAAAACAAATTATTAACCAGATTAATAACACAGTTAACCACCAACTTATATGGTATTAACCACATGTTCACTTGTAAACAAAGTTCATCTTGAACAGTTATTTGATCATAATGATTACCACACAAATAATCACTGAGAATGAATTTATGGTTAATGCTATACAATTTTCTGGTTAACTATGTTATCAGTCTGGTTAATTGTAGCTTTAAAAAAAAGTCACTGTTGATGAAAACAAAAAAATTACTGTTCATTCAAAAAAAATAAAAGTAAAAAAAAGTAATGTTCACCCCAAAAGTGTACTGTGGGTGTACACTTTTGGGTGTGGAAAAAAACTTTTCCGGCTGGAAAACATAAAAGGTAGAAGTGGTTATGGGATGAAGGAAGGAAGATGAAGTGTAAAAAAACTCTCACCATAAAGAGAGGATAACCCACCTATTATGGGTAGAAAAAATCACATGAAGTGTGGTAGAATACCCTCCCATGGAGAGAGGAAACCCTCCCATGGAGGGCGAACGGTTACTTACCTGGTCTTAACTTCCTTGAGAGCAGTTGATTTTTTATTTTTACCTACAAAATGGAGTTCCTAGTATACTAAGAGCCCAACAGTTGGAGGTTCGGATCCAACAACCCAACCTGAATTTGGGCTCTTTGCTTCTTGAGAATGATAATCTTTTTAGTATTTTTATGATTCAAAACTATTTTTATACTTACAAAATGTGTAGTTTTGATATTTGAAGTTGAAACAATTCAAGCATACTCAACTTGATGGGTTATCCTTTTTAATTAATCTATCTTTGATGTTTGATGTGTTTAATCAGGCATCTTTGATGTGTGCGGCTAATTTGAATCTTTATCACTAGTAGAGTATATTATCTTAAGGTCCGTTTGGGTTGGTTCCGTATTTTCAAATTAAATCAAGTTTTTACAACTCAAATCAAAATGTAAATTTGACCATTTGTTGCAATATTATTAGTTGTTTGAATAAATTGTTTGCATTATTACAACTCAATTGAAAATATCTTTTTGTGGTTTACAAATCAGACATATTCATAAGTTGTTTTCACATTAAAATGTTTGGAAAGCTTGTGAAAATAGCTTATGACACGCTCATAAGTTGTTTTCACAATATTTCAATAAGCTTATGAGAGTAACTTATGCACAATTTAAGTACCTTATTTCCTCTTCAATTTTTATCCATTTTTTAAGAGCGTATTAGAATGAGCTTATTAAATGAGGACTTGTGTTATAAATGCTTAATTAAGTTATTTTCCCAAACTAAACCCTTAACCTATTAGTTTAATGTCTTTTAACCCATTAATTTGTATCATATTTTACTTAATTTTTTTCATGGTACCGCGAGCACGCTATTTGGTCAAGTAGTAGATAGGACATTCCATCATTATGAACTATATCATTGACTATCAATTATTTACAATTTTATTATCTAAATGCACAAAAAAATAATTTAATTTAAGAGGAAACAATTAAGTAAAAGTTTCCAATGAGATAATAAAAAACATTATTGTGATTAATGGAATCAAATTATAGAGCATCCATGAATTTAGTTCACAATAGTGAATATCAATTGATAGCAGGAAGATTATGGATTTAGAATTAGACAATAAACACACTTAGATCATCATGAAAATAACTAAAATATGTGCATAAAGTAGAAAAATAGGTGTAGAATTTTTAAGTGAGTAAAAGATAAATGGAAGAGATTGGATGATGGAAAAGACGCTACCGGTGAAGGCAACCCCTTCAGTAGATAAGTCTTGAGTGAAAATTACCACCAAGCTTTCTCAACTCACGAGAGGAGAGAAATATCATAAAGTTTTTTATTAAGAGAATTGATTAACCATTACATGAGTAGGGACACTCCCTTTTATATAGAAAAAAGGGGTGACAACTTTGAGGAAGAATAGAAAGGAAATAAAATCCTCCTAACTCGGGTGTTGAACCCATAACTCCCATACTAATTAGCTCAACTTCAACCTAGCCAATAAAGCCAAGCAAAGTAGCGCCTATATCATGCTAAATATGAGGAAAATTATAATTAAAATAAGATACAAGAGAAAATCCTATTAAACTATAGTTTACAGGCTATGACTGGTTGGTCCCCTATTTTAAGGAATTAAAAATAACCCAAGTAAGGAAATTATCAAGTAAATGTTTGGAGTGCATGACCCATAAGAGGAAGTGTCAAATGAAGACTTTGAGAAGAAGGTCAACTAATTCATAGGTTGTAACCTCACGCCCCTAATTTCCTTAGCTTGAATCCATGGTCTCAACATCCGCCCCTAATTTCCTTAGCTTGAATCCATGGTCTCAACATCTTATCCATGACTTCTAGGCTGACGCCATCATCCCCTCCCCTTGAAAAGGATTTGACCTCAAATCAGAAAGACAGGGGCCTAAAATAAACCAATAAAGGAAAAGGTAAATAGATGAGAAACAGGAAAAAAATGGATGACAAATGCACAGGGAATAGGAGGTGAATTCCCTTAAAGTCAAGGAGTTCAAGATGTCCTTCCTCGATAAGATTTCCTCGGTTCTTTGAAGAGTGAGCCCTCAAGTCCTTACACTCCTTAGAGGTTAAGGTGCCAGACCCTAGGTCAAAGATTATCATCTCAAAGCATTCTCATGCAAGTAAAAGAATAAATTGATCATAAAAAGGCTCAAGAAATTATTGTTATAAAAGCACCAAGAAAGTTTCAGAGTTTCATAGTCATTAAAATATTCCATAATGTGTTTCCAAACAAATGCACAATTGAAACTACATAGCATACATGTCTTGATCTTTCTCATTAAATGCCTACCATGCCCATAAAGGATATTACAAGTATTTTATTTATGATATTTATAAGCATATTGCATATGCTCATGCCATAATTTGTTTGTACAAGTTACTTCAAAAGGTATGTTTACACTAATGCACTTACTCAGACATTATGGTACCTTACTTATAACAGAGTTTTCATAGTGTTGCATGTAAGGTGAAACATTTAAGGAAACACTGTGAGTAAGCATAGCATGAGACAAATCATCATTTGATCTATATGACATACAAATATTATTACATGTGATAGCCTTACCCCGATTTTTATTCTTATATCATATTAGTTCAAGAGCATAATACACATCATCATGTAATAAAGAAATCGGTATAAAATGTGTATGCAAGTCATATATACAAACCAATTGTTTTTGCACATTCAAATCAACATGAAAAGCATGCAAGTCAAGATGTCTAAAGGAATTGGGTAAGCATGCATCTCTAATAGGTTTAAAGGTACTCTCAAACTTGGCTGGTTTGTCTAACCAGGCAATAGGTTTCAAAGCACGGTCAAAATTGTTTAGTTCTTTCAAACTTGTAATGCTTTTTGGCATATAATTGTGCATAGAAAAAAAGGCATTTCATGCATAAAGAATGTTAATTTCGAAAACTCCCTTTCAATAGCTTGAGTTGTCCTTCTTGCACTATTAATTAAGCTTAGTCGCTATCAACCTATTCAAATTTTAATTAGAAGGATTAGCATCCAAATGTTTACAAAATGAGGTAGGTTGTCTTCCCATTTTTCTCGCTTTTTTTCATATACTCTTTCTCTTTTTATCTTGATTTCTTTCAAAACAAAAATGCAGTTTTGACATTTTAAATTGAATATATGTAATTTCAGAAAAAAAAAACATTTACAACATATGAAAAGTATTTAGGTAGACACATTTTCTCAACATTAATTTTTGGAACTAATATTAACTAGTTTTATAAAAGTTTGCTAAAATTTAGAGCAACATGTGAATTGGTCAATCTTTTAGGTGTTGAGTTGATAAAACTGGGAGAAAACTCTTGGTAATCCTCCTCCCAAAATACTTGCTATCAATTATATATTAACTTTCTTCCTATTTTTTTTTTGTCCATTTAGACAAAAAAACACATGTAACATTTGGCAGGTGAATAGAACAAAATGAAATAAAATGAAATAGGATAGAAACATAATGTAACAAGACAATAATTTCTTATATGCCGTGTTTGCTAACTACATACCGAAATAAAAATATATGTGCAAATTACATGCATATCTCCGTCTTATTAATTATTTAATCAAGTAATGGAAAATTGAACATGAATGTCAGGTAGTGGTGTGGGTGTCAACGTGGCGATAGCGATGGAGGGAGTTGAGTAATGATATGACAATGACAATAAGAGGTTTTGTTCAAGGACGGAGGTGGAGGGTCAGGCGGTGATGACAATGAAGAAGGGTAATGGGTTATGGTGATAATGGTGGATGGTGTCGAGCGGTGCGCGACAACGATGATAGAAGGTGTCCAACAATAGTGACAATGATTGATGGCGTCAGAAAATAATAGTGGTGGCAATGAGGGTGCCAAAGTGGTGGTGGCAGTGACAAATGATATAGGTTATGGTGATAGCGATGAAGGGTAATGATGGCATCGAGTGGTAATGATAGTGGTGACAATTAAGTGCGTTAATCAATGATGATGGTACTAAAAATGGTCATGTGATGATGAAAGGTGTCGATTGGCAATGAATGACGTTATGGTACAATGACAACATTCTAAGGTGTGACCCATGATGATAATTAAAGGTGCTAAGTAGAGTGGTGGAGAATGGTAATGGTGGTGGTAGAAAATGTCTAGTGAAAGTAGTAGTGATGGAGAAATTTATAATTTTGGGAGAAAGGTTAAAAAAGAAAGTGATAGTATTGTCAATGAAGAATTATAAGAATATGCTTATGTTCTCCTTAGTTCCATAATTTTTTGAAGAACCAAAGTGCAAAGCCTCAATTACTATTACATCAGTCACTTTGGTTTTGAATACGCCTTCTAGTGTTTCAGCCTGATCCATGTTTCTGTAAGAATATATTTGAAAAAATAATTTAATATTACATTAAACTTATAAGTGGACAGATAAATAAAAATAATCTTTTATAAAATAGGAATGAAAGTAATAATTAATTTTTTATCATAAAAAATGAAAACAATACATATATTAACTGCCATAACTTGACAATATATATATTTTAGGAAATTAAAAAGTTTCCTAAAAATGAAAAAAATTTAACGTTTTTACATACCTATTTCCTGGTTAATTACACATTTTTCTTTTACTTTAATTTTAAAACAGTGTATATATTTTGGAAAAGGAAAAAGGTAAAAAAAAGTTATAATGAATTATACAGCGATAATTTAATAAGAATGCTTTTCTCCTTAATAAAAGATTTCAAGGGTAGACATATACATAATTTAATAAATTATTTAATAAATTAATCAACAAATTAATCTTAAACTTCAAAAAGCAACATCGAAGTAGAATTAAGAATGCTTCTCTCCTTAGCAAACCCATCCACATTTCAAGGGTAGGCATATACATGGAATGAAAAGAAAATGGTTATTTATAGGCCTATTCAGAAATTCCTTTGCATTTTCATTTCTCAAAGTTTGCTTTTTATTTAGGAATTAGATATTTGGTCTAAACCCGACAGTGACAATTTCACCCAGTGCATAGATCTACCGAGAAATCATAAAAGTATGAAATTTTATTAAGTTTAATTCTTTCTCTTATTACACTGAGTTTTTTTGAGATTTCTCTCTTCTCCCTTTCTACATTATTTTGGCAGAGCTAGATGCAAAGACCAATGGCTACATTCTTGTAAATGCTAATGGTGGTCTGAATCAGATGAGATTTGGGGTCTCTATATAGGTCCCCAAGTATCAAAGTTCTGATAAGAGCTTACATGAAAATTGTAATTTTAAATCTATATAGCACATGTGCCACTGATCATTCACCTTGATTGAACGCAGAAAGAACCCAGAAAGCAAAAAAGGAACAAATCCTTAATATGAAATAAAGAACCAGAAAGCAAAAAAGGAACAAACCCATAATAAACTCATATCATAACAGAGAATAGGAAGTAAAAAAGGAAAAATCGAGTAATACAATGTTTCTAATGTGAAATAAAGAACAAAGAAAGAAACAAATAAAGATCCCGGAAAAGAATAAAATTCATGCGCCTATTTAGAAAGCTCTGTAACTAACTCAACAAAGATTGTTTTTGGGATCTGGATTTGGGATTTTAGGGTTTGGTAACAAACACTTGAGTGTAAAGAAATACGATAGGAAGGGCGAAAACTCACCTTGTGAGAGGAGGGAACCAAAACTCGACGAAGCCACTGGAGAAGCAAGAGCAGAAAAATCAACGTGAAGAACAATCAGAGAAGACAAAAGATGACTTCTGTTCGAGAAGAAGATAACTTTAGAAACTTTTTCTAAAGGACAAGGCTTGTCATATTCACAATTTAGAAGGGGTATTTTTGAGACGTGTCCGTGTTTTGTAATGTTATTCTCTCTCTTCTACCGCAAATGATTTTTTTAAGAAGCAGCTCTGAGTTACTTCTTAAAAAAAACAGAAATTTGATTATTTTCTGCTTTTGTTTTTTGAAAAACATTTAGACAAACATCTTAAAAAAATTTATAAATGCTTTTTTTTATTAAAAAAGTGATTTTTTTAGGAAATAATTTTAAACAGACGAGCTCGATATATAAAAATTTAAGAGATTTTACGGCCATTTAACAACCCTTTTTCCTCAATCTCATTGTATCTTTATTTTTTGATACATTGGAAAGAACAATGTCATTGTATCTCCCATTATTGTGAAAGATATGATAAAAATCTATATAAAAATTAATATTAAGATGTGAAAAAGATTTTTTAAGAAAAAAATTTGCAAAAATAGGGTAAGAGACAACGTGTATATCATAGGGCACTATATCGTCACCGGTCTATCCTGGTGTGACCCAAGCACGCTCTCATACTGGGTGAGGTCCTCTATAAATAACGCATCACTTTAGCTCGCTCAGAGGGAGACACAGAGAGGGAGAAGAGATACACCTCGATTTGCTTGCTCCTACAGTACTCTTTTCCCCATGGCGAAGCCTCGCAAGCCCAAGAATGAAGACCCCAAACCTGAAAACTCTGGTGCCCTAGTTCACCACCAAAAGCTCTGCCTCTCCATCGACATGGACAAACGCCAAGTCCACGGGTTCGTTTTCCTTCCTCTCAATTCCATTTCACTCCTCCGCTATACATAGCAGCCTCATTCCCCATTCACTAGTTGAAAATTAGCATCTGCTATGTGCTACGGTTCTAAATTAGGTTTTATTGGTGCTGAGAATTTGTTCGAATCTGATTTCAGATCACCTAATCAAAATCAGGAGATTGCGTTATTATTGTTTTATAAAACTTAACTCAATTTTATTTTACTTTCAGGTACACTGAATTGGAAATTGTGGTGCCGGAGATTGGGATCGTAGGGTTGCACGCGGAGAATTTAGGGATTGAAAGTGTTTGGGTTGATGGTGAGCCCACGGAGTTCGAGTATTACCCGCATCAGCAGCAGCAGATGGAGGATGAAAAGAGATGGAGCTCGGTGTCTTCTCCTAGCTCTGCTGCTGATGCTGCTGCGTCAGTGTACTTGTCCGCTCTGGAGAAAGAACTCGTGCCCAATTTACTCATTAATTGCTGTAAACCTAGTTTTAAGACTGAAACTGAACAGCAGGATCAACCCGTTTCTGAAAATGGGTTTCACTCCTCTGCTGAGCAGCCCAAGCAGGTTATAGTTGCTGTCTGGGCACCCTTGCTCTTTATGCTGAGCCGGATGCTGAACAATTTTTGAGTTTTGTTACAAGAAACTTTGAACCCTACACATGGCAACTTAATTTTGTAACAATATGTACATTTTCACAATTTTGAATCATCAAAAGTGATTAGACTGAGACTGAATTTTGTTAAATTTTGAATTAAAAAAATTAACATATACTTAATTTTATAATATGGATATATTAATAATAATTTATAATTAATAAGTATGTAAATTAAATAGACTTGCAGCCACATGTAAGGTCAATATGAATGAAATGTGAACCCAGGTCCACAGTAAAAGCTCAAATTTTGAACATTGTGTTCTGCTTCGGTTTCCCATATGTCTCATCAAGACTTGCATGTATTTATTTATTTATAATGGGTCTCCAAGACTGATGTTGTATTTGAGATGTATTAAAATTTTCTTCTTATTTTACTTTTTGATATACATACACGTGCTTTTCATCCACTCGTTGGAAATGAATTGGCTTTTGTTTTTAATTGGCGGGATAGTGTGGAATACTTCCCTGAGAATATGGTGGTAAAATGTGAGTAATGTGTGCTTGTGGTAAGGTTTACTATTTGTGTTTTCTCATGTAGGTTGATGTTGGGTGCAGAATGTGAGATTTGTGCGTATTGACTATTGGATAGAAAAGGCAGAGACAGGAATCCACTTCAGAGATAATGTTCTTCATACTGACAACCAGATAAGGAGAGCAAGATGTTGGTTCCCTTGTATAGATGACAATTCACAGCGATGCTGGTATGGACTGTTTAACACTTCCCCATTTGTGTGTGGCCATGTCTGCGCACTGGTTGCATGCTCACATCTTCTTGTAATAATAACAGTATTTACCGTTCACTGTATGAGCTTGAAGTCATTTTCGTTGTTTTGTTCATGTTCAGCTATGACCTGGAGTTCACTGTAGCTCACAATCTTGTGGCTGTCAGTACTGGAAGCTTGTTATATCAGGTAGCAATGAATGATCTTGATGTTCTTGGATTTTTTATCTGAAAGCATGTGAAATGCTGTTTTTAACAAGCTGATAATATTTAGGAGTTGTATTTTGATGTAATTTCATGTCAAGTCATTTTGGGAATTTGAATTTCTTCAATTCCAGCCACTGGGCAATTGGAGTATGGTTCAATTTTTCTTTTGTATAATTCAGAGGTGGTAAATGATGACATCATTCCATATTCTTTTTCTCTGGTATTCTTCATTGATGAAAATCATAGGATTCTAACTAGTGACCACTGTGCATCTGTGCCTAGAGTAAGAACTGTAGAAAACTAGAAAGCACTAACATTGCACAGAAGGCATGGATTTAAAAGTAATTGGTTACTGTTAAAAATATTGGAAATAGTTTTTTCCTTCATGTAGTGATTAGTGATTACTCTCTTGTGCTACCTAATACCGAAACTTGGGTATTCTGGTAGAACAATTCAATGTGCTGCTATGGCTTTGTTTCACATACTGAATATTATCGTTTTCCCACCTATGTATTTATAATTCGTTCACTACAGCCTTGAACTAGATTAAAGGAGGAATATCGTTCAACTTGGATTGCTATCTGCTTTTCCTGTATATGATGTTATTAGATATTACGGATATTATCATATTACCGTGTAAAACATTTGAGGATTGAGCATATGGGATATTTTCCGTTTTTCTCCTCTTCTTTGGATTAGATGGAGCCTTCCCCCTATCTTTTCTTTGTTTTGGGATAATAAGATTCATCCCCAAAATACCCTTTTCTGTACTTATAACTGTCCTTTTTATACTTCTCTGACTTGCTATGGCCTGGATTTCAATTTGTTGCTGGTGTATGATTTGCGGGGTTACTCTCAGTCAGCCATATATGGTCATCACTGCCAATTTTTTGTTTGCTGATGCTTGATACAACTTTGCAATGCTACGGGCCAGGTTTTGTTTTCTGGCTGGTGGTGCTTGATTTGCGGTGATAGCTTAATTGGGAGAGCGTCAGATTGAAGATCTGAAGGTCGCATGTTCAATCCATGCTCACCGCATGCATCTCTAGGGTCAAGATTTTATGATAGCCAAAGTTCCTGACCATGGGATTTGACTTGTATTATATAGCTCTTTGTTTTGAAGAGCACATTTGGTTTTCATAAAAGTTTCAAGCAACTTCTCACTTTGTCCTTTACTTCTATGCCATGGAGGAGAAGGGGAAAAGGCGGATGCCTTCTGTCAAAGTTGAAATGAAAGTTATTGTTTTTTATTTTATCCTTTGGTTGATGCTGTTCTCTACATGCAATGAGATGCAAACTATGTACTATGCCTGTTCTACTTTCTGTTTTTGCTTTCCCCCTGTTTTAGAGGATTTCATTTCCCCCCACTCGTTGTAATTCACCTCTTTTGTCTCTAACAAAATTTTTTTCATTTTTATTTGCCTAGCAGAGTTAAATATGGTTATGCTTGAATCTCCTTTCTTTTTCAGGTCTTAAGCAAGGACAATCCTCCTCGGAAAACATATGTCTATAAATTGGATGTTCCGGTTGCTGCAAGTTGGATATCTTTGGCTGTTGCCCCATTTGAAATTCTTCCTGATCACCAATTTAGTCTCATATCACATATGTGCTTGCCATCTAATCTGGCAAAGATGCGGAATACAGTGGAATTTTTTCATAGTGCCTTCAGGTTTGTCATGTCATAATTGAGAATTTACTAGCCTGAAACAGGTTGCTTATCTTAAAATTGTATATTGATTGGATTGGATATTTGGACTTTTATTGATGAACAGCTGCTATAAGGATTATCTTTCTGTAGACTTCCCATTTGACTCGTATAAGCAAGTTTTCATAGAGCCTGAGATGGCAGTTTCATCATTAAGTTTGGGAGCCTCTATGAGTATATTTAGTTCTCAAGTTTTGTTTGATGAGAAGGTTATTGACCAGGTCAGTTCTTTGTTTAAATTCTTTTATTTTACTGAATGTTTTTAATCAAACTCCTTCGGAGTGAATAATAAGATTTTTTCCTTTCACATGGGGATTTTCTACTCATGAGTTTGCTGCTTTGCCAGCTTAATGCTCAATGAATAATAAATTCATGGTGTTGTTGTGACAGACTATTGATACAAGGGTAAAGCTTGCATATGCCCTTGCAAGACAGTGGTTTGGTGTGTATATCACTCCTGAAGCACCAAATGATGGTAACTTAACGAAGGATATTGTTGTACTGCTTAATTTGTTTTTTATTGTAGTTTTAATTTGATTCTTTGTAAGCTTTGCAGAAATTGTGTTTCCTCTTACATGATTGGTGAATGCTTATGTGCATGTTGCAGAGTGGCTCTTGGATGGGCTTGCAGGTTTCTTGACAGATTATTTTATTAAAAAACATTTAGGAAATAATGAGGCACGGTACCAGAGATACAAGGTTTGTTTTTTTTTTTTTTTGGGTTAATCTGATCTATGCACAGATTAACTTACCTAGCATTAGGCTTTTACAGATTATGATAGCGTGCACTTTATGGCTGTGTGAAAATGTGTCATAACGTTGCTACTTGGGAGTGGACATTTTGGAGTGTTAATGTATGTCTTATAAATGTTCTTGTGCCCGGTTACTTCTAATGGCCTCTTTTTTCACTTTCGTTTTGAAGGTGCTGATTTGAAATCCGAAATATCAATATTAGTCAAATTTTATTTTCTCTGCTCTGCAGATTTGTTTTAGTTTATTAATTTTTATTATGCTTGGGGCATTCTACTTTTTCTGCTTCAATTTTCCTGTCCTATTTTGACTTATAATGATTGTAGCAAAGTTTCAGTTGAATTTCATCATATATTTAATGTGTTATGCTCTTTGATTGGCATGGTTAAACATTGTAGCCAATATCATTCTAAGTTGAAGCAGCAGAGCGTTATCTTCTGAGTTTGAAATGTGCAGCAGTTAATGTGCTAATTAAGGTCATGTAAATCAATCTACAGGCAAATTGTACTGTTTGCAAAGTTGATAATAGTGGAGCGACAGCTTTAAGCTGTTCAGCATCCTGTAAGGATTTATATGGAACACAGTGCATTGGTTTGTATGGAAAAATAAGATCATGGAAGTCTGTAAGTTTTTTCCTTTCCTTTTCTCCCCCCCCACCCTTTTAATCATATAGCAATAAGCCAGTACAGTGATGTGTTTTCTTGTCTAGCATTGAATTATATCATTCCTCTTTGTTTTTCAAACCATACTTTGTTCAGGTGGCAGTTCTTCAGATGTTGGAAAAGCAAATGGGTCCTGAATCTTTCCGTAGAGTAAGAGTTCTTGATACTTTAACTATTTGTCCTTCTGACGAATCTGACCATTCTAGATATACTTGTACTGGATGTGTCTTGATTTGTCATTTGTGCTGTCTTTGGACTTTGGTTATCACGTATATTTGTTTTTTCTTTTTTTCTTGAGTATGGTGATATTGATGTTCTTGTTATATTTCTGATCATTTGTTTCATGAAAGTGGATTCTTAAGTTGAACGGTATGCATTATATGTTCTCTCTCTGTCTTTAACTCTTTCCATCTTGAGGTATGTTTGATAAACCTCCTGACAAATTCTGCTCTGAAAATTTAATGATGAGAAATTAAGTACTGAACATGATCTATTTGGAATATTAAGAGTATTGGTTCAAGCCTCTCTAAGAAGCTTCAACTAGCCTAGATGTTTCTAGAAACTTCTGTAACTGTGACAGTTACACTGTTGTAACTGAATAACTTTATCTGTTAGAATCTGATTCTGATTCACCTCTATGTATATGAGGTGTTGCACCCGGTCAATAGTAATGCAAATTACAAAATTACAAATTCAGATTCATACACTCATTCTCTCTCTCGCTCTCTCTAATTTCTCTTTCTCTCTACCATTTTATGCGAACTTAGAAAGGTTTTAATTTAAGTGCTGAAAGTATATTAAAAGAAATTATTGGATTTAATATAATAAGGCTATACTGACGGAAAATGTTGTCATTTTATAATACATTCAAATATTCAATGACCTTCCACATGCTGAATATATCCTGAACCTTCTGACTTTAATTTAGTTATATCAAACAATAATATTCCTTCGTTTTTAGTGTTGAATTTTTCCAATGCTGAGTTTTTTGAATTGCCCTTTAGTCTCTTCAGACTTCCCTTCCCTTTAGAAACAGATGGAGTGTTGGTGATTAATTCCTATGTGGTGCATATTTGAAATTGTCATTTTTAATATCCTATTTATTCCTTGCTGTGTAACTTGACATTTGCATTTCTTCATGAATATTTTGCCTGCATTTGTTCCTTGCTATTTTTCCTCTCCTCGACAATGTAATCATCACCATTCAACACTTGAGTGATTAATTTATGGCAACCCAAGCATGTCGGTGGAATTATGTTCTTTTGCCCATCTAGTTTCCTGTTATACTATTTTAAGCTAGCATGATTATTTCTTTGCTTTTATTTATACATTATTTTTATTATGACTTAAAACTATTTAATTGAAGGACCTCACTTTGGAAACTTCAGAGCAACATGGCTTGCTATGTGGCGCTCTATTATTTTATTGAGGTCATAGTTTTTAAACTTGGACTAGATTGATCTGTCAAACTGGGAAAACTTTGGGGCCAGTCCAGTCAATCCTTAAAATCCTTAAATTTCAAACCTGGGATTTGAAAGTGATCAACCATTCATGATTCTCACAGTTGATCATTTTGTTTTGTAAAATAAGTTTGAACCTTTTCATTCGATTGAATTGGTGGTTCCCAATTCATAACCAAAACTCAGCCCCTCTCCTATTAATCTGTCCAGGGTGGGACAAATTGCAGGATGTAATGCAAGAACGGTTTGGCTCCTATTTGTATTTAGAAGCCTCACCTCTTCTCCTATTTACTTATTCAGTGAGGGACAGGCATAGGATGAGAAGTTTTACCTGTCCCCTTTACTTATTTCATGTGAGAGTAGCATAGGTTAGTTAGAGAATATACCAGTATAATTTTTTAGTTTAATATTACTTATTGTATGTGTTGATTCTTTTTGTTGCAATTTTTTTCCATGATTTTGTTTACACGCTTAGTATATGTTCTGTATATTATATTTTGTTAAACATATTGTCATATATTTACATAATATATGAACATGTACAGATGCACTTATCGTAATGTTTTGACCTTAAAAACCTTAAATCTCTCTTTACTGATTCAATGACATTCGGTTTTGAAAACATTGAATGTGCTTGTCCACTGAAAATTATAAAAAAGGTAAAGATGTGATGATGAATTATTTGGGTTCCTGTTCATTATAATAAATTTTGTTTAAGCATTAACTATGGGTATTTGTTTAAGCAGTAACTATAGGCTGTGTTAAAGTATGCTGAATAATTGTTATCAGATACTTTCAACAGATGTCAAAGAATAGTTGTGGAGTCCAGAGCTTGTTTCCGTGCATATATTCTGAAGTGTACACACTATGCATATCATATAGCTTAGGTGGTAGTACCTATGAATAATTTTTTAGCGGGCCTTGCATTTTATACATTTTCCCATTATTCATTGTCTTGCATGATCCTTATAATTTGCTTCCTAGTTTTTCTGATTAGTTATTAAATTTCTCCCTTTGTTTTGGTTTGGAAGTTTTTCCCTAGAAAGAGGGATTTGATGATTGCCGTTCTTGTTTCTGTTTGTTTTCAATGTGTAGATTTTGCAAACTATAGTTTCTCGGGCTCAAGATAAATCACGTTCCATGAAAACACTTAGTACTAAGGAGGTAATCAGCTTCTGGTTCCGTACATTCTGTGAATTATTACCTGCATATCGCTTCTTTGAAATTATCTTGAAGATATAGAGCTGTTAAAACGTTTTTCTGTAATTAGATTATTTATAGAGTAGCTCATTTATAAGGAATGATTTTTAATTCATTTTCTTTTATTCCTCTGAAAATGCTTTATCTTGGATAATAATTCTGAGCCTCTTACAATTTATCTATGCATGGTCGGTGTAATTGTTCATGGAAATCCCATAAATACTTCTAGGACTGTTATAGCTTGAATATTATATCTGACTTCCCCACCGATCTTCGCATTACTTTGTAAGATGGATGTGAAGAACTCATTGTGCAAAGCTTATGGTATTTTGAGATTTCCAAATTTCACCAAACTCATATTTTATCAAACTTTCATTCCACGTGCTTTCTTTCATGCCTACTTAACTGAAAATTCTATGATTCTAAATCAGTCTCTCTTCAACTACAGTTTAGCACTGATTCAAACTAATACTATATTATCTGCAAAAGGCATTCGCTTTGGCATTACCTCTTGGATGTACAGAGTATTTAAGTCTAATACTAAGTTAAAAAGGAATATAACTTGAATAAGTTTATTCACTAGCCGTTGCCCCATCATATGTATCCTTTATAACTTGAATATATTGAATGGTGGAAACAGACTTCTTCCATTTCTAGAGCAGGACTTTATGTCTAGTGTCACCCTATCTTAGACATCTTCTAGATCAAGACTATGTTTAAAAAAATGAACCAAGATAGACAAGCTAATGGATGAGATTACCTTAAAATTGATTTCATTAAGGAAAATAGGATATGCTTCACAAATTTGTCCTTGTAATCTCACTAAAGCTGAAAAATGCCAGTGTAATATAATCTTCCATGCAGTATTTGCTTAAGCACCCTAATCAGTTTTGATCCTGTCAATGTAATTGTAATGTGGATCTGATAATTGGTTTTCATTAATATGCAGTTTCGACATTTTGCTAATAAGGTTGGAAATCTTGAACGTCCATTTCTTAAAGATTTCTTCCCTCGGTGGGTCGGTACTTGTGGATGTCCTGTTTTAAGGTGTAAATTAAGGATTTGCTTGTGTTTCACTCCTTTTTTTTTTTTTTTTTTCATTTTTAGAATGCTTTCCTGTGATCATATTCTGATTTGTTACTTTTTGCTGCTGCTAAGGATGGGTTTTTCTTATAACAAAAGGAAGAATATGGTGGAATTGGCTGTGTTGCGGGGATGCACAGCATTGCAGACTTCAAGTACATCTGTTCTTGACATTAATCCAGATGCTGAAAATCGAGATGGAGATACTGGATGGCCTGGTATGATGAGTATAAGGGTATATGAACTTGATGGTATGTATGACCATCCAATTCTACCGATGGCTGGAGAAGCATGGCAGCTATTGGAAATACAATGCCACTCAAAGCTTGCTGCTAGACGCTTTCAGAAGCCTAAGAAAGGTTTGAAAATTGATGGATCTGATGATAATGGTGACGTGCCTTCCATGGATGTGCGCTCCAGGTATATCAATTGCTTATCTTCTTCTTCATCATTCGGTGACATTGTCATCTGACATTTTTCTCTGTGATATAGCAGTACTGAGTCCCCTTTATTATGGATCAGAGCAGATCCTGACATGGAGTACCTTGCTGAGGTTCATTTTAATCAACCAGTTCAGATGTGGGTAAGGATCAGATTGTGGTAGTGTGTGTTAGTGATATAATTGCATTTGTATTTCTCTACTGTTCTGTGTTTTTCACTGCCGTGTATTTTGTACAGTTAGGTACAGTTAATAATAACTGTACCTAACTGAATCTGTTATAGTTAGTTTGTACAGCTCAGCTTCAGAGCTTGTATAAATTCATCCCTGTATTCTTTCAATCATTAATCCAATGAAACTGAAACCTATTAGGAAATAAGGCCAGTAATAATTGTTAGCTTATTTCATGTGTTATGCTATATAGCCCGGTTGTTTCCTGCGCCGTTTTTGTTAGCCCAGTTCACTATGTGTACTGGTGTATTACTTCCCTGTAATATAGTTAGTTTGTGCAAAGGCCCAGGCCCAAATTAGTCAAGTCAGAATTGTTAGTTTTAGGCTAAGTCTGTTGCGCCAGCTCAGCAACAGATTCAGTTATTGTTGTAACAGATTACAAAACTTCCTCTGGAAGTTACTCTCCTCTATAAATAGAGGAATTGTATTCAGTTTCAATCAGATCCAAGTAAATTGAATATTCAGAAACAACTTTTCCCTCCAATTCTCTCTCTCTCTCTCTCTCTCTCTCTCTCCCTCCCCCTCCTTTTTCGGTTTTATGGACTCTCAGAATTCTTTGAAAACCAGTTCAGATTTCTCTCTCTCTCTGATTCTCTCTTTCTCCCCATTCCTAAATTCTATGAACCCTAGTTTTTCAAATAGACTGGTAGTGGTACAGCCAGTTGATTCTTTTGAGTTACTGTGACAATGTTTTACTAGCATATGAGGGGAACTGCATTTGTTCAATTATATTTATATCTGTCCTCTTTTTGTGTCTATGTGGACAATTATTTTTTTTACCATGCTTACAAATTTTTATATCTTTGTTTTCGTTTATTAAAATTTATTCCCAATACTTTCCTTGTCTGGTCTTCACCATTTGTGGTGTTTGAATATTTGATTCGATGTTGAGGTTTGATTGAATGAGGACACATTTTAATCTTCAGACCTCCTTGTATCACCTGTCATTTAAATAAATAAAACTTAA
This sequence comes from Sesbania bispinosa, assembly GCA_026901365.1. Taxonomy (NCBI): domain Eukaryota; kingdom Viridiplantae; phylum Streptophyta; class Magnoliopsida; order Fabales; family Fabaceae; genus Sesbania; species Sesbania bispinosa. The sequence goes on along the minus strand of QLOH01000403.1, from coordinate 325,904 downwards.
ATAGCTGTGGTGAAAATTACTAGTTGAGCTCAGGTTTATCCATATTTTCTTCTGCAAGATGGTATTTGGCATATCATGAAGAGGTCCCTGCCCTCCATGGCTGAAGAATTTTCACTATATAGGGTTTTGTAAGTCCCTGGGAGGGTTTAATTATTACAAGGAGAATGGAGTTTCAACTTTCAAGGACCAATTTGGTATGTTTAGTTAAAACTTGTGCTAAGGGCTGATCTGTGGAAGCTGCATGCTGGTCATGCATTTTTGGGGTTGTGAGTTGTGACCTATTTCACTCTTCATGGTGGAAGTTGAGCAAATTGACAACATGAACATTTACAAGTAGTGGATGAATTTGGTGTGAAGTCTTTTTTGTGAATTATGAGATTGAGTTGCCAACCTGAATTATCCTTCTCTATTTCTAACCCTTCCTTTTAAAGGTGTGAACCATGCCACTAGGACTTGAACCTCTTTTAATCTTTTGAGGAAACAAAAAGGGCAACTACATAAATCATGCAAGGACGCAATTTTTTAATCTGGTTTTTGGGCAATGTTAGAAACTAATCATGCTCATTCATTTGTGTTGTTATTATTTTGTATTTTTTATTATTATATTAAATATTTTGTAGTTGGTTATATTTGTTGATTCTAGATAGTTGATATGTTCTTTTAGATTAATCAATTAGAGAAGGACAAAGATGTTATTGCTCAGGCACAAGCAATTGCAGCCCTTGAAGCATCACCTCAGCTATCATTTTCTGTTGTAAATGCCCTAAACAATTTTCTTACTGACTCCAAGGTTTGACCCCTTTATGTAGTGATATATATTCAACAAATGCTTTTAAATTGTTAATTAATCTGGAGTTTTTTGGTTCTACCTCAAGGCATTTTGGAGAGTGAGAATCGAAGCAGCATTTGCATTGGCAAATTCAGCATCTGAGGTATTCAAATGCTAGAATACTTATTACATTATGACTTAATGAAATATCAGTTGATCGCAAAATACATATTAAATCAATGAGCGCAATGCGAATCAAATATGCTATCCTTAATTTAACTTAATAATTTCAGTACTGTCAGATCTGGTTTTAATATAATTATTGACTTCAAATAACTTGCCAAGCCCTGTGATAGTAAATCTTACTCTTAGTACCTAAGAGAAAAATCATCCATTTGTTTTTTCCCCCCAAATTCTGTACAATGGTTAACTCCAAATGGAGGTTTTATGTTGTTTAAGTATGCCACACTAAACATCTGGTTGCATTTAGAAATTTGAATTTCATTTAAGTAAGTCAAGTTAATAAGTGCATTGCAAATATTTGACCAACTGTTGCTCACTTGCATGACATGAGACATGGATATAATTAATTGAGATACGAATCTGAATTATGGTTAAACTTGTGATACCTACCATAAATACAAATTAATGTTGACACTTGATAAGAAATGCTGATGGCCTTCTCTTTTTCATTATGGCTTGGTTGGTAATTTTTACTTCATTTCATTGTCTAGCAGGAAACTGATTTTTCTGGTCTACTCCATTTGGTGAAATTTTACAAGAGTAGAAGGTTTGATTCTGACATTGGACTCCCAAAGTAAGACTGGTGAAACTATTGTTTCAATTTCTCATATTTAACTTTGAAAATATTAAGTGACTATTTCTTTTGTTGTATACTACTCTTGCCAGGCCAAATGATTTTCATGATTTTGCGGAATATTTTGTTCTTGAGGTAATGCAAGGAGGTAGGGTGTGTATGAAGTTACGCCTGATGTCAAGTGATTGAAACATGTTTGTGATTACCCATGTTCTGAAAGTCTTTTTTTGGAGGGACATCATATCTAGTTTAATGTTTTCTTTGAATTATTTTAGTACACTTGCATTTTATGCAATTGATATGTGTGATGCAACTACGTATATTTGTATTCGTCTATATCTGCCTTTGAACTATTGTATTAAGTTTATCCTGTTATGGATTTCAATTGTATTGTACACATGCCAGTTGCCAGGTTATTAAACTTGTTTTGCTATGTTCTAGGCAGTTAGATGCACTCATTCAAATGTAATAGTTTTCAATGTAGCATCGTCAGTGTGTTTTCTTTAATTTTCTTGTATCATATTATGTATCTTAAACAATTTTGACCAATAGGCTCTATAACTATAGTTGTTGAATACTTGAATGTATGCAGTATATATAAGCATCTCCTTGTTGTTGACATGTGTTTGCTTCTGCGTGATGAAGGATATAATTTACACTATGCATGTTACTTAATTTTCAAGTTGCTGAGTTTGCTAACTTTGTTAAAATCTAAATTTCTCTAGGGTCCACAATATAATGATAAAATAATATACTTTTTGAGTGCCTGAGAGCATTTCAAATGTGGAAGACACACGAAGTGACTTGTAAATGATCAGTGGGATGCATGACCTTCTTCTTGTGATACGGTAGCTTGCATTCTGAAAGCATGGCTTTGACAAAACATGTCACAAAGTCAATGCAGCTAATAGATTAGCAGTCAACAGTAAAAAGAAGTATTCAAGTTACATAATACAAGTGGGGTAGATTAAAACATTTAATTAGCTTCTTAATGTTAAAAAAGTGCCAACTATTAATATATTTTATATATTCTAGCATTACACAAGGGTTTGGAAATGGGTTGAATCCTAGGTTTAAGTAAAATAATTAAATTAATAATTTCAATACACTATTTAATGAGAAAAAGAAAGTAGATATTTAAAATAAGTATCTTACTAAGATATTACAATCTATTTAATGACAGACTAAAATAAATCATAGTATGAGTCAGGCTTAGGATGGGATGCTGTTTTTGCAGCCCAAGAAAAAGCAACCATTATAGCATGGTAGCCTCCTGGAAGCTAAAATCCATGGGTTATGATTGATTGTGATCATGTGATGTTGCTATATGCATTTGTGGTTCTATAAGAAAATTGGCCTGGAGGTTTGGCAGGAAACATTTCCTATCTAAAAGAGGGGCAATATATCACTAGTAAAATTAGAAGGAAATGCAGAATTGTAAGAGTAATGCTCCTGTCAAGATAAAAATTCCTTTGGCCCCAAACTATAAGCTGAAAAATGAAAGAAAATTATGACCCCCTCTCCCTGTAGAACTTTCATATTTAAACAGATCTGAGATCTGTCTTCTTTCAAGTCTATAATTTGTTGTGTACTTGTGTTTCACTACTGAATATTGTAGGTGCCTTTGTTTAAAATCTGTTTTTTTTTAATCAGTAAGCTTTGTGCATCCTTTGATAATTCTAAAATGGCATGCATATTCTGCTTGCCGTTAGATAATAAACCATTATTTCATGTTTTCTTTTAAAACTTGCATCTCATTTTCTGTTTGGCTGTTGTAGGCCATTCCACATGCTGTAGCTATGGTCAGAGCTGCCGACAAGAAAAGCCCAAGAGAGGCTATCGAGTTTGTTTTACAGCTCTTGAAGGTTATTGCTTACTTTCCACTGCATGCATTAATTTCTTCATCAGAATAACTTAAGTGACAATGACATCAATTATTACAATAATGTAACAGAGATAACACATAACAAAAATAACATTTAAATCACAACATTAAACTAAAACTGAATTCATAATAATAAGAACCAAAATAACTAAGTTTTTCATAAGATATAACACGAGTTCATCACAGAGAGCACAAAGCCACACAGAACCTTCGAACCACAAGTCCACAACCAACAGACTAATACCACAATCTTCAAACTAATAATTTCAAAGTTCGAACCATAAACAATTCCACCTGTTTGACTTTGATGACAATGTACTGAATGAGTTAGAACCCAAAAACAGAGATAAGGAACAAAGTTAAGAAACGGGCCCCAGAGAGTAGATGAGATCAGGGTTTCATCGAAGGAGTGAGAGATAGGTTGGGAGTTTCAGATGAGAGGGAAGGTAAAAATGTGAAAATAGGGTTAAGATTGGTAAAAATTGTGCGTTTATGCGATCAAGATTGGTGATTAGCATGGGAAGCTCATAAAAAATCATACGATCATGCAATTCTATGCTTAAGATCGCGGTTTTGACAATAATGAGGTAAAGGCCAACTCTGATTCTGAACCAATGGTCATGGGATAGAGACAATCTTGAGCTAAGAACGTGGAGCTACGTTATTTTGATTGCTCAGACTTGTTGGGTTGGATTGCCAGAGCATAGAATTTCTTTGAGGTGTGTCAAACAAAAAGGCATAGAGACAATGCAGAATGGGGGGCATTTGGGAATTCGAAAGCTTTTATGTGAAAGGAGATATATATATATATATATATATATATATATATATATATATATATATCCTTTGTGAAGGGGAAACCCTTGGGTAGAATTCCATTCTCCATTTTCTGTACAGTTTCAATAAAACAGTTCAATTCTTTTGATTCTTTATATCTCTTTTTCATTTCAATTGTCTAACTTCCTAAAACTAGCCCATTTTCTATCCTTCTTTTATATGTAGGATTTCACTACCCAAAACAAGGGTATTCAATGCACTTTTGCTATTCTATCTGTTCTTTGTTCCTTTATGATGTTGATATATTGCACCATTTTTTATTGTTTGTATTGCCATACATCACTGTCCTTTGGATTTTGATATGTTGGTTTGGCAGTAAGATTACTATTTTTAGAAGTTTGCTTCTTGCTTTGGTTATATAAAAATTCTATTAACAGCTTTGTGGTCCATGTCATTTTTATTCTTCTATTCTTTACAGTACAATGACAACAACGGGAATCCTTACTCAGATGTCTTCTGGCTTGCTGCATTGGTCCAGTCAGTTGGCGAGCTTGAGTTTGGGCAACAGGTTCATGGACTATTACTCTTGCTGATTCTCATGATTACCTGCATAGTTTATTATGCTGAACTGAGTTGACACTGTCACTTTTCTTTTAGATTTCCTTGAGCACCCTATAATTAACCAAAACAACAGATATTGAATGAGTTGATAATTGTGTTGGTAAAATATTTTCTATTTTGAGCTGTGCAATATCCATTCTTATAACAAAGTTACAAACAAGCAAAGGCTGTCTATTTTGGAGTCTGCAACGTTTAATCAACTGTTAACTTGTATTTATCAGATATGGTTCTCACTTCCTTTATCATAATCTTTGTAAACATTAGTCAACCTTATTTTGACAATTAGGCTTCTTTCTGACTCTAAAACTGATGGCAGAGTATTCTCCTTTTGTCATCACTCCTCAAACGCATTGATCGGCTTTTACAATTTGATAGGTAAAATGACACATTCCTCACTGATTATGATGGACTTATCAATTTTACTTGTATTAAAATTTTACATCTCTGGAAATTTCTTCTGCTAGTCTCATGCCAAGCTACAACGGAATCTTGACTGTCAGTTGTATCCGAACATTGACCCAGATTGCTCTAAAGCTTTCTGGGTTCATTCCTCTTGTAAGTGCCTTCTTTTTTGGTATTGAACTGCTGATCGAAGGTTGTCATGAAAATATCTAATGCTTAAGCTTTACAACAGGATAGAGTGTATGAACTTGTAAAGCCTTTCCGGGACCTAAAGGCAATTTGGCAAGTTCGAATTGAAGCAAACCGAGCACTCCTCGATCTTGAATTCCACTCTAAGGGCATTGATGCAGCACTGGTTTTATTTATCAAATATGTAGAGGAGGAACCTTCCTTAAGAGGTTGTGAATCCTTTCCCTAAGAGAATCTACGAAGACGTTTGGCAAATTAGAAAATTGGTTCAGAACAATGAAATTAAAACTATAAAAATCTATCCAAAGTTGGACTAGTTTCAAAATATATATAGTTTGTCTAAAAATTGGTTTTGAACAGTTAATATTATATCATAGTTTAAATCTTTTCACACACACACATATAAATTATAAATTTCATTTATAGGGGAAAAGGAGAGAAACTTATAAGTAATTAGCTTAAATCCCACCTGGTAATGGATTTCTTTGAACTGGTTTTGATGTAAAGATCAACCAAATAAGAGCAAGTGGTTTAAATTTTCAGTGGTCAGCATGCCTGAAACTTTTTATCTGGTATACTGACCAGTGATACACAATTATCTAGGTTTTCAAGGTTGGAAAACAGTCAAATACTCACTACATCTTGTGCGAGAATAACTTTTCTCCTTTATTTGTTTTTTCTTTCATTATTATTATCTTTAGTTTCCCCTTGATTATATCTAGGTAAATTTATATTCCTTGACTGCAGGGCAGTTAAAACTGGCAACCCATGTTATGAGGCTATGTCAGATGATAGATGGATCAAATTCAAATGATGAAATTACAAGCCAAACTTATGTCTCTTTGCTCAGTTTACTGGAAGGGCGCATGGCATTTAATAATGTCTTTCTCCGTCACTACTTGTTCTGCATATTACAAATACTTGCAAGAAGGTAGAAATATGTGTCTATTATTTTCTTTGTAGAAATGAAAAGCTACCTTGTCGATTTTCTAGATAATCTGTTGCATCAATATTACATGAATCTACTTAAAACAAAAGCAGTTATTTGTGATTTTTAACTCACCAGTTGTTTTATTTGCGTTTTTTTTTTTTTTTCCTAAAGTTTGTTGGGACATAAACTTTCTTTTTGTGTCTCACTCCAGCCTACGTTTTTTATTCACCTTTTTACTGATATATACTTTGTCCATTCTTGTAATTAATTCATTGAATTCAATGAATTTTAAATATTGTAGAGCATTTCTTTTAGTTGTTGTTTGAGTAAATTTGGTAGTCTAGGGTGATTTCAATTGGAAAGGATAACTTGTTGGTTTTAAAAGCGTTAGTACTTCCTAATAGGGTCTTTTAAGGGTAATTATTCTCATATGTTTTAACTTTTTTTTTGGGGAGGGGGGAAGGGTCTATTTGGAAGTTGATAATTTTGTTTGATAGGAAATCAATCTAATCTTGAACATAATATGCTATGGTGTGTGTGTGTGTGTGTGTGCTATGAAGTTTTTGTTTACATATTTGAGAAGGGGAAAAGATACTCATTATGAATTTCATCTGTGTTGTCTGCAGACCCCCGACACTACATGGGATTCCCAGAGAAAATAGAACATTGCATATGAGCCTTACAGAGGCTTGCAACTATCAGAGGAACATATTTGTTCTTGATTCAGAAAGTAAACCATTGGAACTGCCAAGCTCTACCCAGAACCTTACACAAGATTTGGACATGACAGAGGGTTTGAGGGATGCACTTGATGAAGCTCCTAAGGACCAAACTTGTGAAGCTCCCAAAGAACCACATATTGAAGCTCTAAAGGAAGCGCCCCTTGAGACTCCCAAAGCGGTACTGACAGAATTTCCCCCTGAAGTACCAATTGAAGCTCCCAATGGAGTTTCCAAGGAAGCTGATACTGTATCCAATAGCCATGAAAGAAAACGGCCAATTAAAATCAAGGTTAAACAATCTTCTGCCACCAGTAGGGCTGATACTGATAATCAAATGGTTGAACGTTCTTTAGGGTGTCGTAATGAAATGGATCATGGAGCTAGCAGTTCAGTTTCTGTAGATGCTCCTCAGAGGAATTTTGCAGAGACTCTCAGCATTGGTAATCACAATATTGAGGAAGTCAATTCTTGGCATGATCTTGGTTCTCGCATGACTGCCAGCATTGGTAGTGCTAAATTTTTGAGTGATGGTGATGAGTTAGGCAAAGAACTCCAATGCACTGCTGATTCGAGTGTAGTTTACTCACAACCTCAGCCAGAAGATCCATCATCATCTAGTATTATCCAGGATAACAATATTGATGCTGATGCACGACGGTATGCCAGCCTTCAAACTCTTTCTGTTGCAAGATTTGATCATGATGGGAAAGAAGTTTCTGCTCGTGGGAAAGAAAAACATAAAGGCAAGGATAAGAAAAGGAAGCGTGACAGTCATAAAGGACACCAAGATGATCCAGAATATTTGGAGCGAAAACGATTAAAGAAAGAGAAAAAACGCAAGGAAAAAGAATTGGCCAAACTCCAGAGTGATGATGCAAAAAAATCATCTATAGACTTGTCAAGTAAGAAAGAGGAACCTGAAGTTGACGCTGTAAGACAGCTGAAACCCGTTGAACCCAGCGGATATAATTCTAAATCAGAAATCAGAAGGGTTGATACCAAACCCGAGGCATCTGAAGGTACCTCTGGTGCACCAAAGATTCGAATTAAAATTAAAAACCGAATGCTCAGCAAGTCATAGAGAATACTATATAGATGTTAGAATGAAAATCACAGCCCTCTTCATATTTTATGGGTTGTATTTTTCTTTTCAATATGCGGCATAGTAGGCCATCTTAATTAACATTATTAATTCAATGAGTTCTTTATTCTGGTTTTAGAGATATATGATTGCAATTTCAATCATATAATATTTGCTTTGTTATCGACGGATAGGACCTGGCTTGCTTAAGAGCCGCATAACCATCTTGTGTCTGGAGCCTTGTTTGGGATAGGGTTGTAAATTTGTAACTTCCGCTTTAGTTGTAAATTCATAATTCATAATTTTGTTGTGTTGTTCTTGCCTGTATTGTCAAATCATGCACAGATCCTTTGCGGTTTTAATATTCCGATGGACTTACCTTTCTGGGTCCAGTACCACTAGTTTTAGTAATTAGTAGCACTATTGAAATGTTTGGATTAACGTTGAAATATGGTAAATTCATGTTTTTAACACAAGAAATAGTTGTGTTATGGAATTTAAATTTGAGTTTGGTTGATTTCAAATTTTCAATGCTAAAGATTCTATTTGACCAAAAAAAAAATGCTAAAGATTCTCACTCATGACGCAAGAGATATTAAATCTTGCACTAAATGCTTGCGCCAATGCGCCATCGTGATTTCTTCTAAAATGTTATTTATAATCATATATTATCTTCGGTCCTAATTATAAAAACCTTTTAACTACTTTACAAGAATTAAGGAAGTTGGTTAATTTAGTTTATCACAATAAATTTGTCATGAATGCGTACCATTTTTACAAAATTATCCTTGAATTTATTGAGATCCATTATTTTTCTCTTTTCACTTAATTACTTCATTGTGTCATTCTCTCTTTATTAGTTAATTATTCATCTATCTCCACTAATGGGTATTTTTGTCAAAAAATAATTAATATAAGAGACAACTTGAAAAGGTTCTTATAAAAAGGACTACGAGCATCTCTCAAAAAGACTCTTATAAATAGGACCGGAGGTAGTATGCCTTGAAATAATCGATTTGTTGTTTGTACGTTGGTTGCATGTGATTTGTAGTAGCTTCATACGTCTATATTGTGAATCTAGGTACTCTTATAGCTTGTTTGCTTTTACATGAGCAAAAGTAAAAATCAAGTTATGAAAAATTGAAATAAAATCATGGGTTAAATATGTTTATAGTCCCTGAAATATAGTCAAATTTTGGTTTTAGTCCATGTAATTTAAAAGTTAAAACTAGTGGTTTTGGTCCTTCAAAAATTGAATACATCAATTTAGTTCTTTTGCACAATTTAGCTACAGATTTTTGCTATGGATTAGCTACGAAAATTCATCGATAAGGACTGAAAATGGGTATTTTCACTTTTTGAGGGACCAATTCCACTGGTTTTAAATTACAATGACTAAAACCAAATCTCGACTATATTTGAGGGACTAAAAACATATTTAACCCTAAAATCATTTTCATCGGGTATTATAATTTGTGATTTTTTAAATTTAATTTATCTTAGTGTAAATTGTGACACCCTTCTACCCCAACTCTTATATAATCAACGAAGTGGAAAACTTAGGAAAATAACGAATCACATTGGGTAAAAAGGTTCACATTTCAACTCAATTAAAACCTCAATTCTTTCAAAGTCAACTTATTCAAAATAAAAGTTGGAGTCAAAAGGTTTTCAAAATAAATAAAATATTACTACCTCAAAAGTTAACAGTAAAACATCATTATTAGCCTTATAAGGCACTTAAAACCGTTTACACGAATCTCTCCAAAATAGAAATATAAAATAAAACTCCTAATACTAAGCCCTGATGTCACATGTATCAGAACGACACCCATTAACTCAATGCTCGGCACCTGAGGTGCCATCGTCATCACCTATAAATAATAACCAGGAATAGAAACGGTGAGGAAAAGAATACCACTCATACATACACATAGGAGACTACCCTATTCTCACCCTCATGTAAACAACATCATCATATAACTTATTCTATTTTCAAATGTAAAACTTAATCATCATCATCATATACACCAACAACATCATCAATATCACCACAATCATCATAATTCCCATTATCATCAAAATCATCACTATCATCATTATTATCATATCATCATATCATCATACTCATCATTATCATCATACTCATCACAATCATCAATATCACCATTTTCATCATATTCATCATAATCATCATATCATCATACCCATCATTATCATCAATATCATCATACTCATCACAATCATTAATATCATCATTTTCATCGTCACCATCATGCACCTCCCTGAGTTGTACTTCACCCACTCTAGGCTTGTACACCTCAGGTACCATATTCAATTTCATTATAATCAGTGTTCACCTCCCTGAGTTATACTCAGGTACAATAATCACCAACATAATCAATACTCACCTCCCTGAGTTACACTCAGGTACCATAATCCATAGCATAATCAATACTTACCTCGCTGAGTTACACTCAGGTACCATAATCACCAACATAATCAATACTCACCTCCCTGAGTTACACTCAGGTACCATAATCACCAACATAATCAATACTCACCTCCCTGAGTTACACTCAGGTACTATAATCACCAATATAATCAATACTCACCTCCCTGAGTTACACTCAGGTACCATAATCACCAACATAATCAATACTCACCTCCCTGAGTTACACTCAGGTACCATAATCACCAACATAATCAATACTCACCTCCCTGAGTTACACTCAGGTACCATAATCACCTCCCCGAGTTAGACTCAGGTACAACATTCGCCTCCCTGAGTTACACCCAGGTACCACATTCACCTCCCCGAGTTAGACTCAGGTACAACATTCACCTCCCCGAGTTAGACTCAGGTACAACATTGACTCAGGTACAACACCAACATCATCATCATCAATCATTATAATTAGCACCATTCATCATCATCATGTATCATCATACATATTCACCAATCATCATTAATCACATTGCATATTATGCACACCAAAACATCATCAATCACATGACATATTCACCAATCAATATGCACACCCAATCATCATCAATCACATTGCATATTCACCGATCATTATGCACACCAAATCATCATCAACACCATAATCATAATCAAGCATTATCAAACAACATCAATCATCATCAAGCACTTAGGATCTCAAAATCCACTCTGGTAATCGATTACCAACCTCCAGTAATCGATTACCTGCAAACAAGGTCTCTGGTAATCGATTACAACCACCTTGTAATTGATTACCTGCAACCAAACACTCTGGTAATCGATTACAACATCCCTGTAATCGATTACCTGCAAGCAATCTCTTTGGTAATCGATTACCACAATCCTGTAATCGATTACCAGCGAACAAACAACACTTCTGTGTTGCCCAGAACACACCGGTAATCGATTACCACCCCTGGTAATCGATTACCCGCGACGCAGATCGCAAATCACACAATTTCTAACGCTTCTAAATCACTCTAATCAATCTTTAATCACTCCTCTTTGCTAAAATATCAATCATAGTCGATTATATTCATCAAAACTCATCATAAGCATCAATCCTTAACAGTTTACATGGTTTTCCCATCAAAACCCCAAATCATCAACCCTTTATTAACTCATTTTCGCTATTCTCATTATTCTCAATCAATCCACTCAATATTCATCAAGAATCATAAAACTACTCATCAATAATAGGTTTTCATCATCTATATTCAATAAATCATTTATCAATTATGAATTCATACTCTTAGGTTACTAACCAAGCACCCCTACATGCATATACAAGCAGCACCCTCTCCCTCACCGTACCTTAAGCAAAGATCGATTAACCGCAAGGAAGTCCCTTTCTTGGTTCTTGATGCTCACTCTGCAGTAATCCCCTCTTGAGACTCGGTTTCTCCCCTCCTTAGCGTTTCGCTCTCTGACGATTATACGAATAAAGATTAGGGTGAACAGATAACCCCTCCTTACTAGAATGCCTAATTGGGCTTGGGCCTACTCTCAACCCCCTTATCTTCTTTTTAAAATGAAGTAGCTTTATTAATAAAGCTACTAATAATGTTAACACTATTATTTATTCCTCTTATTTAATTAATTAATATTATTAAAAATAATAATACTATTATTTCTTCCTTTTCTTTTATTTATAAAATTTGGGATGTTACATAAATTAAATAAACACTTAATATTTTTTCCCTTTGCTGGAAATTTCAGACAAAGGAAACGGTTCTTTTTATTTTTTTATTGATGATTGTAAACTTATTTTTTTTATATTTTGCAGCACAAATGTATATTAGAAATGGTTAACTTAATAAAAATTTCCATAATTTTTATTTAAATAAAAAAGATGAAATTGAGGTGATTTTTTCTAACTAAAAATAAAAGGATTTTTTTTTCAAGTAACTCCTTGTGTAGGACAATGATTAATTTAATATGTATAAAGGGGGTCAAATATTAAGGTTATTGGTGGCTATAACAATATGTCTTGTATTCCTTTTTCTATGTATCTTTTACAAAGCTTAAATTTTAAAAATTGTCCTTATAAGTAATGTGATTAGCTAAAAAATTGGCGTCAATATGAGCATATATTATATGTAATAATTTTTTTGGTTTATCACATCACCAATAAAGGTATATATATTTTTTAAAATTTTAAATTTTGGGAGAATGAAAAAAAAAAACATTTTACCCTTTATTTAAATATATCAATATGTTGGGTTTAAAATATTCTTTTTAAATGGTTTAAAATTCAACCCTTTTAACTAAATAGATCTTAAAAAAAACATTGATATAATTTGTTTAATTAATAAGTCTAATCTTATCTATGTCTAATACAGATCAGGTTATAGGTCCTTAATAGACCACTTAGCCTATTTTGACCGCTAAGAGAGTAAAAATGCATTGCTCATGATAAAGAAAATTTTAATATATAGCATAAATTTGTTAATAAATATTTATATTTTGGTCATTGGTATTGCATCCCCACTTAATTCCGGTCTTATAATTAAACCTATAAATCATCATGTCTTTCAAATTTAATTCAGGTTCATGTTAAAAGAATTGACTTATGCTAAGCTTACCCATTCATGCAACACCTTTGACTGCAGCTGCTGATGCTTATCATCCTATTCTATTTCAAGATCATCAAATCCGGCAGCTGAGTGAGTCTTGACAGTGTTTCTATGTCTCATTCACATGGGCAATTAAATTCTGATACTAAATTTTTTCTGTGGATGACAATGATGACTAACTACTCACGATTCACGAATCATGGTCTGACAGTGTTTAAGATCTGCTTACAATTTACGTAATTTCCTGATTTATTTTTCTCTGAAAAAGGAGTTATAGCCATGTGTTCTTTTTAGCGCTTTTGGTGGGTACGTAAAGCTAAAGCATTGGTATCGTTGCTTAAACACACCACAAACATAGCCTTGTACTACCACTAACCCATACCTAAGCTAAGATATATCTGTCTCAGTTAGCTCAGCTACAATATCTGTTGCTGGGAGGATCTGGATCTTGTCCACACAACAATTTGGCCTATAAAGTAACCCAAAAGGTCAAAAAGAAGAACTGCTCTTCCTTCTTCTAGTGGGGGCCACACATAGGATAGGATAGGAAATCCCTCTGATTTTAATTTCCACATTAATTAATTTTACAAAACAAAAAATGTTTGAATTTAATTAATTGGTGTTTGGTTTTGTCATTTCTAAAAAATAATCACTTTCTTTTGAAAAAAATACATTTTTAGTAATATGACAACTTATTAAACTTTGATACTATCTAGTCGTATACCCGTGCTACGCACGGGGCATTTTTATCGTATTAAACATACAATAATTATTTGACAAAAAATATATATATAATAATTTTTTAATAAATATAGTTCATAATATATTAAAGTTTAAAATTACATATTAACGTGAATGATTATTTTTTTCTATTTATCTTTTATCTTATCTTTGCCTCAATTTTTCATTTGCACAATATATCCTAACAAACTCAAGCTACTTCCCTTTATTCCTTTATTCCATCCCAACATGTAAACTTTTTTAAATTTTCCGTGTATATTCGTTAAATCCTATTTTAAATTATATTTATAAAAGAAGTTAAAAACTACGGTTTAAAATTATTTTAATTTATTGATTACATAATATTTTCCAAAAAAATGATTATTTAAACATTCTAAAAGTTTCGAAAGGACATTTTTAAAAAATGAACTATTATTATTTTTTGTAGTTTGTCAAAGAATTTTTTTTATATATTACATTTTTAATGTGATAACTAAAGGTTAATTGATAACTATTTCTCCTATAATTGCTCCCTCTAACCCATTTATTATCTAACTGAAAATATGTCTCACCACCATTTTCAATCATACTCTCCACCAACTCTTATTTCATAGAAATTATATTTAAATATTTTGTACATATCCATTAAATTGACCAATTTTTTAAACCTTCGCTCTCATACCCCTTTCATACAGAACGAATTTTTCTCCAAAGAGATTCACTTATGATTAATATTCCCCATTCCCATTTATCAAATTGTGTTAAATTAAATGATTACATCTTTTATTCGTAACACACTCTTATATCTTGTAGTCTTTTATATCTTTTTATTTATTTGAAAAGATTTTATTTGATTTGATTTGTTATCTGATCTATAATAAAAAATTCATACAATATACCATTATCTCTAATGCTTATAGAATGACCCCTTAGTGAGATTTTTTTTATTGCTTATGGAATGCCTCTAATACATACATGATGAAAAAAACATGAATTGACTTTTAGAGTATTCTTTCTAGTGCTCCAAGATTGCCTCTTATATAAGATAAAACTTTAAGATTCTTGGAATTGCTTTGGGACGTAACGTTCATTATTTTATTTTAAGGTTTAAATTCAAATAGACCGAATTATAACATATTTTTCTAAACACCAATAATTTTCTTGTCAACTTATATATGCTCGCATTTGGCAATACAATTGAATATAACTAAAAATTTATGGGTTATAAGCATTGCTCAGTTCATCAACCACTTAAAAACTTTGCTAGCTAGTTTTACCCATAACCAAATCAAATTTTAATTTTCCTATCAAGTGAAATTTTGTAAAACAACTAAGTTGTTACAACACATACAAAGATAAGTAACCAATTAAAGAAATTATGCAACATTTTCAATCTTTCATTTATCATTGTCAACAATGAAATTTAAAAAAATAAACAAAAACTCAATAACCAAATGAAGATGGTCATAATCAATCAAAATTTAATTTATTTCAAATATTTAGTTGGGAATTTGACATTTGCTAAGTATGAAGAAACGTTATTCTTGATCCAAGGTCACAAAGACCCATTAAACAAAAATAGGAAACCCACAAAATAACACTAATTAAATAATTATTATAATTACTATTAACATAATTATAAAATATTTTTTAATATTATTTTAAACTTCATAGTATATTTTTATTTATCTTATAAACCATTTTTTAATATATTTAAACTATTAAAATGACCTTTAATACTAATATTTGATATTTTGATATACTAATTTACTATAATTATTATAACAAAAGTTGTACATTTTTTAAGCGTTTGAGTATGTTTCAAATTTCATATTACATTTTTTGACACACTTACAATTAAAGTTATACATTTTTATTCATGTTATAAACCTTTTTTTTAATATTGATTGTTAAAATTGACTTTAATATTGATGTTTGATATAATAAAGGTAACTATAATTAAATAATTAATATAATTACTGTTATTATAATCTTTAATACTGATATTTGATATTTTGATATAATAATTTACTATAAGTATTATAACAAAAGTTGTACATTTTTTAAGTGTTTCAGTATGTTTCAAATTTAGTATTACATTTTTTGACACACTTACACTTAAAGTTGTACATTTTTATTTATGTTATAAACTTTTTTTTAATATTGATGGTTAAAATTGGCTTTAATATGATGTTTGTTATAATAAAGATAACTATAATTAAATAATTAATACAATTACTGTTATTATAATATTTATCTCTATCTTTATATATATATAATTAATGTAGTGAAAGTGACAAATGAAATCTAAAGTAAGGGCGCAATAATAAATAATTTTTAAGTGTTTGAGCATATTTCAAATTTTATATTATATTTTTATTTTTTTACAATAAAGTTTTACCTTTATGAAATTATTTTATTATGTTTTAAATTTCGTATTATGTTTTTATTTATATTATAAACCTTTCCTTTTTAATATTGAAATTGTTAAAATGGGCTTTAAATAATATTAATTTTTTTATACAAAAATAACTATAATTACAGTGAACATAATTATAAATTAGATTTTAAAGTGTTTGAGAATGTTTTAAATTTCTTATTATTTTTTATTTTTAAAATTATTAGACATACTTTAAATTATTATTATTATTATTTATATATGTTATTATCATATTTTTTTATTTTTATAGTCATATTTACTTTAATATAATTATAACTATAGTTAATTAATGGTGATGCATAAAATTAATTATTTAAAATGTTAAAGATACTTTCTATTTTTAGAAGTTTCGCTTAAAGGAATTTACTATTGTGCCCTTACTTTAGATTTCATTTGTCACTTTCACTACCTTACTTTTATATATATAAAGATAAAGATATATACACCTGAATATATATATATATATATATATATATATATATATATATATTGTATACAACTACGTGAATGATGATGTTTGAATATGTGATCTTACACTGTTATACAAACACAAATCCCTGACTACTACTACTGACTCAATCTTAATTAATGCTTTAACTTTACACAGGGAATATGACTTTAATGTTGGAAATTAAAGTATGAAATTTCTAGGTAAAAAACCACAAAACAGTTGTAATCTAGTTATACATAAAGGATCATAGATAAAACGAAATTTTGGACAGAGTGAGCATCTGTGTGGTAAATTATCATCGGAGAAATACATGGTTCTGTTACTAAACTTAAAATTGAAGTGTGTTGAAAGGGATTTCTCTATGACTATGTATGAGATAAGGGTGAATAAATATGCCACAATGCTCAGCGAGGAAAGCAGAGATGCAAGACTATCAATACTTACGTCTTTAAGCAACAGGTGTACGAATGAATGAAGTACTATGGAATTGGAAGCCAAAATGGAAGGTTTTGAAAGAATAAATAAATACTAAAAAATTATTCTTTACCATAAGGGGCTTATATTTCCTTTGTTATTGGTGAGTTTTGGTTAGACTTAGACATATAGATTCTCTGCTTCACTATTTTAAGTATATATACTTATTTATTCATGTGTCAGCATTTGATTGAAAACACCTTGTTCTTGTTCTTGTGCTTGTGCACTATCTAGTATTATCACAAGAAAAATGTCAGTTTCAAATTTTCCGGTAATTAATATGCTTGAAAGATCAGATAATATGCTTTCACCGGACAACAAGCTTAAGGATTCTAATAGCATATTTGCTTTATTTGAAAATCACAGTTATCCACGTTTGAAACTTGATTTTCAAGTAAATCAAATACACACCAAGAGTGTAAGAGTCTAAAAACATGATTAGACAGAAACTATTATTGATGGTGTTATAGTAAACGTGAATTCAATGTTAAAAATTTTAACATGATTCCAAAACATGTTACTATAACACTTTATGAAATTTGCTTGCTTTAAAATTTGATACATATAGTTCATTAAGCATCAGCTCACAATTTAGAACCCCTAGGTAATTTTTTCTTTTAGCCTTTGTTTGGTAGTAAAGAGGAAGAGGAAAATAGGGAGGGGAGAGAGAAGTTAGCAACTTCTCTTATTTGGTGGAGGAGAGAAGTAGGGGAGAAATGCTAAAAAGTTGTGGGTCCCACTAACTTTTTATTTCTCTCCAAATTTGAAGAGAAATGCATTCTTTTTTTATTTCACACTCATTTCTCTTCTATTTCACACTTATTTCTCTCCCACCAAACAACTTATAAATATATTTCTCTTTCATTTCACACATATTTCTCTCACATCAAACAACCTAAAAATCTCCTCTATCTCTTTTCTATTTCTCTCTTTTATGTTTCCCTGATACTACCAAACAAACAAAGCATTAACTCCGCTTATGTGGAAGCAGTAGGTTCTATAAAATTGTGTTATATATATGTTTCTTTCTTTGTTTTGCTCTCACTTTGTTAGCAACATCACATGGTCAGAAGAGGTGGCTGCAGGGCAAATTGGTAGCTGCTGGTCCCTTTCCCTCAAGAAGTTAAGCTGCTGATAGATTGCCCTTCATGACCAATAACCTATCTATATCTATCTCAAGTAGATTAGATGGTAAGGAAGAGATCGAAGAAACCACACACAGCAAGGACCAAAGTAATTAACTTTATGCCACACAACACAAGACAAGACGCTCTCAGTCTCAGAAACAGTGTGTTATAGTATCAGTAGTAGAGAGGTTACTGTTATAGTCTTGCCTTTACATGACAAGAGGCATAAATATTAAATTAATTAGTAGTCACTCACTCTCCACTCCCTACCATATATAGTAATTAGTTAGCTACTACGCTACGCACACCCACCACCCTATATATGTGCAGTGTGTACTCTGTCTCTGTCTCTGACTTATTTGTAGCAACAGTATCAGTTTTCAATTCATGCCTATAAATGCATTCTTCCTTTTAATACATTTGTTACCATTCAATTCATTTTCCCTTAAATTAAATAATTTAATTTGTCTCTTTTCCTGTCATATATAATACCAGGCTAGGCCACGCCACTTTCAATTGGGTGGCTGCGGTGTTCATCATAATGTCTTATCTTCTTTATTTGCAGAAACTGAAAGTTCAATCCACAGAAAAAAAATGTCCCAAGGCTCTCTTGATCTCAGGTCAGTTCTTCTCTAACATGTACTCTTTCACAAATAATTAAGAAAGAACGAGAAAAGGTTAGTTCAATGATTCATTGCATTATTACATCGTGTTTGGTTTCTCAGAGTGCAGAGTGTTGGTAATAACAAGTTGTTGTTGAAAATAAGAGCCACAACTTTTCCTCCATTCTTCAAGGTAACTTTGTTTCTTTGAATTTTCATATGTTTGATCATTTGGTGCGTGTTAAGATAAATCACATAGGATAGGAATATAGGATTAACTTGGTCTATGGTAAATATATAGGTATGGACGCATGTACAGTATAAGATCTTAGATTTTTCTTAGAAATATCATTTTTATTTCGATAATAATAATATCATCTTGTCAAATGGAGTGTGGAGTGAGTGATGACTATTGATTGATATATAATGACGTGGAAGAATGGAACCTCCCCTATACATACTTACACTTCCCAGTAATTGAATGAAATTGAAGCGATCCAAGTATACCGTCAGATTAAAATCATGCATTCTCATTGCATTTCTTACAATTTATTAACTATATTATCTTAAAAGACTAATTCTTAATTTATATAAATATAATTGTTTGAATTAATATATTATGTAAAAATTTATACTTTTATCATGAAATATTTGTTATTATAATTTAATTTTTTTATAGATAAAAGAATTTAATTAAAAGTAATTCAAGAGATACACCAATCCATTACATATTACACATGTACATAACCAACAAACACGTTAAAAACCAAATAACTATTTACAATAGTGTAACACCACTAAAAATCTAAAAAGCTTGAGCCCCATAATATTTTCAAATCACCGAGCCAAATATAAAATATCATTTACCTTTTCTTTTTTGTTATTGTACATTACTCTCTTTAACCGAAAAAGCATGTTTTTTGTTGGGTACACTTGATACTGAGGACAAAGTTGCCACTTATAGCATGTTTGGTTTACAAGGCCGACATAAGGGTATGACGGCACAAGCTCTTGCTATAGGTCTCTAATTGTTATTAACATCCTTTATTAAAAAATATAAGCATATTTTATTAATATTAGGCTTAGCACATTGGTTTAGAAATTGATTTTCCACCTCAAAGTTGAGAGTTCAATCCTTGCTATATATTGAATTTTAATTTTTAAGGCCCATTTTTTTCACCTCATGTTTTTAAAAATGTCTCAATATGAAGGTTTGCTTGAGGCCTCCCAACATGTTGGGCTGACCTGTTGGTTTCCATTAAAATTATGTTGTAAACGTAGATTTGGGCCAACGCTACTTTTAGTGGTGTAAATGTGGGTTCGGATCCACATTTATAACGTGATATTATTTAAAATTATATTTCGACCAAAAAAATTATTTAAAATTAAACATACTTTTGGTCCTATTAATAAACAAGCATACATTTCTTTTGATACTATTATGCTTTAGTTCTAAATTCATTCATTTGTCCTATTCTTAGGATAGTAGATTGTAATTCAAATAAGCATAGCCACCGAAATAAAGGAGAGATGTTCACATACAATTTGTAAATCGTAAAATTTGATAAAAAAAAAATTGAAATTCAAATCAAACCAATTATTAAAAAAATCGAAAATTGAAAAACCGTTATTTTTTATTGGATTAAATTTATTTTTGAATCATATGTTGAAAATCGATCCAATCCAATTCAAAACGAACTTATTTCACATATTTTATTTTATTTATAAAATAATCATATATTTATACTTGTATAAGTATATATTTATGAAGTTACTTATATTAATATACTTTTTATTATTTTATTATATAATATAATTTTAATATTTATATAAACATATCAATTTTAAAATAGTTTTAAATTGGTTTTTATGTCTTATGTTTTTTTAAATAATTTTGTATTTTTATTAGTAAAAAAATATAAGTTTTAATAAAAATATTTACTATCATTGTAGAATTTTATCACTTTTATCTGATATGTATTACTTTTTTAAAGAATCAAAGCTTAAATTGGATTGGATTTGATAAGATTTAAAAAAATATCAAAATCGATTAGAGGATAAAATCAAATCATAATAATTTAATCGAATGATTTTTTACCTTAAACCAATACAATCAGAATAGTGAACACTCCTAAAATCAGGATATAACCAGCAAGGTAACACCGAACGATATAACAGCAGAAGGTCCAATTGTAAAGCATAAAAACAAAATGCACTTGATATAACAGCAGCAGTGATACAAATAGTTCCTCAAGTAGCCTCGACAAAAAATAACCAACATGAGACATTTGTTTTTCCCACCCCAATTTTTTGCTATTCCCACTCCTTTTGAATTTTTAAAATTTTCTTCTTAACTACCCTCATCTCTTCCCATTTACCACTCCACCCACTGCACCCCCCCTCACCTCTTCACTCACCTTTTTATGCAAAAATGGCTTCTGGACATACGTGTTCGTAAGTCAATTGTTCATTTGACTCACCAGATGCCATATTTTGCAAAAAATGACTTTCGGACATATGTATTCATGAACCAGTCCGGAATTCATTTTTTTTAAAAAAAATGATTTTTGGACATGTGTGTCCATAAGTCATTTACGTACACGTATGTGCGGAAGTCAAACTAAAAAATCGGTAAGGACATCTGTGTTTAGAATTAGCTTCCCAACATCTATGTATGTATGCCAAAAAATTGGGAAATTCCTCACTTACGTGTGTGCGTAAGTCAAATGAAAAATTGGTTTAAAGACACACATGTTTGAAAGCTTTTTTACATGGGGTGGGAGAAGAGGGGAATGGAGAGGGGGTTGTGGTGGGTGAGGATGGGGTGGTGGTGAATGTGAAAGGGAAGGGGCGAGAATAGATAGGGAAGGAATTTTTTAAAAAGAAAATGAGGGGTGAGAATAGCAAAAATATGAGTGAAAAAATCAAATGCCCCAACATGATCAAGGTGCCTATTGCTTTTCCCATCGGGTTTTTTTTGCTGTTCCCACCCCTTTTTTGAAAAATTATAAAAACCTCAAATTGCTTTAATTAATTGATTTATGGACAATATTGTCTCGAAAAGGGAGGGGGGAGGGGGATGGGAAAGAGAGAAGGAAAGGGGGTGGAGTGTTGGGCCGGAAACAGTGGGGGAGGGCCATGGGGGAGGGAGAAGGGGTTGAGGTGGGCTGTTGGGGCGAGAACCAAGGGGAAGGGGGGAGGGGGGAGGGGAAGGGGTAGTTTGGGAAGAAAAAGTAATAGGGGGTGAGAATAGCAAAAATGTGGGGTGGAAAAAGTAAGGGCATGAAGGTGCAGCACCCATCCACCACATGTTAAATAGCCCAATGAATAAAGCAACCGAATGAAAAAAAAAAAAAACTTAGTAAAACTGCAGTAAATTAACAGCATCCTAAAGGTCAGAAACAATTAAGACGCTGTAGGATAATCTGAATCTGACCAGGCAAAAAATGAATATGAGAAGGAGGGAAACATAAAACACAATTTGAAACTAATTTTAAACACTCTATTTATTTATATTTGAGAATTTCTAGACAATATATTATTTTGAACTTATCTAAAATAATATTTAAACACAAAATTTTTAATAATATAAATGTTAATATAAGATTAAATCACCACCGTAAATATCAAAATTCGTGTGGATCTAGTCTTCCAATTAATTAAAAATCTTAGAGCTGCAAAGTATATATACGAGTCCTAAACTGCTTTTTCTGCATTGAATTGTCTAAACAAAATAAACTGTTTTTGTTTTTCCTCTTTTTTAATCCTTTAGTAGTTAGACATATATTTTGTGACAAACAACCGAAAAGATTTATAAGTGGCCAATTCATTCCTCAACAAATATGGATGACCCATTTAGAATGATTAAATGATTTTATTTTTTTTTCCGTAGGTTTAACTCTCGAGTCGGGAGTGGTGGTTAAGTAAAATCCTTTTAAGAGTGGTCACTCCAGGATTCGAACCCCAACCTTTAATGTCGAGGTCATAATCTACCTCCAATGTAATCAAACCACTCTTTGATAGAATGATTAAATGATATTGACACATTATAGGCGTATACTTAATATTTATTTCATGTTACCGAATAGTTTTATTATATTATAGTGTGTGTATATATATTTCGTTGCTTTTCTTATTGAATTTCTATATGTTTATTTGCATATACGTTGAATGTAGGTTCCGTCCGCATGCTCACTCTCTGTCTCAGCCTCCTGCATGTGCATCGTGGGATTACTTGTTGGGTCGTCTCTGTAAGGTGAGTAATTGTTTTTTAACAAATGGAATATATATATAATGCTGACTAAATGTTGATAATAGAAGGCTATATATATATATATATATATATATATTGCTGACTAAATGTTGATAATAGAAGGCTCATTTATTCTCATATGTTAAAATGGATGGTGCAACTCGTTTGCTTTCTTCTAGATGTCCCCTTAATTACCTTTTAATTTGTTTCATTAATAACAAGTTAACAACTACTACTTTATGGTATTGTGAGACGGAAAAAAAAATTAAATGACATATGTTCTATTCATAGAGATGTATCTTACATTTTTTCAGCTTTGTAATGTCCAATTGGGTTGTTTAGATTAGAACATGGTCCACGTATTCAGAATGTAAAAATATAGTAATTTAAATTTCTAATTGTCAAATTAAATAACCCCAAGGGGTTAGTTGAGTGGAGCAAAACAAGGTCTCGTATCTGACATGTCGCTGGTTCGAACCTTCACTCATCCCCTTGGGGTGAAGTAAAATGTAAGTATCTTTGTAAGTGCTCTTTGAACCCGGAGGCATTCCCTGCCTTGGACTAGGGCACCATCCCCTCACCCTAAAGTTCTGTCACAAAAAAAATTGTCAATTTAAACGTTTATTTTATTAATGACTGATATTAAATCGATTTTCAGTTATTTTTATGAAATATTTGTTAAAAAGAAAAAAAAAACTCAAATTGATAATACCGTGTAATGGAGAAATCTCCCTCTTCAATTTTAAATTGAAAAATCGTCAATAAAACTAGAATAGATTGTATTGTAAATCTATTTTTTCTCCTTAAATTAAACTCAAATAGTCATATAAAGATTATTTAATAAAAAATAAAATTATTCATTCATCTTTAGTTAGGGTGGAGGGGTTTAATTTCTCTCTTTTATGAGTGGATTCATAGCCAACATCATGTTTAAAGACCTTATTCTGTTGAATTTGTAAATAAGCTTTAATTTTAGTAATGGTCGGAAGACGCATTATATATCATCTTGTAACCAATTTTAATGGATTTGTAACCTTATATGCTTTAAAAAGTCTTACATTGTCATTCAATTATATATTACCACATTATATGCGGAATATAACACCTCATATTTATTATCAAACTTAATGAATAATATAATAACACGTAATTGGATACCAATCTATATTTTTTATACCGACATTGAATGTTAATTTTTTTTATAAGTAAAGAAATTATATTAACAATAGAGTACAAGGGGTGCTCCAACCCATTACAATAACACCCAAACTGTAGCAAAAAAGTTTCCACCAATACTTAAAGAAAAAATCCACCTATTCCAAAATGGTAAATAACAAAATTAAAAGCTAATGTACCTAAACACTACATACCAATACTAAAGGTTCAATAGAACAATTACAAATCATGCATAACAAAATAGGGACATCACCAGAACAACAGCAGATAGGAGCATAACAGTCAGCTCTTACAATTGAAACAGGCATCAGGCTGCACTGACCAAGAAGAAAAAGGGTAACAGAAAGATTTATCTCTTGCAGAAAGCCACTTCCAACTTCGCAACTTAATTAACCTCAACAAATCATGAGGAACAGAAATTTGATTTGAGAATACTGCCTCCTTCCTAGCTAGCCATAAACGCCAAATTGTAGTCAACCAAAGTACAACCCACCTTAAACGCATGTTAGAAGGGCAATTAGGGAGACCCAAGAATTGGTGAAAATTAACATTGCAACAATTATGCTGCACTGAAGTGAAACCAAACCAATCCAAACACAAAGACCAAGTTTGATATGCATAGTAACAGTAAAAAAAGATATGAGTTGTAGATTTCAAGCCATGCCCACACCAAACACAATCTGAATCAGAGTCTTGAATAATTTTTCTTTTAACCAAATTTTACTTGGATGGTATTCTGTCTAGCAAGACCTTCCACGCAAAACCTGAAACCTTAGAAGGAATGAATTTATACCAAATGCATTTATGCAATGGAAATTCTGCAAAAACACCCTAATTAGCAATAGCTTTATAAGCTAATTTCACTGCACATTGACCTTCATTGCCTCCCCTCCAACACCAAGAATCATGTTGTGAACTACGAATCTGGACCTCATTCAGTTCCAAAATAAACTCTGACAACAGCTGCAACTCCCATTCAAACAAACTCCTCCTCCACTGCCAATTCCAAAGGCGAGTCCCATTTGACATTAATGCTATATCAGTCACAGTCACATCCTTATCAATTGTAACTGAAAAAAGCCTACTAAAACGATCACATAAAGCAGATGGACCACACCAACAATCCTTCCAAAAGGATGTATTCTTCCCATCTCCCACCACCTTAACACATCTATTAGAGAACCACTCATGTGCAATAGTATCACCATAATCAATTGACCACAAATCTATCCACCATCTAGACCCAACAACCATCTCACTTCTCCTTCTTACACCAGACTCACCATATATAGAAGACAACACTCGCTTCCACATGCTACCCCTCTCCACTAAAAGCCTCCATCTCCATTTCCCTAATAGAGCAATATTAAAGGAACTCAAGTCTCTAAGCCCAAGGACCCCATGCTTCTTTTCCCTACAAACATCATCCCATGCCACCCAGTGTATTTTCCTATGTTCACCATCCCCTCCCCAAAAGAAATTTTTAAATAAAGAGTCAAGTTGGGAAATTATACCTTTTGGAGCCTTGAAGAAGGAAAGAAAATAGATCGGAATTGAGTGGAGAACTGATTTGAAAAGAATGATTCTACCACCAAAGGACAAGGTCTTGCACTTCCACCCTGATAACCGTTTCTTCACCTTCATAATTACAGGATCCCAAGTCTTCAATCTCTTTGGATTTGCACCAATAGGTAAACCCAGATAAGAAAAAAGAAAGGACCCAACTCTACAATTCAAGAATAAAGCCATATAGGCCAACCAACTTTCATCAACATTAACTCCAATCAACTTACTTTTATGGAAATTGACTTTAAGCCTAACTAATAATTCAAAGAGTTGTAACACATATTTAATGGCCCGGATATTATTCAAAGAAGCCTCACCCATGAAAATTGTGTCATCGGCATATTGTAAATTTGTGAGTAGAACATGGTCCCTACCAACACTACACCCCTTAAACAATTGCAATTGGACTGCTTTACACGTCAATGAATTAAGGCCCTCAGCAACAATTAAAAATAGAAACGGAGCCAAATGGTCACCCTGTAATTTGAAATTCACCAGACAGACTCCCATTTATAAAAATTGATATTCTCGTAGTACTCAAACATTCATG
Organism: Sesbania bispinosa; assembly: GCA_026901365.1. Classification (NCBI taxonomy): domain Eukaryota; kingdom Viridiplantae; phylum Streptophyta; class Magnoliopsida; order Fabales; family Fabaceae; genus Sesbania; species Sesbania bispinosa. Next base: position 299,270 of record QLOH01000403.1, on the reverse strand, counting down.
TATCCATTGCCTCCATTTCAACGGGAACCCCATTCTTTCCATCACAAATTGGAGAAAATTCCAATTAACATAATCATATGCTTTCTCAAAATCTACTTTAAAAAATAAGCATGATTTCTTCTCTCTTTTTTCCTCCTCAAGAGTTTCATTAGCAATCACAACGCTATCAAATATATATCTTCCTTTTACAAAAGTAGACTGAGAATCAGAAATGATCTTACCAATCACCTTACTCAATCTGGATGCCAATATTTTAGCCACCACTTTATACATGCAACCTATTAGAGAAATGGGTCGGTATTCCTCCACTTTCTGAGGACAATATGTCTTTGGTACCAGAACAACGAAAGAACTATTGCTTCCTTTAACATACTTTCCATGAGAGTGAAATTCATTAAGCATAGAGAGAAAATCATTTTTCAAAATGATCCAGAAATCTTTGATAAAATTAAAATTGAATCCATCTGGTTCTGGACTTTTTGAACCTTCACAATCCTAAACTACATCCTTCATTTCTTCTTCAGAGAAAGGCAAGATCAAAGATGTGGCCTCTTCTTGTGACAAATTTTTAAAGTCTAAACCAAGTAATACAGGTCTTTCAAAAGATGGATCTCGGAAATGATTCTCAAAGAAACTATTCACCGCTTCCTTAACTGCAAAAGGTTATGAGTGACTTTCACCATTCACCTTGATGCTTCTAATACCACTCTTAATTCTTCTTTTATTAATACAGCCATTAAAAAATTTTGAGTTGGCATCTCCTTCTTGTAACCAAGTAAGCCTTGACTTTTGAAACAGTAATTTGTCTTTCAAAGTCATATATGTACTCAGTTGTGCCTTCCACTCCGTTCGTTGTTGAACTTCGATTGGCTGCAAAACAACATTCTCGCTTCTAAGATCAAAATCATTAACATGTTCTCTAGCCTTACCAATTTTACGATCTAAAATTCAAAAGACCTCTTTATTCCATCCACGCAGTCTATTTTTTAATTCCTTCAACTTCTCTTGTAGAACAAAAGCATCTCTACCTTCCACCATTATATCCTTCCATTGTGCCTTAACAAAGTCTACATACCTTGCATCATCCCTCCAACAATCAAGGACCTTAAAAGGCTTAGGTCCCCAATTTAAATTTTTATCTTTTAATAATATTGCACAATGATCTGAAACTCCTCTCTTTAAACCCCATTGTGAAGTTTGTGGCCATTTAACCTTGCAGGAATAAGAAAGTAGAAACCTGTCGAATCTACTCATGCAAGAACCATCAACTTTATACCACGTGAACTTCCTTCCAATTAATGGTAAATATTCTAATTTGGCTTCATGTATGAATCTCCCAAAACTCATAATATCTCCTTCTCTCCAATGTGAAGAAACTCCTCTCCTCTCATTCATAGATTTAATTGCATCAAAATCCCCTCCAAAACACTAAAAATCACCCTCATGCTGCATTTGACTTCTATTAAACGAGATCACAATTGTTTTTTCCCAGTTAATTCACATGGAGCATGCACATTCACAAAGTAACACTGGATTTTTTCTTCCCCCCACATACCACTAACTCCAACAAAACCATCATCAGAAAATACCCCAGTCAAAACAAATTTTGATTTCTTCCACAACGATAGAATGTCTTCTGACATACCTTCTGATGGACGATGCACCCACCCAAAATCATCACCATCCACCAAATTAGCACAAAATCTATCATCAACGTTCTCTTTTTTGGTTACTTGAATAAAATAAAATCAATCTTTTCTTCCAAAATCAACTTCTTTACCTCCAGTTGCTTCAACCTACCACCTAAACCTCTGATATTCAAAGATGCAATTATCATAAGAAAATAACAACTTCTGCTTCAATCCCCCCAAAAATGTCAATCTTTTATCACTAGTCTTCCAATAGCCCCTCTATCTATTCCTTCCATTTCTATCAATTTTTTCATTATCAAATCATCACTCCCCAAACCACTAACCCCCAATTTCTTGGCAATATTCTACACACGTTCTGCAACATCACCGGAATTTAATTCAACTAACATCTTGGCATTAATTAAATCCAAGTTAGAAACACTTACTGAAGGTGCAACTTGCTTCCTGGGTCTTCCCCTATTTTTATTTTGACTCTTTCGTCTATCTGCAACCCACGGATACATCATGTTCACCTCTTCTGACCCGTCTAATTGTAATACAGGAACTTTACACAATTGTCCCTCTTCAGAATTTACTAATTGAAGACCCAGACTCTGCTTAATTTGTCGCACACTATTGGAAGTATCATCACATTTATTTGTCTCCACCATCCCATCTTGTCCCACCTATTCCTTGTGGTTCCTACATTTATCACCGCCCAAATGAACATAATTATCACAAGGTATTGTGAAAAAATTACCATGAGACATAGTTGCCACATTCGATTGAGAATAACCCAGCAAATGATGGCCCACCTCGCTTGCCTCTATGGTTGCATCCCAAGCGCCCGACCCATCGTCAGCGTCCAATCCCGCGTGCAAATCGTCCAGCCCAGCCACACAAGATTTCCCACACAGCCCAACCCATTCCATAGGCGCTGGTGAGAATGAAAATGAATGGGGCAGTGCATCACCAAATTCCATTAGCCCATCACGCGGCAATTTATCCATTGGCCCAACCCGTTCAACAGCCTTGTGATCATGAGATTGAACCACTACATTCCATTGGCCCAATACATGAGATTGATCTGCTACATTCCATTGACCCAACACGTGAGATTGATCCGCTACACCAGGTACTTGATCCGTTACACCAACAGCCTTGTGATCAATTAGATGGCAATCCTTATCATGATTATTAAGCTCCCCTTCACCTGAATTTACGCCACCAGTTACTCCAATCTGTGAACCGTGATTATTACCATTATCATCATTCAAATTAATTGGTTGGACTCATGCATTCATAACCAAATTATCCTAAGATTCTGTGCTTCTATGAGGTTCAATTTGAAATTCAAATTCATCATTTTTTTTGTTGCACCCCATCAACAACGACATCCCAACCTTCTTCACAAACAATCCATCATCTGAAGAAACTTGAGTAGTAGACTCAGATTGAGAACAAATGGTTTGTCTTTTTTGGAATACTATCAAGGATCAATGAACGGATCTTCAACAAAACCAATTGAAAACACAGAATTATTAATCTTTATTTTAACCCATCTGTTTATCAACTCCACAGAAGTAGTATGAATTAGTATCCGAGCTACTTCTAATCTGCTTTTAGTCTTTGTGGAAGAATCAATACACACATATCTGCCAAATTGAGTAGCAATTGAGCTGAAGAACGTCTCAAACCATGCATGAACCGGAACACCTTGGCATCTAACCCATGCATATCGTCCCCTTGAGACGTCTCCTGGACACCATGGTCGTATTGAAACGAACCAATTTAAGAACATATCCTCCAACTCTTTCAGTAACTGCTCAAAATCTTCATCTTTATGAGGATGTATTAGAACCAAATCCCCACCCATTGAAATGGCTTTGAAAGACCGAATTCCTTCCGCTAAAATTTTATCTTGTAACATGAAGACCCCATCAGGTTGGTGCACCTCTCCAACATAACACTTCTTCAACCACTCCATCTCCTCCTCTAAGACTTGAAATTCTAAACCACTCCAAGTGGAATCACTTTCAGTTCTCTGAATTGCTTTTGGCTTCCACACCTTCTTGAGAGTACCTTTAACAACATCCACAAAAGATCGTTCCTCCACCACACCTTTATTGTAGTCGCCACTCTGATTTGCTTCCTTCCTACCTTCCATTGATTTTGTTGTTAGAACCTCTTTATTTTTCCTCCTAGCAAATTGAGAGATATTAACCTGTAATTTGAAATCTCAAATCCATATTTGCCTTAATCTTTCCTCCAAACTGCCAGGATCATCATTATTCTTGAATCTCACAAATCCAAACCATTTTCCTTTCTTGTCTCGATTTTTATTAATATACACGTTCAGTACTCTACCACCCTATATTGAAAAAACTTTCCATGGATCCTCAACCTCAAAAGCTTCTTGAAAATTAGTGAAAAAATATACAATGTGATCATCATACCTACTAACATCCCGATTCAAATGCCAATTCCAGACATTCCTACCTTTCCCATTGTCCTTTGCTAGTCTTGAATCTTCCTGAAACCTATCCACTCCCGGTCGCAATTCTTTCCTCCATCGTGGTCTCACTAAGGTCCACTCACTCTCTCTCATTCCTCTTTCGCAAAAGTTAATGGGTGAGAGTGAGTAGAGAGCAACATTTTTATTGAATTGCAAAATTAGGTCGATTCCTTTTTAAGTATCTTTGATTATCAATGAGGGTTAATTAATCCAAGTTAGAATGGTTACTAGGTTCAGTAAAGTGAAAAGAAGACTTTCTAATTGGAAGATCAAATTCTTTTGGTGGTCGCTAAGTACTCATCAAGTCTATTTTATTTTCTCTACCAAATTTCTTTCTTTCTTTAAGGCCTCTAAACGAATTAATTAACTTATTGAATCTATATTTAGGAAATGTATGTGGACATAGGATAAGGTTTCATATATAATTCATTGGGTGAAATAAGACATATATATAAATTTTGTATGGAGAAATATGAGGGGAGGATTAAGGGTAGACAGTTTAAAATTTTTTAATTTAGTGTTGTTATAGAAATAGGGGCGGAGAATGAAGTAAGAAAAAATGAATGTTTTGTGGAATAAAGCCTTACAAATTAAGGTGTACTATATGGATAAGGAAATAGAAAAACATTACAGCGGAAAGGAATTTTTATATAAGTTATTTTTTACTTTTTACTCTGGGATGCCTACACCGAAATGGAACAACTACATTCTTTTAAAGATTAATAGCCTATTTATCAGTTGCTACAGTGTAAAGCCATGATTTTGTATAATTGATTTTAAATCACTTTCGTCCAATGTAATTCGTAAAACATGCATTACTCATCTCAACCATTGATTTCTAAAATTAATTCTATTTAAATGAGAGACAATTACTTGTCCACATACCATCAATGCAACCTAATGAGAGGAGCTATTCAACTTGGAGACAGTACGTCTATGCTTAGGGTGGAATGAGGTGGCGGAGAAAGCTACTAATCACTCTTTCTTTGAGTTCAGGTTGTTCTCTAAATCATGGATGGGACGTCTTAATTGATGTGTGGAATAATATTTGCAACTTAAACAGTTATGGGCAGTCACATGTGGCTCATCTTTTTGCTTACAATCACTTGGTCCAGATGGTTAGTTAGAAATCAGTTAGTTTTTAACTCAAAAAGATTACAATTACAAGAAATTAATCATGGATCAACTTGAGGAAGATGTCTTGGATCCACTTAAGTGATTGAAATTAATTAATATATTTAGTTTTAGTAATTGGGAAGTCTTTGTTTATGATAGAATTCTGGAATATAGGTACAGATCAAGGGGTGATAATATTCTGCTTGTAGTTGAGTGGCTGATTGTTTGTATGTAATTAATTGACCGGAGTATATACGTACTTCTGTTTTGTTTTTGCCCATAAAAAATTATAATTAATTTAGGGATCATTAATCTAATCTGGGTCAAACAAAGTTTAGTTGATCTAATCCTGCTTACATATTATTAATTATTAGAGTTGAATGAATAGTTTTATCTTTCTATAACTATTTAAGTTTAATTTTTTTTTAAAAAAATGGATTTATATTACAAGTTAGGTTAGATTTGTTGAAAATCTGTCAATCTACACTTAAAGGGAAGGAATTTTTTATGTTACGGTATTATTAATTTAGAATTTATATTTTTTTTAACTAATATTTCATAAAAATAACTGAAAATTAATTTAATATTCGTCATTAATAAAATAAGCATTGAATTTGATAATTAAAAGTTTAAATCACCGTAATTTTACATTCTGATCATGTAAATCATAGTCTATCCTAGACAGACACTTAATTTGGTAAATATATCAAGTTTAGTACTAATTAATGTAATCCTTGACTTGGCATATATATATATAACCAGATGTTGAGATTAGTTTATACATACTATGGTTAATGTCTATCTCTCTACTCGCCATGGTTGTGTTTCAAAACAAAGTTCCATCCATTCTAATAACCTTTCTGACATTGTCAAAAGTTAAATTAATGAGCATCTAATCACACATTATATATATTATTGTGTCGACCACCGAATGTCCCTCGGCTTTACCAACAAGTTTTATAAAAAATCTATCCACTGCTCCAACCATTTTTATGCCCAATTTGTCTTTTCTTTTTATTTTGATTTTGAACTTCATATTTATTTTTTACTCCATACATAAAGTGCCACATTTTCACTTCTACATCTTAAATCATTCTATCTCAACCACATTCATTATTAGGATTTCATTACATACATGTTTAGTGTTAGCTTAATTTTGGTGGTGCTAAAAATATATACATACACTCGTATCTGCACAAAAAAAAAAAAAACATAGTTTGAACATATTTCCAAGAATTAAAAGTATAAAAAAATATTAATTAAATAGAAGAATAGTGAAAAAGTACAGAAGATTTTCTATTTATAGAGTAGAGAAACAGCGTACTCTTTTTCATTTATTATTTTAACAAGCTATGTAATTATTTCTCTATTAATAACGATTTTATGCATGGTTTTTAAAAAATGACTTATCAAAATGTAATTAATTAAGAGCAAAATTGGATAAATTTCTGTAAAAAGAAAAATAAAATAAATATTTTTTTTCATAAGTTGAAATTAGTCTTTACAATTTAATTTTTTTGGCACTCTCATTTTACTTATAAAAAAGTTAAGTTAAAAAAAATTAATTAAATTAAGTGTGATTTATTATACCTTCTTTCATTTTATTCTCTTCCCCATTAAATATTTTTTAACGAAGTTAATATCCAAACCGGCTTTAAACGTGGAAATTAAGTGTCCACTTTTTTCAATATGTAGCAGTTTTAGTCTGTTGAAAAATCAAGAGAGGCTCTGTTAAATGGAGGTATAATTAAAGTAAAGAAAGATAAATAAAGTATAAAACAATATATATATATATAATATTTTTAGTTTACTATTTGTGAGTTTTAAAAAAATAATAAGTAATAGAATGATATGTCAACATTAATTTCAAATTGAGTTAGATATTTGACAGGGTTAAAAAGTTTTCAATTAATTGTGCTTAATAAATATGTTAATTCAAATTAATGAATTTCTTCTTTTTAACTTTTACATTGAGGACCTTGAATGTAGAATTGTGGTTTAACTTAGAGAAATTTTCCTATTAACATGAATGAATTTCCTAAATATTCTTTGTGGCGCCCTTTCCCTTTACCTTCTTCATGAAAATATGTCCATAATTAAGCAAAAAGTATTTGATCCTTACATATAGAGAAAGAGTAAGAAATTATAGGCTTCCAGTATTTTTTTTTTTAATCATCAAAACTGAATGGATCTTTAATTAACTTACGACTGATCAATTTTTGGTTAAGAAACCAGGCCACTTCGATCCCCACCCAGGGGGGGCCCTCAATAAAACCAAGGGGACTATTGTTCCTCTATATATGTGCTGTGCTGTGAAATTGGTGGAGATTAATATATACAAGAATATATATTTAAAGTACATGTGCCTATCATTTCATTAGTTTTTTTTTTTTCCTTTCTATTTCCACCTTCTCTTCTCTTCTCTTGAGTTAGAGTGAGTTTCGTTTTCAGTTGAGTTGAATTGATTTTGGAAATCAATGGTTGAGATGAGTGATGCACACTTTACAAAACACGTTGGACGAAAATGATTTAAAATCAATTCTGCAAAATTATGATTTTAAGTTTTTCAACTCCAAATCAAACAGGCTATTAATAATATTGGCATCTAAGAAGAGTAAAAAACAAAAGTGACAGACAGAAATGAGAAGTGAGGAGCTGAATTAAATTTAAAAAAAAAAATAAGAAGAAAAAGAAAGAAAGAAAGAAAGCAGCACTTATTATTGTACTGGTGCAATCAATTATTATGTTGCCCTAATAATAATCCATCCATCTTTGAATTAGGGTTGCATTTGCACCTCATCCCAAAAAGAAACAAAGAGGTCATTATCTATCTTTCACACAAGGACGCCTTTTCTTTGTTGGTGTTTTCCATTTGTGCAAAGCATCAATCAGCCAAAAAACACAGACAAACAAATTAACCCTCCCCCATTATCCATCCATCGCCATTCCCATTAGGGTTTGCTACCTCAGGCCTCGATCATCCACTCACTCTTCAATCTCTGTCTAACTATTTTATATGAATGATATCTGATTTCTGTTCTGGATATATATATCCGGGTAGGTATTCCTTGGTTATCTGATATATATATATATATATATATATATATATATATATATTCTTCTTCTTAATTATTGAGAAAGCCTAAAAAGGGTTTCAGGTGGAAATGTTGAATCTTTATGGTTTAGCAGTATCTGGGGAGGGAGGGTTTTCTGTTTCTGGAATTCTTCTTTGGTTTTTCAATCTATAACTTGAATGAAATCTTTTACTGCTAAAATAGAAAATGGATCTCACTATCTGTGATGACTGCTCTGGGCATGGATCTGGCAATAAAGTTATTAGTTTACTATTTATGGAACAGCTGTAGCACAGGACTCTCTACTTTAGGGCTACCTACCTCTCTTCTTCTAGTTTCTTCTTTCCTTTCCTTTTCTTTATTTTATTTTTTCTTTTAAAAAAAATTCTCTCATTAATTAGTTTGTGAGTTTCATCACAGGATAGTATGGTTTTAGCTAGCTAGCCCTTAACTGTTGTTCAGATTTTGATTTGCATCATCTCTTGGGTGGGATTCTGGGTTTGATACTGGTTTTAGCCTAGGGTACTGTATATGTATATATGGTTAGTTTTAATTTGTTGATCATTTCTGAGGTTTCCCTGTTTCTGGGAAATAGTTACATATTAATCTTCCTAGGATCCATGAATGGTATTATAAGAAATTAACAAAACACAATTCTAAAAGGCAGATTAGGGCTGGAATTCTTAACCCTTTTTTAATTATAATTTATTTTCTTTAAAGTCTTAGGTCTGTGCAGCAAGAGTCCTTTGAAATTGGGGATGTTCTAGTTTACTCCATTAGCTGATCTTTGTTCCATCACATCTCAAAAGTAAATAAATATTTTATAATATTTTACATTTTTATATTATTATATTATATTTTTATTACTTTTACCAATCCAATCACTTTTTTATCTCAATTTCAAAATTAAAATTCTTAAAAATAATTTACCCCACAACCTACCTATCAATCAATTATTATTTTATTACTTTTAGAAATCTAATCACTTTTTATTATTTTAATTTAAAAAACTCTAAATAATTTCTTAAATAGGTGACACAAACTGTCTATCAATTAATTATTATTTTTATTACTTCTAATAATTTAATCACTTGTTATCTCAATTTCAAAAATTCTAAATAATTTCTTAAATAAACTCCACAATCTATCTATCAATCTACACACCATAGAAAATTATTTTTTAAAAAATAAATATTAAACACCCCGTGCTTATATAAGTAAGAACCCATTATATGTCTCCATCCCCTTTCAATGGTAATGGTAAGCACTCGGTGCTTAACCATAAAAACCGGTGCAAGCATCTGATACTGATGCAGCGATGCTCTTAAAATAACGTTTTCCCTTCTATTCTTGTTAAATGTAGAAAAAATTTCTTATCAATTCTTAAAGTTAATGTAATTTAAAAAAAAATATTTATGATTCAGATTTTTTTTCCAAGATTTACACAGTAATACACACAAACTTGATAGAGACTTTTCAATTATTTAATATTGAAAAACAATACTCAAACCAAAAATCTTACATTAGTGGAAAACAGAAAAAGGAATAGCTTTGGAAGGGTATATTGCATGTAAACAGAAAGGAATATACCTTTGCAAATCACCTTGCAAAGCTTGCCAAAAATTAAAAATTAGTTGAAAATTGAAAAAATAACGGATTTAATTGATGGTGTTTGATAAAATTAGCTGAAAATAGTAAAATGACATATTTATTATTAATTATTAAATAATGATGAGTCGGGGTGGTTGAGACTTAAAAAATAAACTTGTAATAAATTTTCAGTTAGTAGCTGAAAATCGAATTAAAAAAAGCTACCTCATGATGCTTTATCAAGAAAAGTTAGTAGTTATCCAAAAATTTACCTTACCAAACATAATTCAACAACTAATTTCAGTTTTTAACCGGCTAAAATGACTTAGCACGGTGCCCTATGGTCTGATTAGTGTATGTACTGACTTCGTTTCATCTAATAAAGTGTCTTGCTTTCCTAAAAAAACATAACTAGAGACCCTACTTATACAAAATCAAGTTTCTTTTAATTTGCATCAACAAGGATGGTATATATTAATAAATATGTAGATATTTTTCATCTATGCAATTGGTTAATTAATTTTAGACAATTTGTAATAGTTGATTTTTAAGAGATAATTTTAAAACTGAAGTTTTTTAACAAAAAGTTTATTCTTTTAAAGAAAAAAGTACACATTAGAGGTTAAATTGTGAAATTTCAATTATTGATTTAAAAATCGTTAAAATAAATTTTAATAACTTTAAAATTTATTGTATTATATATATAATCATAATCTCAATCATTAATTTTTAAATTAAATATTATAATTCTACATTTTATTCTTAAAATCCATCTTTCATTTTAGATTATGAACTAACTCTTATATATGTCTCCTAGAAGTTTACCATTCACAAATTTTAAACAAATCAGAAAATCCCATCTAAATTTTTAAAGCTCAAAGTCAAAATTAATTGAAGATACATGCAGATATAGCTTTGAAATTAAATGAAGAGAAAATTTAATTTCATTGACATGAAAAGGTATAGATTGTTCGGTAAAATATAAATTTACCCCAAAAAATTTCTGTTATGAAATTGAACTAATAATTGAAACTTTTTAGATTCCTTATCTCTTGTCTTGGGTACAAAGAAGCAAAGTCACACCAGTTTGGAGTGGCACTGCAAGCTGATATATATTCTGCCAAAACAGTAACTCATTAGCAGCTATATGACTGCTAGTATGCTATGCTATATATCTGATTCTCCTTATCTTTTCCTCTTTTGACTGTTGACTTTTGACCGCGCGCATGAAAATGGAATAATAATAATAAGTAAAAGACACCCATTGAAATTTCTGTTCTCATATATATAAGTATCCCCACACTCAGTATCCGTTTAGTTTACAATTAAATAGAATTGATTCTAGAAATGAATGATTTAGATGGATGATGTACGCTTTACAAAATATGTTAAACGAAAGTAATTTAAAATCAATTTTTAAAATCATGGTTTTATTGAACCAGAATTTAAAAGAAACATGCTATTAAAGGGTTGGGTTAATTTAATTTAGAGATATTCACCACACATGTATCTCTTACTATGAAGAGCAAAAGAAAATTAAAGCAAAAACCCTCTTTTTATTAAGCTCTATTAATAGTATTAGTATTAAGTGTGATTATTATAGTATCTGAATTTGATGAAATGACTCAATATACCGGCCACGGTTGAAGTGTGATTACATCTGACATAAAATATCAAAGAGATAACTTATTCATATACCAAAAACTATATAACAATTTATATAACACACTTTTTCTCTTTATATCTCTCCATCACATCATATAGCACATCTCACATTTCTCTCTCTTTTCTCTCAACATCTCTCTTTATTGTATATCATGTTGTTATATAAACAACATTTCTCATATCCAAATGCTTTGAACCCACGCCGGCCACCAGAATTAAAGCTAAAAAGGGAGAGGGGTCTCTCTTTATAATTCGAACATGTTATATTTGACATTTATTGCGTGATAAATTATATTTATATCTTTATTTTTAGAAATTATATTTACCAACCTTATTTTTTAAACTGTTTAAAATTATTCTCATTATAAATATAATAATAACACAATAGGTAAGTACAAATTCTCAAGCCAAAAAATTGTCTGATATAATAAATACTAAAAATCATATATATTTTTTCTTTTGCCTTGAAAACTCATAGTTGGAGCAAGATTTATCTATATATTAAGTTTGATAGATCTTTCAAATTAAAATAATTCCTACTTTAATTGATGTGACTTTTTATTTTATTTTACAAATTAAAAATACAAATTTTATATCATTATAGAAGTTTGATTTTTCCTATTTTATCTTAAACCATAATTATGATAAAGTAATCAATAATTAATTAAAAATATTTTAAGTTTGAATATTTCTTTTTTAATTTTTTATTTTAAAATGTATTATCTTTTTGTACTTGATTTTTAAAATTATTTTAAAAGTATCAATAAAATATTAATGTTAGTTATTAGTATTCACCTATAACGTTCAACTTATATTAATAGCTAGAAGTACCAAATAAGATTTTCAAAGTATATAAATAAGAATGTTTCCTTTTACTGGTTAATATTTCTTTGGGTATAACTAGTAAATATCTTGTATATTTATAATATTTTAAAATTTTAAAAATAATATTATTTGTCAATTAATTTGATATAATGTATTAAACTTAAATTTATAAATTTTATAATTATGAAAAACTTCAACATTAATCATCTAAAAATTTGTGATTAATTTAATTTAAGAAATAATGTTTAGAAGGAATAAAAAAATCAATAAAAGATAAAATGTTTGATATATATAGAAGAAGTCATATATATGGGGTACATTAAGAGAAGGAAAAGTGAGGATTAATTCAAATTGAATATGGGGGGTTTGATATTTCATTGCAAGCCTACAAAGGGAGTTGTAATATTAATACTAGTTAATCAGGTATGTAAGTTGTAACCTAAGCAATAATATGGTAATTTACTATATGAGTTTTTTTTTTTTTGGGGGGGGGGGGGGGGGGGGGGGGGGGCGGGGGGGCAGGGATATATGAAATGTATGTTTTACTTAGTTTTTTTTATCTTTGAGCGGTATGTTTTACTTAATTTGCTTATATTAAACGAAAAAAAATCAAATGAAATTGTAGTTTAAGTAGATATTTTTATGGATTCTACTAACTTTACCCTTTTGTTTCCATCGAAGAAAATATGTGAGGGAAAAGAAATATATATTTATGCCTAAAGATCTTAATGAGTTTTCTTCTCCTTTCCACTCAATATTCACATTCTCACAAACTAAAACACTAGACAACTTCCCCCGGCCCCCCCAAAATGTTAAAACTGTTTAGGAGACAAAAGATGAGACAATAGGAAAACAAATAGACTAGATAGGGAATTAGTTCAAAAGAAAAAAAAAAAAAAGACTAGATAGGGAAGATATATATATGCGGAAAAAATACACAATTTAAATACCAAATAATTTATGCAATCAAGCAGTTTTCATTTGACTTAGAACAAAAAATCTCATTTGACCTGTTATGTTACAGACTTTGGAAGACACGTTAAGAACAGAACATGCATCTGGCATAATTATTGTCCTTTACAAGAAAAAGTTATAAACTTCTCATATTCTTAGGTAGAAGAATATGTCATTGGATTCTTGCAATCCCTTTGTATTGATAAATGATAATATATATTTGAGACATGAACTTAAATTACTAGTTAAAAATCTACATTCTGCCATAAGATAGGTTTGAGTTTGTTTTTTTTTTTTTTTTAAGTTTGAGACTTTATTAATTAGTATCCATTTTATTTACAGTTAATTAGATATGATTGATTTTGATATAACTACAAAATATCAATGACTGAAAATTAATTGTGCATTATTTATGAAGTATGTTGAATAAAAAGTAATTTAAAATTAAAATTAATTTCATCATAATGTTATCTGGCCAACTAAAAATCAAACGGACTCTTAATTTGAGACTTTCAATATCTAGTTGTCATATAAAATCTAACTAATTTAAGTTGAACTAAATGGACTTATTTAAAAAGATTAAAATATTCAGATGTCTATCTTTTTTTATTTGCTGGACTCGAATCTAAGATTTTACTCAACTCTCTTATCATTTAAACGAACAAGTGCTGATAAAAAAAATTAAACTAACAAGTGTTATGAGATAGGTTTGAGATTGAATGTGAATTACTATGTTTCAACCTTAGAGTCATACGTCAAGTATATTGAGTCTCCAGAAATTGTTTCATTTTAACACCAAATTCTAACCGGGCCACTTGATCTAAATTTAGTCTATATTTCACAATAGATCTTAGATTTTTGCATGTGTTAAATTTGCTTCTTTAACATATTGGGAGATCAAGCATAACATTTTTTTTATACTAGCTTTCAAAATTTAAGGTGTGCACCAAACAAGGATTAATTGTAGTGGAAATGTACTGTAACCCCAAACAGACCTTAGTTGTAGGGTTAGGGGTTCAAATTATGAATTTGCTTCCAGTAAAGTGATTTCTCCGATCAATAGTAAGGTGGGTAAAATTTTAAAAATCTAAGTGATCATGTCTTGCAACCAAGTCAAGCAAGTCGAGATCATACATTTTATTATCTTTTAAACAATTAATCAATAGAAAGAAAGGATAGTTGATTTGTTGACTGAACCTCTAAACTTGAGTGTTAATTTCTTCACACTTATATCTCTTACACCTCATTTCGTTTTTTTACTCATTTCTTCTTTTATCATCACATCAGTTATCATATTTCTAACCTTATCTTATCTCTATTCATTTCCATTTTTCTTTCCATCTATCTTTCTTATACCTCTCATCCCCTGAGAATGGGCAGTGTCATTTTCCTAACTCTAATACATTGCTTTATCAAATTGATATAAAATATTAATATATGAATTGTCTTATTTACACATCACCCCATCACAAGAAGTTTGCAGGATGCCATTTTAATTATTTTCTTCTTTCCCAAATACCATTTTAACTGTGGCCCCAAGTAGACTTTAATTGCAAGGTTAGTGGTTCAAATCTTGAATTTGCTACATGTGGGGGGATTTCCGGTCAACATTAATATGAGCAAAGTTTGATAAATCTAAGTGATGTCTTGCAACCAAGTCAAGCAAGTCAAGATCATACATTTTACTAACACTTAAACAACTAATCAATATATAGGGAGAGAGGATAGTTGATTTGTTGACTAAACCTCTAATACACTTCACACATCAAGCTAGGAGACCTGATTTCTTCACACTTATATCTTTTACACCTTCTTCCACGTTTTTTATTTATCTCTTCTCTTCTTATCATATCAATTATTATAATTTTTACATTATTTATCTCGATTTCCATTTTTTTCTTTTCATCTATCTTTCCTTATTCCTCCCATACCCTAAAATGGGTGTCAAAATATTATTTCCTTAAGTCTAATACATTGTTTTATCAAATTAATAAAAAATATTAATATATGAGTTTTCTTATTTACACATATATATCACCCCATCACAAGAAATTTGCATGATACCATTTTAATTATGACCATTTTCCTCTCTTTTCTTTATTCCCAAATATGACCCTCAAATCGCATGTGTGGAATGATCTATTTTTTGAAATGGAAAATGTTAACGAATGCCCTTAAGGCACTTGTTAAAGAACCAAATATAGGAAGATTTTATTGGAGTATGTAACATTTAAAGTTACAGATGCAATTATTGCTGTGATTTCCAATAAAAATCTTATATATATTGATCATTAACCAATGCCTTAATGACACTAATTAGTAGGACCCTGTTAAAATTTATGTTTACATAACTTTTGCCAAGATATATATTTTATTAATTCCTCCAAGCCTTCTGATTTTACTATCCATATCTCTCTATTACATGTGTAGTTTTGCTTTGGTCTTCCTTAATTCTATGTTATAATTAAACTAACTAATCATATATATATCGACCATTTTTTTCAAACCGATAAGTTAATTAAACATGTATGTCCTGGAAGTGGATATGTAGTGGATCACCCAACCCAAGTGTCTATTCAGTCACATCTATAAAGATAAGCTGAATTCACACATCATTACAATACACTTAGGACCAACAAACAATTAGAAACACACATACATCTGAGAAGTAACCCTAACCCTTTTTCCAATGGATGATTGGACTTTGAATAAAAAAACAACCACAACGTGGAAATATGTCAGGTAGCATCAGAAAGACTATTATGCAAAATGGATATGACAGCAATAGCAGCATAAATTGAAAACCTCTTCATTCCAAAGCTAAAATCTTAATTAAAGCTGATGGTATAATTAATCATTAATGCATATATATCTAACCATATATGGTTTGAAAAAGAAAAAGAAAAATCAGATTCAATTAGTTTTTTTTCTTAATGAATTTGTACTATATATGAAGGTTCGATAATATATATCAGAGCAGAAAATTAACAAAGAAAGAGCAAAGAAGTGAGTAATTAAAATTTTATAGCTAGAGATGACATACAACCATTTATGAAATATTAATTAATTGTTTCTCATATGAAGATACCTTACCACATTACATGCCAAAAGGAAAGTAAATAAAATACACAGCACAATGCATTTTATTCTGCTGACACATAAAAAGATGATGAGATGAGAGGGTGCAAGTACGAGCATAGAGATTAGATGCGATTGTTATAGGCCTCCCAATGTTTTCTCAAGGACTGAAATTCTGCAAATTGATGCTGCAAATAACAATTTCACGAATGAATGATCAGAAAAAATATTACCTATATATGCACTTAATTTTCTCACACACAACATATATATATATATATGCATGATGATGGATATGTGAATTGTGAATTGAACTTACAGGTTCCTGAAGGATTGATCCTGAGTTATTAAGAGAAGTGAACATCATAGTTGTTGGGCTCCATTTATTCATAATCAAGAAAGAATCTTCATGTGCCATATCTTCTTCAACCACAGTTCTAGAATGTTCCTTTGCTTGAGAATAACTTGGTTCTTGATCAGCCTCAGGTTGAAGCAAATCCAAAGAGGGATGATTCACACTTTGTTCCTTTTCAAAAGGATTAATATTCCAATAGTTTGATTCATCATGATCAGCTACTATTAATCTCTTAGTCTTCATCATCTTTTCTCTTGTTCTTTCTCTTGCCCTTTCTCTTGCCTTTTCTCTACCAATAGGATTGAATGCACTCTTTCTTCTACAAGCCTTAATTCTTCTCTTCCCTATAGTGGTATGTTGTTGTTCTTGATGATTAATTTCACTCACTACAACCTCATCCAAGCTTGACACCCCTTCACATTCTGAAGTTGAAGATGCACTCTTAGCACCACCAACACTGCTACAACTATTTTGATTTTGATTCTTGTCTCTTGCAAGTTGTTTGATTTCAACTTTTGCTTGGTTAAGTAACCACTCAACAGTTTTGCTAGCTTTGTCAAAGCCTAACATATCTTGAAGGCCAAAAAACCTTTTTGCAACTTCAAGGGACAATCTCATTCTCCGATCTCTGAGTCCTCGAGCTGTGTTGATCTTACTGTGCCGATCTCTCTTAATAGATCTTTTTCTTGGGATCTGCTCCATCATTGCAGTAGTTCCTTGTCCTGTAGTTGCAGCAGCAGCTTTACCAGGAATCTTGCTGTTCATCATAGCAGAAGCAGCAGCATCTATGTTCATAACAGCTTCAGGAGGTAGAGATTGATGAAGTAACAAATCAGGTTGTTGTTGTTGTTGTGGTTGTTCAAGGTGGTTGAAGATTTCATTGTGGTTGTTGTTGTTGTTATCTTCAAAGGGAGAAAAAGGGAATTGAAAAAAGGACAAAGGAGGTGGAGGAAGAAGAGGAGGAGGAAGAGGAGAACAATAATTGGTTTCAATATCTTTTGAAGAAGGGTTGCTTTCAAAGGAAAAAGGCCTAGAAGTAGAGAAGAATGTTTGGTTAGGGTAGGAGTTGAGAGAGGAATACATATCTGGAATAAGAAAGAAAGAAAGAAAGAAACTAGTGCACCAAATAAAATAACCCTAGTTAGTAGTGACTCTTTGATGATGATATTGGGAGTACTGAGAATGACATGTTAATTAATCAAGCAATCTCCTTGAACAAGAGAGAAGCTAGCTATTCCATATATCCTTTTCAGTTCATTTTTGTTTTCCTGTTCCCTGCAGCTAGCAAGTAAAGGAATAACACATAACAACATAATTTGAGAAAGACAACCTCATCTTACTGCTTTTTTCTTTTCTTTTATCTAAGGGGGTGTGAATGAGTGTGTGAGAGGGACACCGGTGGTACTAATTATAGATGTTCATGATGATGATGCACCGTATGTATGTATATATATATATATGAGAGTGATTGTATTGTACAATTGGAGTTATGAAGGAAAGTACTACAGTGTGAGAATGACAGCACATAGACAATAATACCTTATAGGCATGAGGGTTGAATTATGAGGAGAAGAGAGCAAGAGAAGAGGAGAAGAAGAAGTGAGTAAAGATAATGTAAGAAATAAAGAAGCCAATAACAAGAGAGGGCAATTTATTGTAGACAAGGAGCATCCTTTTTTCTTTTGAGCAAAAAGTTGTGATCTCTTCTTTATGTGTGGGAGATAGAGAGGTAAGTGAATGAGTGAGTGAGTGAGTGAGTGGATGGGAAAAAAGTTATAATTTGTGCCACTTCACGTGGTGGGCAGGGCAAAGATGCGAGTTGACAGAAAACTAAAACCAACTTCCTCTCACTCTCTCATCACACACTTGCTTCCCCCACCCCACACCACCTCACACCACACCCTCTCTACTAGTTCCTCTCCCATTGACCTTGCATGGACTAAATTCATGTCCCACATAGCATGGTGCTTAGGAGTGGGATATCACATGCCATGACTTTTTATGGAAAGATTCACATAACACAAATAAATTTCTTTTCCTTATTATTCCCTTTGTCTAATTCTTTAATTTTAATCTTTCCAACCATCATATTCATATATAATATAAAAATTCTTTACATTTTTTTTCATCATATGATTTATCACATCTATCACATATTTCTGTTTTATTCTCCTTTCTTTTTTATTTATCTCTCTTCCTTTCACATCAGCACCCTAAATTTCTCGTGAGTGATGATTATTATTATTCTAATCTTTCCTTTCTTCACTCCCTCATTCCACCTTTAGATTAACCTCCACGTGTCCATATTGTCTAACCCTAAAAGTAGATAATTGGTGGAAATAAGGTACAATTATTTTCCATTCAAACTGCTCTTTGTAAGTAATGGTAACCAATGTTCCCTCCCTTTGACTGGGGTTGCTCAGAACGTCACTTTCACCAAAAAGAGATGCACTCTCTCTCACTCTCTTTCTATCTCTCTATCCCTATCTCTATTGCTTGTGGTGGTAAATAGTAGATGTATCTATCTATTCTATTAGAGAATGTTGTTGTTGTTGTTGGTTTTCTTTTCCTTTCCATGCGTGCTTATCGGTTTTGCATATACTTTGATATATATAGCTAGGTAGTCTCTTTCTATGTCTACCTTTGTATAGGAAGAAAACATATAACAATTGGTTGGTTTGGTAATGCTAGCTTTGAGTTTGTGCACTTGCGCTTGTACTTGCCATATTTGAAAGCCCTAGCTAGCTAATTAAGGACCAATTGCAAGTTGCCATAGATCCAAAAACAGCTAGCACCATGATTTCTCAATTCAAAATGGCAATAGTCCATCCACACTTGAAAGCACTCTAGCTCTATAGTACACACACACAACACACAAAGCAAAGGAAAGGAAAGCTTTCTCTGTCTGTCTCTCATCTTTCCATTTATGCATGCCGTTCTCCCCACTTAACTCATTCTTTGTATAGCTTAGCATTAGCAGTATAGTAGTAGCAGTCTCAATCGAGACCACTTTAGACTGGCATAATTACAAGGACCACACGATATGTTGTATATGGCAAAGAAAGAAAGAAAAGGGGTGGTTCTGGGGTTGCTTTCAACCACAAGATAACTATGACAACAAAGCACTGCTGTAGGACATACATACATTATGTATCTATCTATCTATCTATAAGAGTAGTGCTTAATTGCTTGATTGTGAGAGAGCACAATAAAATCCCCCCTGATCTCCTACAAAGTCACCGTTTTAATCCCCCAAATATATGCTTTAATTTTATTTATATGTGGATGGTTTTTCTTTTTTTCTGTCTGTACCAGAAAAGGAAGAAAAAAAAGGAACAGAAAACCTGTGGTTGAGATTGCAGCAAGCTTTTAACTCATTTATCTTAACATTTCATTGTTCTTTTGGTTTTTTAATATTTTTATTAGAGAAACTCATTGGTGGCTTTTAGGGGATGCGCATGTTGTCTCATATGTGTGTGCTAGTTTGCCATAGTGAGTTAAATTATTTTTCATTTAAGGTGTTTCGTAAATCGTACATAATTTATTTACAATTATTGAGTCTATACATCTATCCAAATCAATTCTACCCAAATATAAATCAAACGGATTCATAGTTTAATTACACTCTTCAAAATCAATAAATAAATAAAATAAAACAATTCTTGCTAACTTTGTGCAGACTCATGAACTGAAATGAAAATACCAACAGAGGTTGGTTCAAGTGGTATATATTTCATTAAACGATGTCTAAGATTCGAGTCTTGTGGATGGAAAAAAAAATCCCGCCAGGAGAGTTAACTCTACAACATGATGTAGATGTTTCCAACTCGAGCATGATTGCTTTCCATATATAAAAGATACACGTGGTTTAAAAAAAAATTGAAACAAAAATGTTATTGGTAGTGGAATCTTTGTTTTTTTTTAAAAAAAATGTTTCCATTTAGTTTTGTGCAATTCATTAAGCCCATATATAATGCAAATTCTACTTGAAAATATCTGAAGTTGATGATTTCCAACCAGGCATGTATGATATATGTGGGCCAGAAGCTAGAAAAGACATGTAGCTAGTCATTAGGGCATTTATATTAATATAATATTCTGCAAACTTTACATACAAGAAGGGGCGCCCTAGCTAGCTAGCGCCTGAGTGGTCACACAGTTTTTTTTCTCATTGGAGTATTCCCTTGGCTTTTCTACACTTGACTAGGTTGTTTATGTTCACAAGATACCAAGGTAGAATTGTTTGGTTCTTATTTTGGATTTTTTTGCCTGAAGCTGTATTAATTGATTGTTTCATAGAAAAAGCATAATAAACCCATCCATTGTCCAGTATGAGAGAAAATTGTCTGCTAGTTAAGAGTTTAATTAATTGTTTAAGATTAAGATCTTCTTGGATTATTATATATTATAATCTTTTTTCTGCTATGATTTGATTAGATGGCTCTAAAGTTTCTTCACACCCTAGGAAACTTTCCCAAATCAATGTTAATTGGTAGGGCCTACAATTTGATGATTAAAATCAACACCGCGGTCGTTAGGGCTACCTCTAACTTGGTAGAATTAAAAGAATCGACCAAAAAGGTTTTAATTTGATGTCTTAGCCCCTTCGTTGATAGGTTATTTTTTTTATTGGTCAAAATAAAAACATAAATTAAATAGGTATAAGAGGTACCTAAGACATATATAGTATATAAAGTTGAGAGGAATGTGAATTTTATAACATACGCAACATATAACATAGAAAAATGTGGGATTTAATAAAAAAAATGTGTTATATAAGTTATTTTATATTTTTTATTATATAACTTTAATGTCTCCAAAGTTAATGTGGTATTGTAAAACTCTAGTAATATACATGAACGACTTCTTAACCCAATTAAAAAAAAAAATACTAACAAGTGACCTAAGGATTATGGTATCGATGAAGGAATCAAATTAAATTAAAAAGATTTTATTAGATTATGTAACATTTAATACTATAAATACAATCAATCTCTTGATTTTCAATATACGTACAATGTGTGGATTTCTTAAAAAATGAGATAAAGAAATGCCTTCATTTTGGCGCTAAGCCAAGCCTAGGACCTCAATTTAATTTAATGGGTTTATTTGTAATTATGTTTTACTTAAGTTCTAGGCATGTTTTAACCTTGTACTACAGTAGGTATGTAGCAATTTAATTCTTTTCTCAAAACTTTTCTTGTACAAGAAGGAAAATTAATGATGAGTATACACCATAGACAAAAAAAAAATTAAAGGAGAGAAAGTGAAAAATGAGATAGATAATATGTAATGAGAAATATCTCATAATTAAAGAGAAAAAGAAAAATAAGGTGAAGAGATTGAAAGAGATATTACTTAAAAAACACTATTTCACATCTTGAGCTTTTGTGCTAGACTCCCAGTATCCAAAAGCTACATTAGATGCTAACTAATTTGAGTTGGACTTGCTTAATTATAGGGGTGAGTTTATTTTAAGGTATGTAAAAATATTTTTGGGAAAGTAAGGTTGGAAAAATATATTCCCACGTTTAATTTGATTCAAGTTTTAGAAAAAAAAAATCGGGTATTATTTATTCACAGGAATGTATTTTAGCCATATAACTTACTCACTTTTTATTCCCATGGTGAGGGGTGAGAATCTTATATTCCCATGAGAATGGAAGTTATTTTTCTCACTTCCACTTCATCCTACAATATTTTTTCTATTTTTTTTAAATTTCTTTTAAAGTAAATGATTTTTAAAAATATTCTCAAGAATATGAAATACATACCAAACATATCCTGGTAATAGGATTCCCGGGAATGATATTCCCGGAAATATGATTTTATACCTTGAAACAAACTCACTCTAGGGTCCTAACGACTATTTTTTTTTATACATAAAACTAGAATTTGGGACTCTTAAGGAAAATTAAACTTCTTGTCAATTGAACGACAACGTACGTTCTTGTTGGGTTTTATTTAAGTTCTTAATTAAAAATACTATTAATAATTTATTGTTTCATTTTTATGTTTATAGTTAATATCAAAATATAAAAAAAAATAAAAGGAAAGAAAGATGCGATGGTTTTTATTTTTAATAATAAACTATAAACTATTTAAAGGGTGTAAAAGAATGGTATAAATTAATGTTTTTATCAATTGATAACAAAAGATTTTTATTCAAATAATGAATACAAGGGGTACTCTCAATTGCAAGATATATAATATAATTGTTTTGAGATTCATGATCATAAATGACAATAGATAGGGTCGAGTGAAAAGAAGACCCATCCAAGGCAGTTCACTTAATTGTAAGTCACATTTCAGAAGATTCATATATGTTTATACTCAATTATTAAAATTTTATAATAAGCAAATTTTTCTACTGTTGATTTATTAGACCCCTATCATGTGTAAGGTGGCACATATTAAAAAAATTGTTTTAACATATATATATATATATATATCAATTAATATTTTTTAATTTATATAACATTAAACAATAAAAAAATGGAATGGGTTGGGGGAGTGTATATTATTGTATACTTACAACTTTTATCTTTCTATATATTAACTAAGTGTATCCTTAGCTATTAACTGAAGACTAATTTATGTCGAAACATAGAAATCACCGATATAGATTTTGTATAAAGTCTTTTTCATATACCGTTACTATTAAGGATTAAACCATGTCATGTTTAAAATTACCTAGTTATTTATCAATTATATGAGGCTTTGTTGATATATAGTTACAGCCGCCATACGCTGGATGGCACTTATATAAATCTCTCTTACTGCCTTAACATGGTGTGATGGCACGCCTGCACATCTCCGTCCAGATCTTTCAACCAAATTTCGCATGCTGCAACCAATTCAAACATGCTCTCATTGGAAAATATGAAAACCCATTAGGCTGAGTCGGATTTTAGTTAGAGAAATTGTTTTTGTACAATAATATGGTACAACAATCTCATACAACTATGAGATAGATAGGAATAAAAGAGAGAGACGTGTGGGATGTGATATGACGGAAAGAGAAAAAGAGAAAAAGTTGTGTTGTATAAATTGTTGTATGAATAATGGTTTTCTTTTAGTTATATATTCACATTTTACGTTTAAGTAATCGATTAATTCAACTAATTAGGACAGTATACTAATTTTGAGGATTTTTTATACCAATTAAGAACTCCGTGTGTCACGCTAAGTTAATACTAGTAGACAATTCAGAGGTGTTTTAAAAGGACTCTGTCTTTTCATGTCCTATATATATATTATACCAAAAGGTATTGTCTTCCCCCTTGTTCTTTTCTCCTTGGTCTCATACATACACAGGCAAATTACAGCACAATTAATCACTGTCATCAATTTCATGATTAATAATTTTAATTTTATGTGTTTAATTAGATTATTTGTATTTAATATGATTTTATAATTAAAATCTCATAAAGATTTAATTTCAAACTAAGTTAGTTTATAATACAAACTGACGCGCACGCATACACTTAATCCAAAATATTCTATCATAGTCAAAAGGTCCTCTCTCACTCATTAATTTTATCATCATTTCTTATCCCATCAATAAAATTTGAAGTGAACATTCAACTCTTTTATTGATGGAATGCTGTTATCCAAAAGCAAGAAATAACTTTTAGGTATGACAAAAACTACCCGCCATCGCCATGTATTTATTTATAACTAGAAAAAGGTCATGTTTCACAATAATTAATACCATATATTGCATATGATATTATAGAGAAGATGATGCTACATCCATTAACTTTCTAACAACTATTAAGGATTATGCTTGTGAATGGAAATTATCCACCAAATTGGCTTTCTTTAATTACCAACAGAAGAAAGAAGGAAAAAGAACAAGCACTCTTTTAATTTGTTTCAACAAAAATAAGAGGAGAAAATAAGTAGAAAAAATAGAAAAATATATTACTTTTTCTTATTTAGTTGTGGAGAAAAAAATTGAAAGAAAGGGAAATTTTTATTGTAAAATATTTTTTAATAAAAACTTTGTTTAGGATGGTTGCAAGTTTTAAGTTTTTTCTTCTATAAAAAGTTTTAATCAAATTTTTAAAATTCAAAACTAAACTGAAAATTACTTCTTTTTATTTTTTTGATTTTAAAAATGTAAATTTTTAAAACCACGAAAAAACATTTTCAATTTTTAATCTTGATTTATATAAGTTTAAATAATTTTTTTCAAAAATAAAAAATTTAAATTAAAACTTCAACCATCCTAAACGGAATTCTAAGTTTAACAATTTTATTATATATATATATAGTAAAACCTCTATAAATTAATAATATTGGAACCACATAATTTTATTAATTTAAAGGGGTATTAATTAATCGATAAATTAATAATTTATTAATTTAAATATATCTTTTTCAATTGAACGAACTTACATTATTCTTTATGAATAAAACATATACATTATATTAACTAATTGAATGATGTTCATGTACAATGTGACTAATTAAATATAATACATCCCCCTAAAAAAATAAAGTTCATTGTACTGTAATAAGGAGAGTTAAAGATGAAATACAACTAGATTTAAATTTTAAGAAGAAGCAAACAATAATATAATCATATTTTACTAAGTTGTCCTAATTATATTTATAATTTTATAGGATTATTAATTTATAATATTGAAAGGGCCATAAATTTATATAACGGTCTTCCAAAAAATTATTATCTTATTAATTTATCAAAATTATTAATTTAGACATTGGGACTAGATCGGGACCAAGAAAAATTATTATTTTAAAGATGTTATTAATTTACAGAGGTTCTACTGTATATATGCAATAGGTTAGTTTTTATTAAGAAAATCATATTTGACACCTCATTAGGTGTGAATTTATGGGGTAAGAAAAATTATAAAAAAGGGGGGAATGAAGAAAGAGAAAGTAAAAAATATATAATAATTTATGTGATGAGAAATGAAAAAAAGATTAAAAAAAATATTTGATAGAAAATATATAAATATGAGTGTGAAAGTCACAAATTTTTATTATGAACTAGTAACTAGTGATTTTTCTCTTTTATTTGTTTCTTCTTTTGCTTCGGTGTGTAAAAAAATATATAATTTTGCTTCTTTTAATTTTATCAATCTGTTTATATCTTTCATCCTTATAAGAGCCGTTTTTTTATTTTATCGAGACAGAAAAAAGTATTTATTTTTTATTTAACCAAATAATTAAATTAAAAATAATTTTCTCCATTAAAACAATATATGGATTTTATATGTTTTCTTGATTTTCTCTTTGAATTCAGACGAGTGGGAAGGAGGGGCCAGGAGCACATCAAGCTAAAAGTGTATTGTGTCGGCATCATTCTGTGTCATAAACAGATGAACTAGGGCCCTAAATACCCTATGTATATAGTTATTACCAATATTTATTACTGTGCATATAAGATCATAATTGCTTACACAGAATGAATGCAATTAGTTAATATTCATAATTAATCATGTTGTATGGCGTGGACAAGTATAGATGATTACGACATCTGGATATGGTGTATATATATTCAACAAATAAACACAGTTTGATCGATGGGTACATAATTAAAGTAGAAGAACATAACTCACCCAAAAAAAAAAAGTAGAAGAACATATATACGAATTATTGGGCTTCAATGCTTGCTTTGCATCGGCGTAATTGGTGAGGTGGCGCTACGTTAAAACAATAGATTAAGTGTCTGATTGATTTACAGTTAAGTAGAATTGATTCTAAAAATTAATGGTTGAATGCACGTTTTACAAATCATATTGGACGGAAGTAATTTAATTAAAATCAATTCCGTGAAACCATAGTTTTGCACGGTTCAAACTGGGAAACAAATGGGGTATAAAAAAATGCTTATAGCCGGTGAAAACAAACTTAAATTTGTAAGTATGTTGGATTTTTTAATGTACTTTTAATTTTCCTTAATTACCCACAAGACTATGCACTTATGTTGCCATCATTTATCACTACAGGGGCAAAAGTCGTCACTATTGCACCATTAGCGATAGCCTAATGACGGTATTATGGCCGTCGCAATAAGCCTCGTCGTTAATGACGTAGCAGCGACATTTTATCAGTGATGAGAATCGAACCCACAACCTCACGATACAGAGAAGGAGCATTATCGTTACACCAAGTTTGTTTCTTGGAATATACAGCACAAAATATTATATATATATATATAGTAAAAAAATAATAAAAAATTATTGACGGCTAGATCGACACTAATTTTACGAAGACTGACGCTAAACAAAAATTTTCTTTAGCGACGGAATGACCGTCGCTAAATAAAAAAATTAAAAAAATTATTATACCTTTAGCATTGGCCAGAGTTATCGTTAACGTTACTAAGTAGCGACGGTCTGTCTGTCACTACATAAAAAATATTTTTTTAACGGTGAAGTCTTTAGCATCAGCCATTGCTACGACCTGGCCAACTGTCGCTACAAGGCCGTCACTAAATAACAAATTTCTTGTAGTGTATCTTTCTTCCACAAGTCTCTCAATACCTATACCACCGTTTATCTTTTCATCAAAGAACAACATACATAAATAACTAATTGTAAAAAATGATTAATAGCTTGAATCAAATCATATATTTAAAATTTATTTTAAAAAAAGAGACTCTATGTTATGTCAGCTACAAGTCAATCGCTAATAACATTAAGGGGATTTCTAAGAATATAATTTTTTTTAAAGAAGTTATCCCTTACTTAGCTAAAGTATTAGCACAAAATTTTTCTTCCCTATGATGGAGGGAGATACTCTAATCTCTAAAAAGGAATTCTTAAATTGTTTTAATGATAGAACCACATTGGTGAGCCATATATATTAGTATAGTTTTGAATTTCAGAATATATGCAGGTGTGTTAAAATAGCCCTACTAATTAAATTAGAATAAGATTACATTTTGTGAAGGATTGGTACGTATGATCAGAACAAAGTTTTAATACCCAAAAAAAAACAAGGTAAAGGAGAAGAACAGCACAAAAGTATTATCGGAGCGCCAAGATACACGCACAGCCAGCAATCTCCAATTGGAAACCTTTGTTGTCTTCAACAGGTGAGAATTACTTTTGTTTCTTTTAATTTGTTAAAACTTAAAAGTTAACCTTGTGAATTTCAGTATATAGTTCAATATTCGAGCTAGCTAGCTTCTATGAGCGTGTTTGGCAAAATTAGCTGATAAGTTAGTTGGTAGCTGATAAGTTAGCTTTTAGCTGATAAGTTAGCTGCTAGCTGATAAGCTCCTAGCTTATAAGCTCCGAGATGATAAGCTAGCTTATTGAATTAGAAGTGTTTGGTAAAACTAGCTGATAAGTTAGTTGGTAAATGTTAAAATGACATAAAGGGACATAATTGCATGAGTTTTATTAATTCTATTTTTTAAGACAAAAATATATTATTATTTAATTATAATTTTAGATTTTTTTAAAAATAATTAAATTCTTATTAAACTTTTTATTGATAAAATATTTAATTAAAAATTAAAATAAATAGTAAATTAATAAAATAAATAGTATAATATAAAGATAATTTCATAAAATAGTGAAAAGAGAATAATAATTTAATTAATTTAAAATTTTTTAAATTAATTATTATATAGGTAATAATAGTTAAAAAGAAATTGAAAGGTTTTTATCACTAAAATTGAAAATAGGTAAAAAAAATTAAGGATAATAAATGAAATGTATTAAAATATAAGGGAAGGTGATTGAATAAAATTAAATAAGCTACAAGCTAGAAGTTAGGTGGGGTAGTTTGTAGCTTATGAACTAGAAGCTCCTAAAATAAGCTACTTTAAAGTATCTTATCAAACACTTTTATATTGGTCAAATTAGCTTATAAGCTAGTTAAATAAACCAGCAGCTAGCTTATTGGCCATGCCAGAGTTTTTTTTTTTTTTTCCTTAACAAAAACCACTGGCGCTGCGGCGCAGTTTTATTGGTATGAAAATTTAAATTTAGAGTATGTTTCATTTTGTTTTCACTTATGTTGCGTCATTGCAGTCAAATTTTTTATTATTATTTTCATACAAATATTTTAAATGAAAAATAAAATCAAGATAGAGTTTTTTAAATTTAAAATAAAATAAATAAATTTTAAACAAAACAAAAATAGATTTTTTTATGATTAAAACAAAAATATATATAATTAGTATTCCGCTGATCCGCTCTCTTTAATTGGGGCATGATCCGCTGTTTTGGTAATATTTTATGATATATACAAGCATTATTACTATTATTAAAGTTTATGTAGTGTATGAGGTAGTATTTTTTATACGAAAAAATTAAATTCATACAATAAAAATACACAACAATTTATATTACACTTTTTTTTCTTTATCTCTCTATCATATTACTCATCATATCCCACATTTTTCTCTCTTCTCTCTTTTCTAATTTCTGTCTTACTATGTTGTAGGGTTGTATTGTTGTGTAAATAACAATAATAACTTTTTATACTACTATTACATTTTATTAATTAGACTCGCCCTATTATATTTTCTAAATGAAACAAGTTAATAAAAAATAGAAAAATAAGATTTAAAAATAATATTTATCAAAAGTTAGAGATCATAAACAATATTGAATTATGAAAAAAATGTAAATGCATAGTATAATGAAATGCACTTAATCATTTTCTATATATGTTTTAATATCTAATTAGTAGCATATAATATATATGTAAGTATTGTAAAACGGTCGAGATAATTTTATCATCCCGTAACAATCAGTTCCTGTGTCATCTATTCTGGTTATATTTAAATTCAAATTCTTGTTGTTTTATATATAATTTGTTGTGTCCATTTTAATAAAATCAAAATTTATAGCATTAATTTAAAAATACCATGATGATAAAAATATATAACTTTAGTTGATAAAGAGAGGTTGAAGTTTCTATAAAGTGTCTAAAGAAACTATTTGAAAAAAAAAAAAACTTAAAATACAATCAACTATATACATGTTATATATATTTGACCATATAGCTTTATGAAATAGGATTTTTTTTTTGTTACAAGATATTTTATATTTTGATACTATGTAATATTAAAAAATTTTCATCTTTTAAAATTATTTTGAAATAGCAAAATGCACATTTTGCTATTCAAATTCAAAGATGATCACGAATTTTATCACATCATCAAACATTAGCTAATGGTACCTTTACCGGAACAATTCTCTCATCTTATCATTACCCAAATCACCCACATTTAGTGTCAACGTGTTGGTGGTGGAAAATTTCCCAAGTTTTTTCATCAATAAAGTCTTCTTAGAAGAATCAATTCAAAAATACTTGTTGATTAAAAAAATAAAGAATTCGAATCTTGGATATGAAAGAGATGTCTTAAAATTTTATCCAATTAAAAGGATGATGATTTCGAATTCTTCATTTCTTTGAAAAGCACAAGCTTGTTCGAATGCTAAGATCATACATACATGATAAGTATGTTTTAATGTTTACTAAAATTCGAGAAGTTTGGTAAACATCTTTGAAAGATTTCGAATTATATTTATGAAGGAATTCGAAAAGAACCATTTACAGATATGCATTAGAAATTAAGATCGAAGTTATAGACATAAAGTCGCTCGAAGAAATAAAGAAGGACATTGTATTTATAATAGGTATTGTTCGATTTACAAAAGATGTTCTTTTGAACTACATAAGGAAAAATATAAAAGATACAAAGAAAAGAGCTCCTCCTAACTATAAGTCTTCGATAAAATAACAAACTAGTGATAAGTGTTAGAATTAAGTAAATTTCTACATAATTATAACACTTTTTGATAATGAATTGTTGAATTTATAACTCAATTTCACCCTTCTTAGCTTAATTTGTGGCTCTTGTATTTATTGAAATTAAATCTGAACTTGATGCTATTTTGATGAAGAATCTGTTGATTTTACAGGTGAGAAACTAAGGTACAAGTAAAGCATAAAGAGAACAATGAGTAGGGACAGGAGCAGTATAGAACAAGTTTCAAATGATGACAATTCAGAAGAACCAGTTGCTATTTCTCGCGCTTCACCTACGCTGAGCGCAGGCAAAGCGCAGGAATGCCTGTTCAGTTACTGTTTCATGCGCTTCACCTGCGGTGAGCGTAGGCAAAGCGCAGGAAACGTAACCTAATTTTTAATAGGCCGCAAACAGAGTTTAAAAAAGCCCGTCGGACAGTTTTTAAAAGGAGATTTTACAGAGACTTAGAGATAGAGAGTTTTGGACTAATACGAAGTTTTGAAGAGAAAAGTTTGACAGTCTCTAGAAATCATTCTGGAGCAAGAGGGAGACTACAACAGAGCTGGAAGGCCTCGCTGTTAATCTTCTTCTTAATCCTTTTTGGTTGTAATGGCTACCATGAGTAGCTAAATCTCTTTTTAGGATTGAACGTAGTCGATTCAATCCCCGATTGTATTTTGGATCTTTGTTAATTAGGAATCCCTATTTTTATAATATTGGTGTTTTTATTTCTGTTCTTAATGCTTAACTTCCTTCTTGTAACGGAGTTATGATTTGATTTATTGAATTAGCTGGGAAGTAGTTTTCTAAATCTGATCTAGGTAAAAACATTCAGTAGGTTGAATACCTAGGGATAGGGTTCAATTTATTGATAACTTTTAACAACTGATCTTAAAGCTAGACAATTTGTTAAATATATTTGAGGGATTGGTGTTTAGGGAATTGTTCTAAGAATTTCATACTTGAGGGATCAATGTGAATGAAATCTATTTGTGCTTCAATATTTATAATTATAAATTCCTAGATATCATTGATTTCCAAAAATACAAGAGGGGTGCGATAAACGACGTCCAATCCTAGTTTCTCTTATTTGCTTAATTCCATCCACGTTTCTCTTTGTCTCAGTTTTTTTTATTTGCATCTTTAAATTCACTTTTCACAACAATCATATACAAGTTCTCTTCATTTACTCAAATGGATTGGTCACTAAGAATTTATTTTATATCGTTCATCGTGGGTGCGACAACCCCTATTCTTACTATTATACTGTTGTGATATTGGTACGCTTGCCAAGATAATAACAAGTATTTTCGCCACCGTTGCCGGGGAACGGTGTTTCAAATTAAATTCTTAGTTCATCTTATTGAGTTGTAAATATTTTTGTTTTTATTTTTATTTTTTTGTAATTAATTTTATACTTATTCCTCTCTTCTGTGCTAATCCTTGCTCTAGTTTTCTGTGATTTATGCTCTTGCAAGGACAGGTATAGGAGACAATTCCAACACTCTCAATACATCCATACAAAGTGAAGTAAAACTTGAAGTGATGACTGATGAATGGCAAAATCCACCAAGAAGAACACTTGGAGATTATGTTATGCAGCAAGAATGGCAAAATCCACCAAGAAGAACACTTGGAGATTATGTTATGCAGCAAGAACCAGAATATTTCTCCAGCATGCCAATTCATGGTAACTTCTCCACCTACAACAATTATCTTAAAATTTTTTCACAGGAGTGGGGAAGTAACCAGAATCAGAGCTTTGGGTGGCAACAAGATGATGTTTCGTTATACATGCAACCTTCTTTCCAACAGCAGCAGAATTATTCTTCAGTTCCATAAGGAAGATCAAAATTGGATGATATTCTTGAAGAATACTTGCAATTCTGTATGAAATATGAGAAGGATAAAGAAGAAGCAAGAAGAACTCTTGACATTCTGATGGCACGGCTAGCAGAAATCAGAGCTAACTAACAGTCAGAACAAATCTCAGCACATGCACAACCCAACCCCAAAGAACAGTGTGACGACATGACCACCATAAGTGGTCAACTGATAGGGGAGGGAACTGATGGCAATCTGACTAATGAAGGAAAAGAAATTGAAGAAGAAGAAGAGGAAAAAGAAGAAGAAGAGGGTGAAGCAGAAGTAGAAGAAGAAAAATAAGAAGATGAAACAGAAAAGATTGTACCTAAAGAAGAGAGTGACTGTGAAGGGGAGGAAGAAAACAAAATATGTGAGGATGTACATACAGAAAAGGAAAATGAGAAAAAAAATAAACAAATGGATGGCGAGAAAAGAACTGAGAAAGGAGGGGAAGTGGTGAAAAACTCGCCATATCCCGGAAGCCCTCCGAAGGAAGATAAAGAAAGGCAGTGTGCAAGTGTTAAACCTTCCAAGCCTCACAAGAAAAAAACATCTGAATACACTGACATGAGCAGATCTAAGAGAAGAAAAATCAAGCCAAGAAAATCAAATCCAAGGCCTAAAGTCAGACTGAGGACAAAGTGGTCAGGTGTATTTCCCATCAAAGACCCTTGTGAAGCAAAGAAATTGAGAGCGGACAACTGTGAGTTTTCCAAGCTTCAGGAGAAGAAGACCTATGATATAAGAATAAGAAGCCAAAGAAAAGAAAAGTCAGGCCAAAGAAGTCAGCAGCATGGTCTAATTCCAGAAAGAAGGCCAAATGGTTAGAGTCAAATCACACTAACAATTGTTCCGAGGCAAGAGTATGGGAAGACTTACTGCCTAGAGAAATCAAGGGTGCAACATAATAGCTCACCAAGGGATTCTAGTTTCAACCACCTTGAATGAACTAAGTGTCCAACTATATGACGTTAAACGAGCGCTTCTTGGGAGGCAACCCAATGTTTTAGTTATTATTTTTGCGGTTTACATTTTAATTTTGGTTATGGTCTGTATATATTTTGTGTTAGTTAGGTTTTTGTGTTTGTTTAGTTTAGGAATTGTTAGGAACTAGTTGAGTAAGTGTGTGGGAGAGAAATGTAGAACCCCTGATAAGTAGGAAGTAGCAGAAAATTTGACTAAGTGTTGCAAAAATGCAATTTTGTTTCTGCGCTTCACATGCGCTGAGCGCAGGTAAAGCGCAGAAATTGCACAAAACTCTTTGTTTTGTGCGCTTCCCCTACACTGAGTGTAGGTGAAGCGCAGCGGCGCGAGATTTCAATAATTGTCACCTGCGCTGAGCGCAGGTGAAGCACAGGTGCGCGCTGCTGCATAAATTTGAAAAAGAAGCAGGGGAAGGGTCATTCTACCCTTATCCCCTGTTTTTCCTTAGAGCCGTGGGCGTGATTCTCTGCTTCCTGAACCCATTTTCTTCCCTTTCTCACTCAAAAACTTCTTCCTTTCTTACTTCCTTTGCTATACAAGGTATGTTTTTAAGTTTTTGAGTTAGTTTTACCGATTGAAATCCTCCGTTTCTCTATTTTGGTGGATTGAACCTTCGGCTAGAAAACTTAGGCTTGTAGAGTTACATGTTTCTAGGATTATTTGTCAATGTAGCCTTTGGATGATTTGTTGGTTGTGGTTAAATGTTAAACTGATGACTGTTGGTATGCTCAGTGATTTTTGCAAGTTATTATGGTCAAGAGTGTCGATGCTCTGTTTTTGTCAAAATTTTACACTGACCATTCTATGAAAATTTTGGATTGATACTTGTTGAATGCCTGAATAATCTTATTTAACTAAGCCTGATACCACTTGCCAATTGAATGCTCTGTTTTTGAGTTTTGTTGATTCTAATGAGTAACATGCTTTCATTGAGTATTTTTGCATTGCAAGTTGGTTATTGATTTTACCTGGCGCTTCACTGATTTTAAATGAGTTCATTGGTTATGGTTCATACACTGCTGATAATTGGATTGTGAACTTGAGAACTTATTCTGTGTACTGATAATTGGTTATTATTCAACATTTGTAGATGGCTCGCACAAAGGTCACCAACACCGCTGGTGCCTCCGGTTCTAGGAACGTTAAAGGAAAGAGGTCACGCAATGAAACTCCTGTGAAGTCTATTAATCAATTTGAGCATTCAAACTTGACTCAAAGACTTAATATCCTTTAGTTTTAATGATTAACAAATAAGAGTATATAAAGAACATATAAGAACATAATAAGAACAAATAAGATTATATAAACAGATTCTACTGAGAAAGGTATTGGTTTGTTGATTGTGTTTCAGGATGAAATATTCATAAGAAAAAGAAGAAGATTTGATGAACAAAATCAGAATCAGAAGATCAGGATCGGAAGAACAAATGCAAGATTTAATATAAAGAAGCTGTCTGAAGTAAGCAACTCATCTGAAGCATAGAAGTTGTCTAAAGAACGCAACTCGTCTGAAGCATAGAAGCTGTCTGAAGTGCTGAAGCTGTCTGAAGTACGCAAGTCGTCTGAAGACGTGAAGACCATCTGAAGACATGAAGACCGTATGAAGACATGAAGACCGTCTGAAGACGTGAAGACCGTATGAAGACGTGAAGACCATCTGAAGACGTGAAGACTATCTGAAGAAGCCTACAAACAGAATCAAGAATTTATCTCTTGAAGACGTTGCTAAAGTGTAAAGCACACTCTACCAAAATGGAGTACACTTATTTTAGTATAAAAGCTAAACATGCTTTTATGCCTCGATCAAATTCTTGCACAAATAAGGAAACTCTGCAAAGACTTTCTATAACGCCTGGTGCACCTGCAACAAAAGGCATTTTTGTGTGCGCAGACCTACTGCACCTGCACCTACTGGCTGCCCATAACTGATCAGAAGACTGAGTAAAAGCAACCAGAAAGATGTTTGAATAAAACATATTAAAATTCAACATCTTTATTCATCTATATCTCAGAAGAAGAAAATGCAAAGAAGAACAGAGCAGCAACCGTCTGAAGAAAAGAAGAAATATATTATCTGAAGAAAAGAGCTTATTGAAAGCATCTCAAGCTAGAGAATTAACATAAGCTTGAAACAATTATATAAGATGAGCACAGGTTGAAGCTGATAAAATTACAAATGAGATAAAAGCAAGCATTTGAGTATATGTGAAGAAATTAATTGTCTGAACATATAAGCTCTCTAAGTGCATGGAACAGATTTCAACATTGAGGAAATCAATACAGAAGCTAAGACTATATGATTCAACGACTATAATATCATATGTCTTTATTCAAAGAAGAAATTGCATCAACAGTTATTCGACAAGACACCTCACTCAAAGAAGAAATAAGAAATTGTGTCAGGAGCAAACAGAAAAGGAGCATATACAAAATAAGCAAAAGGACAAATCCAATGGATATCTCCTCATATACACTCCTAAGAAAAGCAGAAGAAATCAGAAGTCAGCTGAGGAAAGCAGAAGAAATCAGAAGTCAGTTGAGGAACGCAGAAGAAATCAGAAGACAACTAAAGAAAAGCAAAAGGAAATCACGAGAGAGAATATGCAAAACAATATCAAGAAAATCTCTCTAAAGAGCTCATCTACAGAAGTGTCAGAACAGGACTGTCTGAACACTTATTTGCTTAAGGAGAAGCAACCGTTTGAGACCCTATTACACAACGGCTATATGAGCCACATCATCAATTATCTCAACGGTATTATGAATCATCTTCAATCGGCTATATTTCAACAGAACATATAAATAGCCTCAAGGAAGAATTTGAAGATGTTGAACTCATTCACTAAATTTAATCAGTTGATCAAGATGTATCAGAAAAAAAAAACCTTATTGATTGTTGACCGTGCTTACTTGAATCAACCAAGTTGGTTGAGAAAGTTGAAAAAGAATCAACCATGCTGCTGATCTATTGATCAGTTAGTAAAAGTTGTGGTTGTTCAGTTGAACAACCAACCAGACTGTGCTTAATCTCATATGAACCAATAATGGTTTGAAGCCGCAAGAATGCCTTGGTTTTTCCAATGATACGGGTGAGAATGTAGCCCATGGAAACCAACGGTTGGAGAACAAGGCTGGAGCTTAAAGTCAGTATCTACCTAGCCAATTCTCAGAGGATGTTATTCCTCATATCAGAGACAAGGATTGTACTTAAACTTATATACTTGTATCACTGTCTTAACCTTGTACTTAGAATTCATTCATTGTATCCTTGGTAGTACTTAGTTAACCTCTAGTACAGGAAAAGATTAAGTTTATGTTTCGTGGAAACTTAAACTTAGTTTAATTTGTAAACACTTTATGTGTTTGAGAGCCTGGAGAGGCTTGGTGGAAGAAAGAATACTCTACACTTGGATAAGTGTCTAAGAGCCTGGAGAGGCTTGGTGGAAGAAAGAATACTTGGTGATGTCTGGAGAGACTGTACTCGTGATGTCTGGAGAGACTGTACTCGTGATGTCTGGAGAGACTGTACTCGTGGTGTCTGGAGAGACTGTACTCGTGATGTCTGGAGAGACTGTACTTGTTGAGCCTGGAGAGGCTTGTCTGTAAAAGAATACTGCAAGAGTTGCCTGGAAAGGCAGTTGAAAACAAAGAATACTTGTTAAGCTTGGAGAGGCTTGTCTGTAAAAGAATACTGCAATGAGTTGCCTGGAGAGGCAGTTGAAAACAAAGTAATAGTTGTGTTGGCCTGAAGAGGCTGTGAATAATACTTGTATCTGTGGATTCAGATAGTGGAAAATCCAGTGGTGGTTTGCCTCTGGGACTGGATGTAGCTCACGGGTTTGTGGGTGAACCAGGATAAATTTTGTGCCTAAGTTCTCTTTCCTTTAATCTCTTTATTTCCAGTTTTCATATTTATGTTGGGGATTGAAAAGTATTTTTCATAATAAACTTAACACAACTATTTCAATAAAATGATCTTTCATATGAACAAAACATGAGATGTCTCTTATATCATTTGAAGCAATACAAAGAATGTTCCTTGAAGAACTTCTGAAATAAATTCTCTGAAGTGAGTCTGGAAAGAGATCAGTTCAGAAATCGGGAACAGACTTCAGACAACCTCTAGTCGTCTGAAGTATTTCAGAAACCGTTCTGAAAATACTCTTTGTAATAATCTTCAGAAGATACTTTGAGAAGCCTCTGTTTAAAACAATCTTAAGCTTTAGAAGAAACTCTGTTTTTCTTATCTTCCGCACATTTTAACTATCTCTAATCTTAAGACTTGTTTTGAATGTTGCTCATCTTCATGATTTAAATTAAAGATTTCCAAAAACAATCAAAAAGCTTAAAACACTATTCAACCCCCCCTTTTAGTGTTTCCTGTGGTTCTAACAACTCCCTATGATGCCAAGCGTTTCAAGGATGCCCAAGCTCCGGAGAAATACAGTTCCCTTCAGAATTGTAACTTTATCTTAGAGAGGCCAGTGGAACTCCATGCTGGGGAGTTTGATGAGTTCAACCAGGAGATCAACCGACGGAGATGGAGGAGGGTGGTTGAGCCTGATAGGCTGTTTGACCCTGAGCTAGTTCGGGAGTTTTACTCCAACGCTATGGGCGAGCCAGGTGTTGGAGCTGAGAGGAGGTCGTATGTGAGAGGCAGGTGGGTGGCCTACGATCGCGATGTGATCAATGACTTTCTAGACCGCCCAGCTCTTGATGATGCTGAGGACATGCCCTGCCAGTACCACCAGCTGATGAGGGATATTGGCATTTATGGGAATGAGGGGCTTGACACTGGGACGGCCCAATACTTGTGTTTGCCTGGACGTACATATGGTGCCAACAACTATGGGGAGGCGGCCAGGATTATTAGGAAGGACGTGAGGAGCATATCCCAGATGTGGACGGTCCTAGTGTTGGCCAACATTAGGCCAACCAACCATGTGTCAGACATCACCATTGAGACGATGCATCTCATATATTGTATCTTGACTGCTCTGGATGTCGACATCTCCAGAGTTATTTCTGAGAAGATGTACCTCATGGTGACTGTTGTGGAGCGTCGCAGTGAACGCTCCAAGATCAGTTTGCCATTTCCTGCCCTCATCACTGCTTTATGCCGGTCCCAGGGGATTGATGTGCACCCTACCGCTCCCATCAAGGCCGCTATGACTCAGCGGTATATTTAGTCTTACTGCATACCAGAGGAGGAGCTGACATCGCCTCCAGAGCCCCAGGATGATCCTCACTCTCCACCACCACAGCAGCCACCACCAGCTGACATTCCACCCCACACTTTCATTGAGCACCTAAGTCTCTAAAACATAGTTGTTCATAGAGGGGTGCTGCACATCCAGCAAATCTTGTACCACAACTTGTCAGGCCTCCCCAGCATGCCACCAGAGCAGCTCCAGGAGTATTGGCAGTGTCCTGGGGACGAGCCTATTGTTCCAGGGGGGGTGGAGCAGCAGCTGGAGCACAGGATGAGGAGGACGATTGATTTTTTTTTCTTCTTTTCTTTTCACAGTTTTTTCTTTCTTTTTTTTTCCATTTTTCTTTTCTTTTATTTTCTTTTATTCTCTTTTCTTTTCTTTTCTTTCACTTGATACATTTGTACTGTTATTGACACGTATTGACCAGTTCATGCAGATGGATATTAGGATTTTCTTGTTGAGTTAGGATTTTAGTTATTTATTTTAATTCTCGTTAGAATTATTTTGTTTATTTTAGTTAGGTTAGGATTTAGGAATTAAAACTTAAGAAATTCAATTCAATATCTCAAAGCTAGTCAACCAAATTAATCGAATTAAAGAGGAGAAAAAGGAATTAATTAAGTGGCTAATCCCATAATCAGTTGGGATTAGGATGTTGTGCAGGAAAGTTAATTGAGATAGCTAATTGTGCAACAGGTAATTTAATGAAGGAAAAACAACCATAAGCTTGTGAGTTTGTATGATCAAACACTTTGAGAGTTTTCCCTGTTGCTTGTCAATTGCTATTGCTTGAGTTTTTTTATTTTATTACTGCACATGAAAAGCATGGAAATGACTAAGGCAATTTGTTTAAATATGTAAATTATTCAGTGCCAAATAGGCAACTTGTGAATAATATTTTCGATTGCCCATTTGAGCTTAAAACTTTCTTGGATTTTGCACCCTAGCCCTGTTATTAATCATAATCCTTGTTCCTTAAACACTTAGGGATAGAGAGCATAGGTGCACTTTATTCAATAAGAATGGGTATTGGTTGGTTGATTATAAGTGTTATTGAAAAAAGGGCACATTGAGTAATGGAATTCACTCCTTAAAAAAAACTGTATATGTAAAAAGGAGTGAATTCCCAAAAGAGGCAAAAATTTGTGGTAAAATGTTTGAATTCAAGAATGAGATGGTGAATTGAGAGTCATTTGAGAAAATTGTTTAACTTGTAGTTATGCTCTCTTTTCTCTTAATTGTGTTTCTTGAGATATCCTGAAAAACCATTAATTCTTGATAGCCGGGCCTCATTACAACCCAAGAAAGACCTTATGATCTATGTTGATTATGTGTTGTATGTTAACTGAAAACAACTAGCAATTTTAATTGTTCAACTGCAGTGAAAAAATTGAGGGAAACACTTACCTGTGAGAATTGAGAGAATTTCCTTGATTTTATCATTTGTTGTTGCAATTGCTATTCTTGAGAGATTGAATGCACTTTTATCTTATTTTAATTGATGATTGGAGTCACCATTTGATTTTGATTTTTAATCTGAAATTTGGAAAGTGATAACTGTCTAGCAAGAGATCTTGAAATTGTATTCCTATCAGTCAGAGTCATAGTTAAGAATTGTAATTAACTGTCTGTATTTGATTTTCTTGCTTGAGGGCAAGCAAAAAACTAAGTTGGGAGAGTTTGATAAGTGTTAGAATTAAGTAAATTTCTATATAATTACAACACTTTTTGATGATGAATTGTTGAATTTATAACCCAATTTCACCCTTCTTAACTTAATTTGTGTCTCTTGTATTTATTGAAATTAAATCTGAACTTGATGCTATTTTGATGAATAATCTGTTGATTTTACAGGTGAGAAACTAAGGTACAAGTAAAGCATAAAGAGAACAGTGAGAAGGGATAGGAGCAGTATAGAACAAGCTTCAAAGGATGACAATTCAGAAGAACCAGTTGTTGTTTCCTGCGCTGAGCGTAGACAAAGCGCAGGAAACGTAACCTATTTTTTAATGGGTCGCAAACAGAGTTTAAAAAAGTCCGTCAGACAGTTTTTAAAAGGATATTTTACAGAGACTTAGAGATAGAGAGTTTTGGACTAATACGGAGTTTTGAAGAGAAAAGTTTGACAATCTCTAGAGACCATTCTGGAGCAAGAGGGAGACTACAACAAAGCTGGAAGGCCTCGCCGTTAATCTTCTTCTCAATCCTTTTTTGTTGTAATGGCTACCATGAGTAGCTAAATCTCTTTAGGATTGAACGTAGTCGATTCAATCTCCGATTGTATTTTGGATCTTTGTTATTTAGGAATCCTTATTTTTAAAATATTGGTGTTTTTATTTCTGTTCTTAATGCTTAACTTCCTTCTTGTAACGGAGATATGATTTGATTTATTGAATTAGATGGGAAGCAGTTTTCTAAATCTGATTTGGGTAAAAACACTCAATAGGTTGAATACCTAAGGATAGGGTTCAATTTATTGATAGATTTTAACAACTGATCTTAAAGCTAGGCAATTTGTTAAATATCCAAGAGA
This sequence comes from Sesbania bispinosa, assembly GCA_026901365.1. Taxonomy (NCBI): domain Eukaryota; kingdom Viridiplantae; phylum Streptophyta; class Magnoliopsida; order Fabales; family Fabaceae; genus Sesbania; species Sesbania bispinosa. The sequence continues at coordinate 258,121 of QLOH01000403.1, read as the reverse complement.
TCAGTGTTTAGGAAATTGTTCTAAGGATTTCATACTCGAGGGATCAATGTGAATGAAATCTATTTGTGCTTCAATATTTATAATTATAAATTCCTAGATATCATTGATTTCCAAAATACAACAGGGGTGCGATAGACGAAGCTCAATCCTAGTTTCTCTTATTTGCTTAATTTCATCCATGTTTCTCTTTGTCTCGGTTTCTTTTTATTTGCATCTTTAAATTCACTTTTCACAACAATCATATACAAGTTTTCTTCATTTACTCAATTGGATTGGTCACTAAGAATTTATTTTGTACCGTTCCTCGTGGGTACGACAACCCCTATTCTTACTATTATACTAATGAGATATTGGTACGCTTTCCAAGATTACAACAACTAGTCTCTTGGTTCTTCTTTTCTTCTTAGCCATAGTCTCCGACGGGTCTTCAACAAAAAGACAAACATCCCCCATGGTCTTCTTTCTCCTGCCTCATCTTCCTCCTCCCCAAGCTTGGATGCTAAACTATGATATGGACGATGTTAGAAGTGCCCCAAAGCATATGAGAACTCCCAATAGAAGGAGAAATCAAGAGCATTACTAGGTAAGAATGCCTAATAAATGCCCTATTTTGGCTATAACGTTCGACCCATAGAGGATCATTGGGAAAAGTTAGAAAAACTTATGACATTGGCCATTACGTCGACCTAATCAACAATGGAGCCAATAGAGATTAGGTCGAACGTAATAGCCAACATTATAAACCTCTATATATCCGAAATATGAAGATGAAAAAAGAAATAAAACTTATTCGAAAGAAAGAAAAGAAAGGAGATTGAGAAGTTCAACTTCTCCAGTAATGGAAGAAGAAGATGATGGAAGATTAGAGAAAATGTTCTTTTGTTCTGAGAATGAGGGATGAAAAAAGAATGAAGACTGAAGCTCCATTTATAAGAAATGATGGTGGACGGTGAAAATAAATGCACCTGCAAAACGCCCTGGTAACTGAAGAGAGTCAAAAATGAAATGAGTAGACATTCATAAATGCAGAATACATGCAAGCTGATCAAGAAAAATATGACATATGGCAGAAGCAGAATAAAAGCACGTGAGGCAAAAAACCAAAGACAGGTCCATAAGAGAAATTCGAAGAAGAATTCGAGAGAGGCAATTCAGAAGACTAAATCAGAGGAGATTTTCGAGTGAAATTAAAGAGAAATTCGAAAAGGAGTTCGAAAGAATGAGTTTGGAAGATCATGACAAGATAAAACAGAAGAGGTTTTCAAGTAAAGATTAAAAGAATTTCGAAGATAACCATGAAAATTCGAATTTATAATTGGATGTTGATATTCGAAAGATGGACATTCAGGACCAATTCAAGATGAATTCGAACAAAAGATTTTAAAGGATTGAAACTTAGTAATTTTTCATAAAGTTTTTAAAGACATTACCTCGAAGGTTCAAATTGAAGCAAAAGTTCGAAGAAGGAAGATACACGTGGAAGATATCCACTAGAAGGAAGACACTTGTTTGGTTATTAGGCAGTTGAAAATATGTTACACGTATCTATTGTAAATTAGTTTGTCGTTAGAATAAAAAATCTGTAAAGAGGATTAATCAGAAGTCAAAGGGACAATTTTCACTTGGCATACTAAGATTTCACTCGAAAAGCGTATTGTCTACATGTATTCACAAACTACTCGCTATCTTGAGAAGATTTCAAAAGTATGTGAGTCTGAGATTCATCATTTAATATACTTTTTTCCTTCTTAATTTTCCAGTTTCTTATTTACTTTACTGTTGAAACTTTTCTTTTTCCTAGTTTTACTTTTTAGTGCATTTAATTTTTATAAAAGCTACCAAGAGGACTTGATTCCAGTCCCAAGTTAATTCAGGAGAATCTTTTACTAAAAATCACAACATACACAAAAGGTGATCAAGTATGGTTCACCACTCGAGAATAGCCAATCGTCATTTCTCACTTATAAATGGTCAAACCCATTCACCATGTAAGCAATTCATCTCTTGTAAAATTTTACTACAATAAAACTACCACTTGTTGTTGAAGTGTTTCCAAGTGTTAACCAGTGTCTCGCCCAACCACTTTTCTACTAAAAAAGGACAACTTCATCTCTTCTTATGAACCCAAATAAGAGTGAAAGACTTATGGATGAATCTTCGCACTAAGTAAATGCAAACAATAGAAAGCAAGAATGAATTGTAATAACTAAAAAAAGCAAATAGGATTAATGTAGTAGTAAAAGGTGAAAAAAAAAATCAACAATTAAAACAATATAATAAATTTGAATAAATATAATGTTTTTTTTTCTGTAAAAAGTATTTAATTTTTACTTTATTCAAGTGCTTCACTTATAATAATATCTTATATCAGTACATTACATAATATCACATCAAATATTATGTAGTATTAAAATTTTATGAAGTCTTATACTATCACCTCATATCATCGCACCATTGGATGACTTTATCTAATCATCACTACTGACCCAAGGGTTAAACCCACAACTATATTTCTGAGGGATTCCCGTATAGCGGGCAAAATGTGCACTTGGCTCAGTCATCACAACTCCCGATGTTTGTGCATATGGTGTTGAAGGTGGACTAGTACTTGGTCCTACGGTGTTTGCAGTTCAAGAACCTGAAGATGGTGTTGGCTTTCGCTTTCGCATTTGCTTGATTTGACTTTTGGAAGCCTTAAAATAACACACAGACACTGATTAATTAAAAATCATAGATATGCATTGCAGTAAAATGAAAAGGGTGTTTAGGATTAAAAAGGGAATGTAATAGATTTATATATTTAACATTAAAAAAAAGGATATTTTGGAAAATAAAAAAGGTGTGTGTAAAAATCCTCCTCCTTTAATTTATTAGTGAAATCAATTCTTAAAGTTTGTAGTTAAGAAAAATAGAAACACACCCATCTTTTTGTTTTGTTTTTGCTATTTTCATTCTCGTAGTTAGGTTTGGTTCAAACGAAAGGCCCTTTGCTATTCATATCCCTTTTTTCCAAACCACCCCTACTCCTTTCCTTTCCCCTTCACCATTATCCCCACCCATACCCCAACCACCAACACCACTCATATCCATTGTAATCCCCTCCTCCTCTCACTTTTCTCCCACCCATATGTTTAGAAGCTATTTTTCATAAAAAAATACCTTTCAAATATGTGTTTCGAAGCCATTTGTTGTAATTATTGGACATATATGTGTGACAGCCAATTTTAGGTTTGCTTATGAACACGTATGTCCATGAGTTTTTTTTCCCCAAAAATTTGACTTACGGACATGTATTTTTGAAAGCCAACTTTTAAGAAGTCTTTTTTTTTTTAAAAAAAAAGGCTTTCAAACACACATGGCCATAAATCAAATTTATTTGGGAAAAATATGTTTTTCGTCCCCATAATTTCGGTCAACTTTGGTCTTCGTCTCTGTACTTTAAATCTTTTGTTTTTTGTCCCTGAACTTTCTAAACCCCAAACAATGGTCCCTGACCGTTAGTAAGAACTGCTAACGTGATGAGTTGAGTAACAAAAGTTACATGTTAGCCTCAATAGTGGCACCAAATAGCTGACTCATCTAATTAATTTTCTTTATTAATTTTTTAATTATTAAAATAACTAAAATTATGAAATTAGGTTTTTTATTGGGTAAAATTGCTCAGGTGAAACCCTAATTTAGCAAATATATTTTTAATGGGTACATTACCCGTATCCATACCCGCTACACTTAACGGGTACCCATGTGGGTAACAGGTATCCACGAGTATCCATTACTATTTAAAAAAATCAAAATTTATAGAAAGAAAGAGAAAAAATGTCATATAATATACTATAAGGATTTAATTAGTATACACTGTCAGTGTAAAGAAGTTTTACACATACCTCAAATGGTGTGCCGCCACATCATTTAATGAATATGATACCTCATATGTTATTAAATTCAATAAATAATGTGGCAGCACATCATTGGATGTCTATGTAAAACTTCTTTACACTGACGGTGTATATATATTAAACTCATACTATAATATCATATTATATAACTAGTCGGGAACCCGTGCGATGCACGGGGTGGGAATATGAGGGGAATGATAGAGTCGAATTTTAAATTTAGCTAAGGATACATATAGAAGTTATTATAACAATAATATTAAATAAGAATAAAAAATGAAAAAAGTACTTAAATAACGATAATTATAATAAAGTTCATTGTAAAGACGTCTTAATAGCAGATAAACTTAAAGTATTAATAATTTAGTAAACATTTATTGATAAAACTTGTTCATACAGAATAATATTGCTCTAGAAATTTTAAGTGAAATCACTATATCAAAAAATATAAGCAGTTATTGAAAGAAATTTCCTGAAAAACCTAAAAAAATGTGGAAATATCATAAAGAAGATTAATATATGATATTCAATGAGTGAACACAAAAAGATAGAAAATGATTTCATCAATAATAACAATGAGAAATAATAATAATTTATAATTAAAAGAATTGAGGAGCAACATAATTTAAATTTTGGAAGACTTATTTATATACGACATTTGAAGTTGTATATGAAATATGGGCTTCATCATCAGTTATGAGTCATTTGAAATCCTCCTCTGTTTGACTATGGATACTGCAACATATAAATTCCCATGGGAGAAGACAGACTTTGGCAAGTAAATTTCGACATGTTTCAAAGATTGACCTTGACTTTGAGCCTAGTACCATTACTGAGACCTAAAAACTGATCAATGTTTATGAACAACATTCCCAGTGTAACATCCTAAATTTTATTAGGATAAATATTAATTAAATTAAATAGATTAATTAAGAAAATAATTAATTTAATGGGAAATAATTAATAGGAGTGTTATTATTATTAGTGTTGTTTCGTAAAGGTAATTTTAATTGAAAATAGAATAATGGGGGGTGAGAGTGGGCCCAAGCACAATTAGTTATTTCAGTAAGGAGGGGTTAACAGAGCACCCTAATCCTTATTCGTATCATTCGTCAGTAAGCAAAAACGCTAAGGAGGGGAGAAACGGAGTCTCAAGAGAGAGCTGCTACGGAGTGAACGCCAAGAATCCAAGGAAGGACTTCCTTGCTGTGATCAAGTTTCGCTTAACGTACGGTGGGGGAGAGGGAATTGCCTGTATATGCATGTAGGGGATGTTTGGGTAGTAATCTAAGATGTATAATTCGAATTTATGAATGAATAACTGAGAATGATGATATAATCTGGTGATTGATTGCTTATTGTTTGTGTATTGACGAATTATTGAATGAGAGTAAAGATGATATTGAAGATAATTGAAAAAAGGGTGATTAGGGATTGAGAAATTGGGGTTTTGATGAATTGATGGTATAATCTGTAATAGATTGATGATTTATTGAGTATTTGATGTTATTAATGAGTATGAATGATGTTTAGACGAAAAAGACTGATTAGGGATTGATTGGATGGGTTTAGAGAGGTGAGAAATCGTGAAATCTGCGATTTGCGTCGCGGGTAATCGATTACCAGATGTGGTAATCGATTACCAGTGTGTTCTAGGCAACCCAGAAGCACTGTTTGCTTGCTGGTAATCGATTACAGGGGTGTTGTAATCGATTACCAGAGAGTTTGTTTGCGGGTAATCGATTACCAGAGAGTTTGCTTGCGGGTAATCGATTACAAGGGGGTTGTAATCGATTACCAGAAACCTTGTTTGCGGGTAATCGATTACTAGAGGTTGGTAATCGATTACTAGAGTGGATTTTGAGATCCTAACTGTTTGATGATAATTGATGTTGTTTGAGAGTACTTTATAATGAGTATGGTGTTGATGATTAATGATGTTTGATGAGGATTGCGATGCTTATGATGATGAATAATGATGATATTTGATGATGAGTGTGATGATGTATTATGATGATAATTGATGATGTGTGTGATGATGATAATGATGTCGGTGTATATCACCTTATTATGATGATGTTTAATGATAAGCATATTGATGTATGATGATGATGATAAGTGTATATCACTTTATTATGATGATGTTTAATGATGAGCATATTGATGTATGATGATGATGATAAGTGTATATCACTTTATTATGATGATGTTTAATGATGAGCATATTGATGTATGATGATGATGATAAGTGTATATCACTTTATAATGATGATGTTTGATGATGGGCATGTTAATGCATGATGATGATGATTTATGATGATGGTGTATATCACCTTTTGATGATGATGTGATTTAAGTTGTGCGGGCCTATAGAGGGGGTACAACTTAGGAGAGATGCCTTGAGCATATGTGATGAGACCTGAATTGTGCGGGCCCATAGAGGGGGTACAATTCGGGAGGTGAACTGAGTAGTGCGGGCCCATAGAGGGGGGTGCAACTCAGGGGATCAAGATGGGGCGTTCGATGCACGGGCCCATAGAGGGGGTGCAACCTAGGAGTGATTGTACGGGCCCATAGAGGGGGTACAACCTAGGGTCGAATGTCGTTGTGCGGGCCCATAGAGGGGGGTACAACCTATCGGATAGTGTGTGGTAACACCGGTAGACTATCTCGGTACTAACTAGAGTGATTGACGAGGTGCGCCCATTGTGTGGAGTTCCAAGTCATGATCTTTGGGTAGATGATGAGAGGAGTATTGATGTGTGATATTTCATGATGAAATGGTGTTATTAAATGATGTTATGAATATTGATGATGATGAGTATTATGTGTGAGAATAGAATATATGATTATTTGGGTGAATGATGGTATGAGAACTATATGATGATATATGAATGAGATTATGATGATGATGAGCTTGATGAATGTATAAAGGATATGTTTATGTGTTGTGAATAGAAATGATGGTATGACATGTATATGTTGATATAGATGATTGAATATATGTTGAGTTTTAGATTAATGTTATTCATTGGTGATTTAATGTATTGATGGCATGATGTAATGATGTTGTGGGTGAGGATGAGTATTCTCCATGTGTATGTATAGGTAGTATTCTTTTTCCTCACCGTATTCTGTGGATATATTTTACAGGTGTTGAGGAGGACACGACTGGTGTCGACTTTGATTAAAAGGGTATGCTCTGATAGATGTGACATCAGGGTGTAATCGGGATGTTTTAATATGTTTCTAGATTAGAAGTATTTTGTGAACTTTTGGATGCCTTGTATGGCAATAGACTAATAGTAGTTCTTTTTATGAATTGGAGATTCCGCTGCTTATTAGTTAAATTATATTTGAAAGTTTAATTTCTTTTAATAAAGTCGTTTTCGAACTATGAGATATTATAAGAGTAATTGTGAACCCTTTTTACCTAACGTGGGACTTTCCCTTTTCTAAACTACAATTTCTTAAATATATAAGAGTATGAGGTAGAAGGGTGTCACACCCAGTACACCAACTTTCAACTTTAAGACATGATTTGGAAGCTCAAACGAATTAATTGTTCTTGAATGTGAATGTCAACCGGAGTATTTAAAAATTTTAGTATAAAAAATAATACATAATATAAATCATCAATATAATCATGTTATATTAATCAAATTCATCTTTTTATTTTCATGAAAATTTTAAATAATAAAATTATTATAATATTAATTTTTTTATCAAAAAATGTTTTTCACCAATTATATTAATTTTAGTTAAATTCTTATTTTACCTTTTCTATTTCACAAAACTATCTGCATTGTAATAGACATATAGAAATTATTGTTCGTCAAATAACATCAAAAGTCTTAGTTTCAGAAGATGGAATGTCTAATGTATTTTCACCGGGCGAACTAATTATATTGTTGCGAGCCGAACGAACAGGGCGTGCCTTAGAAGAAGCGATTTGTTACCGAGCTTTATTATTGGGAATAACAAAAACATCTTTGAATACTCAAAGTTTCATATCCGAAGCGAGTTTTCAAGAAATTGTTAGAGTTTTAGCAAAAGCCGCTCTCCGAGGTCGTATCGATTGGTTGAAAGGAAAAATTTTAGAATAATATAAATGAACATAAAACTTTATAGGACCCAAATTAATGTTTAAGATATTTTTATTAATTAAATTATGTTTAAATTTCTTAAATTAAAAATTAAAAATAAGCATATTATATATTTTCATTTAATTTGATTGGAAATACAATTTGTTTTACTAAATGAATTAATATAATAATTTTTAAAATTTTTTTTATACATTACAGAAAAAGATCCATTAAAATATGAGATACTTATTAGCGTAATTTTAAAATTTGTGAATACAATAAATACATGTAAAAGAAAAACCAAAAAAATCATGAATTATTTTTAAAAACTGAAATTTAAAAAATTATTTTTAGTCTAAAATAATTTAATATTTTTCAACACTTGTCAATATTCACTAATATTCCAAAACATGAACCATCATTTCTATCCGCTTACCAATTACCAATCTCTTCGTAGAATGATGGATGATAAACTTTAATGTATTGAAATTTTTAGAAATTAAATGGCTTTAAATAATTTATTACTTTGTTAATTAATTATATTATTCCTCATTTAATGAATTTTCTAAATCTCCAACCCCATCATTGGATAATTTTTTGGTATAAATCATAGCTATCCCCTATTACCAGGGCAATCCTATTCGAGGCTTAGTCACAGTTAAGGCTCCTCACCCCTCCCGAAGAATGTGTTTAGTGAGGATCGAACTCAGGAGCTCTTCCCACAATCTCAGCCTACGTTGCCAACTGATGGGATAATGATCATATAGTATTGTGATTGTTTATATGAAATTACTCATTAAAATTATTTTAAGTAGATTATCATTGATTATTTTAAGTTGTTATATTTTTATATATATTTACTTTAATGATTTTAATATTACTGTCCTTTCATACAAAATTTTTATTCCTTCTTGTTATAAGTATTTACCCCATATAATTAAATTTAAATATTAAAAAAATTTATGTAAAAAACTTTATCATCAATTGAATTATATTCACATGTTACAATTTATATACTATAACATTTAAATATTGGTGAAATTTTATGTAGAGATTTATTCCCTGTGGTGTATAAAAAATATTATAAAAAATGTTAAAAAGGAAATTTCTATCAATAAAATTAAATTTTAATTTAAAAAAGGAATTCATTTTTACTAATTAGTTTATAAATATTTTTACAACCAAAAAAATAATTAAAACATTTATAAAATTATAATAAATACAAATTTCTATTAAAAAATTAAAGTATAATTTTTGCCTTGTTAATTTAGATATTAATGAACTTTTAATAGAAATGTTTATTCTCGTGTAATATATTATTGTTTTTATAATTTAAATATTAGTAAAATCCTATTTATCCCTATACCCTAAATTTAAACATTGATACAATTTATGAAAATTTTTCGTTCTCATCATTTATAATGTTAATCAACTTTTATGTTAAGATTTATTCATCTGTGGGGAAAATATTATAAGTGAACTTCAAGAAGAAACTTCTATAATCCAAATTCAATTTAAAAAGTTATTATTTTTATTAAATAATTTTTAAATATTATTACAACTAAATATTAAAAAATGAAAGTAAAACATTTAACAACAACAAATAATTAAATTAAAATTAACGAAAGTGTAATTTTGCCCTGATAATAAAATCTAATAAAACCTTATGTAATACAGTAGTTAAATAATGCAAATTTAAATGGCAAGTAAACTAATGTAAAATCAGGTAATAATTAAATATATTAAATTAAATTTATTTGTCTATAAATTGAAACAACGTAACTCATGTATGATAATTTAAAGTTTTTGACAATTAGCCACTTTAACTCAAGTATTCAAATTTAAAAACCATTTCAACAAACAATTAATATTATCATATTGAATTTATTAAAAGGTTTGAATATATTAAGAGTTAAAGAATAACATTTTTTTTAAGAAAAGAATTTCATCAAAAATCCACTAAAAGGGCTAGAGATACATCATTCTAAAGAAGATAAAACATTCTAGGTGGATCTTCCTAAAACCAAAAAAACTCAGGTTGGAAAGAGATGCTAATTTAGCAATATCATGAGCAACACCGTTTGCTGTTATAGGAATATGAGGAAGAGAAAAGGACAAAAAAACCCTTGAGCTTCTAATTTAAATTCAGAAATAACATCAAGTATGTATTGTTTGGCTGCACATTCTTCCAAAGATAAGTCTCCTTCATACAATCTTTTTCAACACACGGATTAGAGAAAGAAAGATCATAAACAAAACATAGAGATTCTCCTTGTTTGATCCTCCACAGGGATTTACAACACATTTGCAACAGGGCAAGCAAAATTCAGATTCCCTCTGATAATCACATAATACAAACTACAAAGAAAACAAACAAATAAACTACTCCCTCCGTCCGTTATTATAAGACATTTTCAACCGTTTCACACAGTTTAAGAAAAGTTAGTTAATGCATTGATCTTTTAAAAAAAATGATAGCATTACAAATATACCCCTATTTAAAAGTTACTATATTTTAGAGACATTAATTGTGACATGGTGGAAGACTTCAAAAGTCACATTCCAATGGTGTAGTTGAGCATGTAGATAAAACTTCATTAATTATTCACACTTATCAATATATGAGGAATAAAAAGAGTTGAATATTAATGAAGGGCAAGTATGGAAAAAATTATTGTTTTATCTAAAAATTTGCAAAGGGTCTTATATTAAGAGACACCAAATTCTTCTAAAAGGGGTCTTATAAATAGGGACGGAGGGAGTGTATTGCATATTTACTTGGATCCGCTTATTTTCTAGCAACTTGAAAAGCATCAAAGTCATGTCCTACTTTAATTCTAACATCAAACATATCATAATACTAAATCATGTCCCTAACCATATTAGTATAAAATATTCAGCAACAATGTAAAGGGCTATTTCACTTGACTTCATTCTACCTAGACAATATACAATTCATACATTTCAGCATCATCAATTCCATTAGATGTATCCTTGAGTCTTTTCCAAAAAGGCATAATTCACCTGCGACATAAGACCCATAAAAAGTAAAGTAAAACTCACAATGTTATTTTCCCATTGAGAATGAGAGGTTCTAAAGAATCTTCAAAGGGAACAACCATAAATTATCCTGTAGATGGTTAACAAAAGAGCAAAAACGTGTATTTATACTAAAAAAAACTTAAATTTAGAAATGAATCTATAATAGCTCTGGGGATAACAATAGTTTCAATAGATAAGGTCTTTTGTTCCATTCCTTTGTATTACCATATATAACTCTTGTATTAACAGGAGTTGTAATTAACCAAAAATCCTACTCTGTTAACCACAAACGGAACACTGTTAATCTCATTTTTTAATATATTCACTGTTTCGGGACACATAATTAACCTCATGTTAATTAACATAATTTTTATATGATCATTTAATTGTATTTTCTTGATCTATATTTTTATTTGATAAGATAAATAAATAAAAATAAAAATAATAATAAAATAAAAATATAAAAAATTATTTTTTAAATAAAAGAAAAAGGTAAAAAACAGTTTTAAAAAATAAAAGAATTTTAAAAGGGGGTGTGAAAAGAAAAAGAGGGTGCGAAAAGAAAAAATCATGTGCGGGATAACATTATTGAACCAATTTCCAAACCACTAATCACAACAATTAAAAATTCGAATTCTGAATGTTTAGAGAAAAAAATAAAATAAAATAGTATTTTACATTTATAGCCCTCTTTTTGGCCCCAAATTTTCCCACTCACTATTCTCCTTTTAGATATAATAAAAATATAAATTAACATTATATAATTATATAATATTATTACGTGCTAATATATTAAAAATATCATTATAAAATAATAATTTTTCTTATCTCATAATAAAATATTAAAGAGTTATAATGTTTTAATATATTTAATAGAAAATATATTTTTAATAAGTATGTGGCTAGCCGCGGAATGGATAGTATAATATTCATTCTAACCTATTTAATAAATATGAGGGTACTTATTACGGGTATATCCGTGGGTATCGATGGGTACTAGTCCTTTTTGCCATCCTTAGTGAAAAAAATTAAAAACAAAAACATAAGGGGGGTTGGAATAGCAATCCCCTTTCCAAAGTTGCCTGGGCTTCAGCGACTGATCTTTGTGATGCCTCAACGAAAGCCCGCCAGTATTTCCCGCCACCAACACCACACACATACACTTTTATTTTATTTCATATTTCATATACTCCTCTCTCTTCACATTCTCTGTTTCTCACGTACCTGTTCCGCACTTCACACTTCACAGAAACCTGCCTCGCTGTTTCTCTGTAGAACCCTAACTGCTGCAATGGGTGAAAACCTCGGAGACCTCAGTAATAAACTCCCTGAGCTCAAATTAGGTATCGTATCATGCTCTATGTTTCATTTTTTTTTTCCTTCTAAAAAAGGATTGCTCTTTTTTTTTTTTTGGAAAAAAAATTACAAGCTAACCAGTTTGTTTATTGTTTTGTTTTTTCTTTCTTTGTTGTTGGTGATTGGTTCAAGTTTGCTAATGGTTTTCATTTTTTTTTTTTTGCAACTTGCTAGATTCTAAGCAAGCACAAGGGTTTCTATCATTTTTCAAAACCCTACCTGATGTAAGTACTTTCCTTTCTCGTCTTTTTTTCCATCATCCCCCTCAGAGTTGGGCATCGCTGTGTTGGGAGTGTGTTATTTGCAATATATGAATACCCTCATTTTTCTCTTTGGTTGCAAAAGAAAAAGAAAAGCATCTTTCATAAACTCCAGCACGCTCATAAAAGTTCACATTGGCCTGGCGTTGTTCTTTTTTACTCCATTAAAGTGTCTACAAATTAAACATATTAAATTTTGGCATGCAATGGCTACATGATAATTAGTTACAACTTCATTAATTTGTTTTGATCCATCAAAATTGTTTTTTTCTACCTGAAGTTACTAAGGGTTGTAAGAATATAAAATTTTATAGTAGTGTCAATGCTTCCACAACTTTATGTGCGTAATAGTACAAATTTGATATTACTTGTTCCAACACTTATTATTTTACATGTAATGAATGTCCAAAATTGTTGTTTAATTAATTTTTCATTCCCTCATCATTACTTAAAACCAATGCCATGATGAAAAAGCATGTAGGTGTGCATGCACACTATCTATTTTTTATTCCTTTACTTACACTTGTTTAGTGCTTTTGTCACAGATTGTAAGTTGGTACTATTTGTTTTCCATTTATTGTGTTAATTCACGATTTTGTTGCAGGACCCAAGGGCTGTTCGGTTTTTTGATCGCCGAGTAAGTTTATGACTGATATTCATCTTTCTTTTATTATGTTTTTAATGACCCTGTTCAATAGATGCCAAGTAGTAAATTTTCCACATAGGCATGTCTTTGAGGTATTTTGAGAGGCAACTTCTAATATCTTAAATGTCATAATCTCTTTGGTCTTCACTTATTTTTCTTATATGAATTTCCTGAAGAAGAATAAATGTATATAAAGAGGGTTATTTCACCAGAGTTATCAATCCCGGATAGCGGCGCGTAGCGGCAAGGGGCCGCTACGCTGCTATAGCGCCGCTATCGGCACTATAGCGCCGCTATAGCACCGCTATACTACCCTGGTTTGTATAGCGGCAGGGGGCCGCTCCGCGCCGCTACACCGCTATAGCGCGCTATTGACAACTATGATTTCACCTCAGTAACATTCTTCAGAAAATTTCCAAAATTCATAATCCTGAAATAATCTGAGCAAGAATTGGTCCTAGATTTTTTTATGCTCTTGTTGCCGCCTTGTCGGGTTAACTACTGTATAATACATGCCATAATTAAAAGATATGATGTTTAAAGCTTATTAAGCCTGAAAGTACTACTTCTGGAAAAGCTATTATCTAATTTCCTGTTTACGAACCATGATTTTGCTGCTACTTATTTTCATCTTTTGAAGAGTTTCCACAATTTTTTGTTATAAATTATCAGTATAGCTTCTTGTTATTATTATTTTTATTTTTTTTGCATATTGTGTCAATGACTCAATGGGGTTCTTTATTTTCATTTCCTCCTTCATTTTATGCACTCTGATGATTATCATTGGATTGGATGTCCTTTTTAAATTATTCAGGACTATTATACTGCTCACGGTGAGAATGCAACTTTCATTGCCAAGACTTACTACCATACTACTACTGCTTTGCGACAACTGGGCAGTGGGTCAGTTGCTCTTTCCAGTGTAAGTGTCAGTAGGAACATGTTTGAAACAATTGCCAGTGATCTACTTTTGGAGAGAACAGACCATACTCTTGAGGTCTATGAGGGCAGTGGTTCTAATTGGAGACTAGTCAAAAGTGGAACACCTGGTAATATTGGCAATTTTGAAGATGTTCTGTTTGCCAACAGTGAAATGCAAGATTCTCCAGTTGTTGTTGCACTGTCACTTAACTTCCGTGAAAATGGGTGCACCATTGGGTTAGGATTTGTTGATCTAACTAAGAGAGTACTTGGGATGGCTGAATTCCTTGATGACAGTCACTTCACGAACGCGGAGTCAGCTTTGGTTGCTCTTGGTTGCAAAGAGTGCCTTGTTCCCATGGAGTCTGGCAAATCTATTGAAAATAGAATGTTGTGTGATGTGTTGACTAAATGTGGTGTGATGTTAACTGAGAGAAAGAAATCTGAGTTTAAAACCAGAGATCTGGTACAGGATCTTGGCAGGCTTGTTAAAGGTTCTATTGAGCCAGTTCGAGATTTAGTGTCTGGATTTGAATTTGCACCTGGTGCTTTGGGGGCATTACTATCTTATGCTGAGTTACTTGCAGATGAAAGCAATTATGAAAATTATACTCTTCGTAGGTACAATCTTGACAGTTACATGCGGTTAGATTCTGCAGCCATGAGGGCACTTAATGTCTTGGAAAGCAAAACTGATGCAAACAAAAATTTCAGTTTGTTTGGTCTCATGAATAGAACCTGTACAGCTGGAATGGGAAAACGGTTATTGCACAACTGGCTAAAACAGCCATTATTAGATGTAAACGAAATTAATTCCAGGCTGGATGTAGTACAAGCATTTGTGGAGGACACTGTTCTTCGCCAAGATCTGAGGCAGCATCTGAAAAGAATATCAGACATTGAGCGATTGGTACACAATCTTCAGAAGCAAAGAGCTGGTCTGCAACATATTGTTAAACTTTATCAGGTAGAATTTTATCTGTATTTACTGTTAGCTTTTAATAGAAGATGTAGAATTTTACCTTTGCTATGGCTGTCTTACAATTGTGTTTGTACTTGCTTTGTGATCCACCTCTGAAGTCTGAAATCTGCAATAATGTTCCTGCTGGCTCGTTCCCTTTTCTTTAGCTGTTCATATTTTGTAAATAATAGCCTTTGTAATTGCCTTAGAAAAGATATATTGGGATAAAGAATCATTAAGAGTTTTAGTTCTTATTTGCTTGCAGCAGTATGCTTTTTATTGTCTAGGAGCTTGCTTTACATTCACTTTAAGCACATTATTGTTTATATAGAACTGTCCATCTCTGGCTAATGATATGGGCTCTTAACTCCATTATTGTCTTCTAAGTGCAGTCTACTATAAGATTACCTTACATTAAAAGCGCTCTGGAAAGGTATGATGGACAATTTTCCTCAATGATGAAGAGCAGGTATTTGGAACCTCTTGAGTCATGGACTGATGATGATCACCTAAACAAATTCATTGGGCTTGTAGAAGCTTCTGTTGACCTTGATCAACTGGAGAACAGGGAATACATGATTTCTTCAAGTTATGACTCTACACTAACTAAACTAAAGGAGCAGCAAGAATTACTAGAAAGCCAAATACATAACTTACATAGACAGACTGCTGATGATCTTGATCTGCCTATAGATAAGGCATTAAAATTAGACAAGGGGACACAATTTGGACATGTTTTTAGAATCACAAAGAAGGAAGAGCCAAAAATAAGGAAGAAGCTGAACTCCCAGTTTATTGTACTAGAAACCCGTAAAGATGGAGTGAAGTTTACCAACACAAAGCTCAAAAAATTGGGGGACCAGTACCAACAAATTCTTGAGGAGTATAAGAGTTGTCAAAAAGAGTTGGTTAATAGAGTAGTTCAAACTACAGCAACTTTCTCTGAGGTGGGTATACATGGTAGCATGTTTTGATTAGATTAAATTTTAGGATTTTTTTTTTCAAACACACCTGTTTTTGTCTCTTGATTATTTATTTCATCTGCTCTAGATTGAAGATTTTTTCCTTATGCAGGTCTTTGAATCTTTGGCTGAATTAATTTCAGAATTGGATGTGTTACTAAGCTTTGCTGATTTGGCTTCTAGTAGTCCTACTCCCTACACAAGACCTGACATCACTTCATCGGTACTTAGTTAATGGTTATTTGCTATTCTTGCTATAACTGCTTTGTTTTCTTCTTGTTTTTCCCTCCCTTTCTGTTTAACCCCATTTTGGTTGGGGAGCGCTCTTTGAGAATTAGAATTGAACATTATCATCTTGGCTTTAATAGGACAAAGGAGATATTATTTTAGAAGGCAGCAGACACCCTTGTGTAGAGGCACAGGAGTGGGTGAATTTCATACCAAATGATTGTAAGCTTGTAAGTATTCATGAGATCCCTGGAAAGTAACAAGCATTACTTCATTTAAATTGGGGCAACTTATGAGTTTCTATTTTGCTTTTTGTAACAAACCAGGTCAGAGGAAAAAGTTGGTTTCAAATAATAACAGGGCCTAACATGGGTGGGAAATCAACATTCATTCGGCAGGTGCTTGTCTTCTGTACCACTTCATTGGAAAAATTAGTCACCATCCTTCTGATTTTATGCTGATGTTAAGCATGACCATCAAATTTGGGCACCTGACCTCTCTTCTTGTAGACATTTTTGTCCTTGAATACAGTTCCAATACTTGCATCCCTGCTACTTGAGGCTGGAGGTTAGCATAACGTTTTCTCTATGTGTAGGTGGGCGTGAATATTTTGATGGCACAAGTAGGTTCCTTTGTTCCTTGTGACAAAGCCAGCATATCTATTCGTGATTGCATTTTTGCTCGTGTTGGTGCAGGTGACTGCCAAGTGAGTCCTAGACCACATTCTTTGCTCCTGTTAATGGCATTTTTCCTTGTTAATAAGCTTTACCTGAGACTTCTACTGAACATAAAGCAACTTGTAGAATATTTTTTATATTACTCATACTCATGAAGCCCAGATACTCCAAAATTGCTAAAGTGTCAATGTCGTACATGTATGCGATACTGCTACACATACTGTACGCCTAGATACTTATCCAGGGAGTATCCTCCAATTTGTTTAAAAGAAATTATTGACCGATATGTTTAGGGTGTGGCTTTGATATGTTTGGTTTATGTGCATTCCAATCTTTGACTTTTGTCCAAGAAAGATAAAGGATATACTCAAGGAGAGACAAGGTTGTGGGACATTAGTGGAGATGTACATGATCCACATGATGGTGGTGGACTTCTTGAATTTGGCAGAGTTTGTATCAATATCTATTTACAAATATTATGAATTTATGTAAAGTTTATATATTTCTTAATAAATTAGTTTTGACATATTGCATCTTGGGTTTTCAAGAGTTTCCCATATCCTCATATTTGTATTGTATCATCATACCCATGCTGTATTAAGTTTATGGGCTTCATATTAGCTATCTTGGTTTGAAATGCATAAAATTGAGCTTTCTTCTTATATCACATCAATTTAATTTTCTTTATTTTAGAACAATTAATAACATTAATGGGATTGGAGACTGAGTTGCTTGAAACTTGTCAAAATTGTGAAGGTGACTATAATAGTATTGCCATACCAACTGCCAAATCATCACTTTTATCCAATGCCTATCTAGAATGATATTCTATTCTTTTTTTTTGAGGCTGCAATTTTCAGTTATTGTCTGTAGCTGCTTATTTTAATTGATTTTTTTATTCATGTACCACTTAGTGGGAAAATGTTTTGGTTGCTGTAGTTGTTGTCTGAATCTACTTATTAAATCTATAATTATATCTTTAATCAGTATGAATTCTGAGGATTTCTTTTTTTATTTCTCCCAGCTTCGTGGAGTTTCTACCTTTATGCAAGAAATGCTTGAAACTGCATCAATACTAAAAGGAGCTACTGACAAGTCCTTGATAATCATTGATGAGTTGGGACGTGGGACATCAACTTATGATGGATTTGGTTTGTTTCACTCTTCAGTTTTCCTTTGATGTGTTGGTGTTGCAGTCTCTTGAATCTGAATCATAATAGTCAGCATATATGTATGGATAATACTAAGTTTCTCACATTGTGGTCCTTGAGTGACCCATACAATGGCTTTAACCTAAAATAGGGTCTCATGAACTGTTTAAGTTGCTGCCTTTAAGATGAAAAGGGAAATTAAAAAAAAAAATTTGTAAACCTCATCTGTCCAAATAATAAAATTTACATGTCATTTAATTTATTTCTATTCTTTTTTCTGCCTTCAGTCACTTATTTCTTTATATAGTTGGATCATTTTTGGAAATTTTATGGTCTCCAGAAAATGCTCTGCTGTGATAGAGTCCTTCACCCTGAAGGGTAATATTAATTCAATTTTTTTTTTGCTAATTTACAAAGTGACTATTCATAAGGGTGTTCTGAAATTCATTGATTGAAAGACTTGACTGAACTTTTCTTGTCCTAATAAAACACTGGTGGCCTGATAACATGCCATGCAACTGGGGGGAGGGGGATAAAGACAATTATTAATACTTTATTAAGAAAATTTCAGATCTTTCCGTGTTTCAAAGAATTAAAGCTGAATATTAAGTCAGAGTTGTATGTATAATCAAATGTAGAATAAAATACAGCTTGTTGGAGAGTCTCACATTGACTAGTGATTAGGCCAAATAAATGTATATAAGCCTTGTGCAATCCTCACCTTACAAGCTAGCTTTTGGGGTTGAGTTAGGCCCAGGTCCAAAATCTAAGACGGTATCAAAGCCTATCCTAGATCCGTTATTGGGCCCCCACCTGTATATGTCCACGCTCAAGATGTCTAGCCCTAGACGTGAGGGGTGTGTTGGGGAGTCCCACATTGACTAGTGATAAGACCAAATAAATGTATATAACATTGGGCAATCCTTACCTTACAAAGATAGCTTTTGGGGTTGAGTTAGGCCCATGTCCAAAATCTAAGACAACTTAAAGGTTGAAAAGGGAAATAAATAAGAAATTTTAACAAGGCTTTGTATATGTGGGTTAGCATCTTTGATACCAACATAAAACAAAATCAATCTTACACCATCGCATAACTCTTTTTTTTCGGCACAAACACTGTTTCTTTAAGATGTCTTTTAACAAAACCACTGTTGGATGAAGAGCTCGAATCACATGAAATATCATCAATTTTTCATATTAATATGAAGCTGGTAGAAACCACCAATTATAAAGGTTTACAGTAGGAAGAGGAAGAGTGGTAACAGGATATTAGAGCCACATGGAGTTATTAACAATAGTAATTGAAAGGTGGACAATTTATTGAGATAGTGAGGGGCAGGAATCAACAGGGAAGAGGGAGAGATTGTAACTGTCCAGTAGGCGGTAATTTGTAATTTGGGGAGGGGGGCTGGTATAAATAGGAAGGAGGGAGAGTTAGTGATGCACTTCTGATTTGGTTGGGAATTTCAGTGTAAGAGAGTCTAGGTCTCTTGAATACCTAGGACTAAGAGGGATATTTTATCTGCATTTACCATCTCCATCTTACATTTAAATAAAAATATTGAGTTGGGGTTTGCCTTGAATAAATTTTCTATTTTTCCTATTAAATCTGAGTCTGTCCTATTAGAAACCAATTTATGCATTGATATATGCTTGTCTATGGATATAAGTTTATTGATATCCTATTTTTCTGAAATTTGACATGCAACATCAACATGGTGTTTGCTTGTAATTTGATGAGAATTACATTCTGTGAAAAAATTATTAAGTGGGTTTTGGTATATTGTTTTACATTGGTGTCAACATATCCTAATAAACTCATGTTTTGAAACAGTTGGCTTAACATAGGCTGTTTAACAAAAGCCCTTAATAAACATATCCGTACATTATAAGTTTATAACAAGTTTGTATGTGATATGCAGGTCTAGCTTGGGCCATTTGTGAGCACATAGTTGAAGTGATCAAAGCACCTACTTTGTTTGCAACCCACTTTCATGAGCTGACTGCATTAGCCCTTGAAAATGCAAGCAATGATCCACATAAGCAAATTGTTGGTGTGGCAAATTATCACGTTAGTGCACATATTGATGCATCAACTCGCAAGCTAACTATGCTATACAAGGTAAATGCATTCTGAACATTCATTTTATGTGGCAAGTTGCCTTTTATTCTATTGGCTTTTATGATGTGTGCAGCTCATGGACACGTTTAGACAAGTTTTGATAAAAAAATGATTTTATGATGCAGCTTTTTTAAATCTTTTTTCAGAAGCTACACTTTCTAATTCATGAGAAAATGACTAAAAATGCCCTTTATTTGGGGGTGGGGGATCACTTTTTTTTTTTAAATTATCCAATTATCATAGATTTTTTAAACATATTTTTAAATTTTAAATCTTTTTTCTTCATAAAAGGCACAAAAAATGGGCTTAGATTCGTTTGCTTGTTTAACTCTTTCAGACATCTCTAATAAAATAGATGGTTTTAAAGTGGTAGAGCTCCTATTATGGTTATGAATCATCAGAAGGTGAGAAAAAAAAGAATGAGTTTAAAACAAACTTCATAGGGTTTTGGCAATTTGGCATGCATCATCCTTGAGCATAAAAGTCCTATTAAACTATAATTAGTCTTATTTTTGTAATGGAAAATTCTCTTGTTTCTCGCCAACAGTACATCTTTTCAAACAAAAGTGACCGTTATTCTGAAATGAGAACAATCAACTGACAACCATCCAGTGTCATTTATCATCACCTAGATACTTCAAGAAAGGAAAAAGGAGATTCAGTTTCCTCAAGAACACCATGTATAGATATTGAGTGAATAACCATTCTGCCTACATATCTTGTTACCTGCAAACACATTGTTATTGTTGATTATGTATTTCATCATTTGAAATCTGTCCCAATGCTGCAATCCAGTCACATAAATCTTATAGGGCCCTTGTTATTGTTGATTATGCACTGCATCCTTTAAAAGATGTTAATATTCCAGATGACCTTTATGTGACAGTGAGCTTAGTCCTTCTTACCTTATCAAGAAGTGTGGACATAAACTTCAGAAACTGTAGTACTGTGGTCAAAAAGCAATGCATTTGGCATTAACTCGTTATTTTTCATTTGATTCTACTTCTTAGGTTGAACCAGGAGCTTGTGATCAGAGTTTTGGTATTCATGTTGCTGAGTTTGCAAACTTCCCTGAAAGTGTTGTTGCCCTAGCTAGAGAAAAGGCAGCAGAATTGGAAGATTTTTCTCCTTCTGCAATATCCTTAATTGATCCTACAGAAGAGGTATGACTAACTAACAGCTTTTTTTTTGTGTCTCATTGATATGGGAATTGTTTGTTTGTATTCTAATTTGAAGCTATAAAATATGACATCTCTCTCTGCTCTCTATTTGTTTGTTTTATTCTGCTATTAGTTATGCATGTTTCCCCAGTTCTTGAAAGAATTTGTTGCTTCCTGAATTAGAATAGCTTTTTTTGGTTTGATTCCAGTGCTACCTGTGTTTTGCAGATATCTCTCTTGAATTTCTAAATTGAGCATATAAGGAGCCATTGACTTGATTTTTCCTTTAATTCTAGTGGTTGAAGTACCCAGATCTAATCTGAGAAAGTTTAACAAGTTAAATAGTATTTTGTTGATATATAAATGTCTTGTAGCATTCTTAGTTTATTCAGTAATGTCATTTGCACTTGTACACATAAAACTGGTTTCATGCGTATTTGTCATGGAGGGGGAGCATGTCACTTGCACTTGTACACAGTTTAACCCCTTGTTTTATTCAAGCTTCAATGTCACTGAGTGTGTACCTCACTGTTTGCTGGGCTAGTTAACATATTGGAAACAGTTGTCTGACCTGTCTGGATTTGAAAAAAAAAATGTGAGAAATAGTAGCTTATATATTTTCTACAGTAAATTTATTCTTTTCTCTCTGCACAATTGCAATAAATTTTATTTTATATATAATTATTATTATTGTAAAGAAACCTACATCAATGGAATGAATCATTAACATTTTGCAGTTATATTGTGCAGGTGGGTTCTAAACGTAAGAGAGTAATGGAACCTGATGACATGTCTCAAGGAGCTGCAAGGGCTCGCCAAATTCTTGAAGCATTTGTTGCTTTGCCACTAGAAACCATGGATAAAAGGCAAGCTTTGCAAGAAGTAAGGAAGTTAAAAGATACGTTAGAGAAGGATGCAGAAAACTGTCATTGGCTGCAAAAATTTTTGTAGTTTGAAGAAAAAAAATGTAGTTGGTACGGTATCCATGCATGTTGTGAATTTTGAGGAGCATATTGATGTACACCATGCGTCCAATGGGTTGTAGTAAAAACAGAACTGTGCCAAGGGGTTTTGTGCAGATTGTAGGGGAGGTTAAAGTTTCTGGCATAGCCCTGCCAGAACAGAGAAATGTATATTCTAATCTAGCTTGCTTTTTATGTTTCTAAAAATGTTTAAGAACATGCAGGAAACCATATGGGTATGCTTCCTGGTACCCAATGGACAATATATTTATTTAACAACAGCTTTTGATCAGATTATATAGCCTATTTTGCTTTCAAGTATGGAAATTAGAAACTTAACCATCAATCCATTCAATTTTATGGTTGAGACTTGAGACACATAGAACATGTCATTGTATGACCTGATAAATAAGGGAGCGATTCAATTGGAATTGAAGATGAATGCAGGTTGTGCAATTCCAACTAGAAATAAATATCCGTTTCTCTTACCTCCAAAATATCTGCCTCATGTTGTCAATGTCTTATTTCGGTGTTGTTCTTTGCCTTCACTGTGTCCTTTCATTTTTTCATTCCCCATCGATTTGTCTTAAAATTATCTGTCATATCAGCTGAACAAGATATTATTAAGAATAATACAAGAGCACATGACAAGATAATCAAGTATAAACAAAACATAGACCTTGCCAAAAAATGTCAGTTAGACACATCTATTTGGGCTCGTATTTTTCTTGCTTAGATATTATATTTGTCATTTTGCTAGGACGTGGTGGATACTTATTTGTCATTTTTCTTTTAAGTGTTTTTATCCAAATCTAAACTCGAGCCCGTGGTTGCTTGTCATTATGCATTTATGCTTCGTGTTATTTGCTGGATATAATAATTTTGTGCAAGGGATGGGGCGTGATTGCGACTTACTATTAACATGAATAAACCCTCAAATTTGTTCTCGAACTAGTCATCTCTTTTTTAATTAGTCTTTAAACTAAATTAATTGTATGAGTAGTTCACGAACTTTCAAATATCCATCACATTAGTTCTTGAACTCACATTGTACCGTCATATTAATTCTTGTTGGAGGATTAATGTGATAGATATTTTAAAGTTCAAGGATCAACTTTTATTTATTTACTTTAAAAACTAAGTAGGAGAGAGAGTGATGCTTCGATGATGAAAGTGGTGATTTATACCTATTAATATTCAAAAACAAGAAAACTTGGTTTTATCACCAATCAGACCTGTAATCGTTAAGGTGCTTTTTGTTTTAGTGCTAAACCAATATAATTTTGCCACTAATGAAACTGTCCATAAGTTAGAAAAAGTCATCCATCTAGCCTAGTGGTAGTGGATGTCTCTCGCATATTAGAGTAATCAGTTTTAACAAAAAAAAAAATGATTTAATTTTATTATTTTTATTTTATCATCTAATTAGTTTTGATTTTTATTTTTCTAGGAAATAGTAAATAAATTTTAAAAGATATAACAAATAAAATGAAAATAATTTAAAACATTAAATATTTAATTGCATAAATAATAACGTAACTAATATTAATAAATTTTATTTTAAATCCATTGTATTAATAATGAAGTTACATAATTCCATAAACTAATTATATTTTTAACTAATATTCATGAAAATTTATATCCTAACGAAATACAATTATCTATATTTTTAGTAAAATGTATTTTTCGTTGTAAAATCTAATGTCCTAATTGAGGAACTAAAAAGTACCCATCAAATAAATGATAAGAGTAGATTAGAGAGGTCCACAGGCGTTAGGTTTGACTCTAATCAGGATTCATTCTTTAAAATAATAAAAAGAAAAGGAGAAAAGCTCCGAGCTATTTACAATAGCTTCTTTTATGATAAAATATTAAAGATAAAAATAATTTATTAACCATTCATCCTTAAATAATTAACTGCACACCGTGAAGTCTTTTTTAATTACACATTACTCGGTTTCCTTTAATATGCACAAAAGAAAAACTTCCTAAAATAAAGTTTGAGGTGAATTTTTCTAAAAAAAGTTATAAAATTGCTCACTACATTTTGCTTATGATTTAAGAAAGAAAATGTTAAAGGTCACGAAATAATGCTGTATGTACTGAGACCAATGAGATATAAATACATTTGACATAAAAGAATCTTTATCTATTCATAATTTTCATCAAACAACAATTTAATTGGTCAGAGACTATTTATATTGGATTTCGTAGAAAAGCTTTTATGTCAAATAACAAGTCTGTTCAAGAGTTTCTTAAGGAAAAAGAAAAGGTTGTATACTCTTTAAAAGGCTAACTTAAATTTACATTATTAGAGGTGGTTTAATTCGTCCAAAAAAAAAGTGGTTTAATTTTAGAAATTTTTTCTTATTTTCATTTTTATTTTTAGTTTTAATTATAAAAATATTATCTTGTTTTTATTTTATTTCATGTCTTTATTGTTATATAAAAAATGGTTAAAACAACTTTATATTATTTTCACGGTTAACTATACAAAACTTTCAAAATATTAAACAAGATGAAAAAAATAAGACGACATTTTTAAAATTAAAATAAGAAAAAAATAAAAAAATATTTTCTGAAATCAAATGATCCTATTTTTCTTATAAATTATAATTTAGTATTTCTTTAGTTAAATCAAATGGTTAACACATAATGTGTCATGTTCATTAAATGATATGATAATATAATATTGAATGATAGTGTAAAACTAAACATTTTTACACAGATAATGTATACTAATTAAACTCAATAATTAAACATTTCTTTGTTTAAAAAATTAATAAACTATTGTGTATATGATTAAGTTGATTTAAAAATTATAACAAATATGTCATGTAACTGGGTCCCACACATGTGTATGAGTAGAGTCGATAAAATGAGTTAGTCCGATCGAGCCGACCCACAAAAAATGTAGGGTTTGAGCATTTATTTTAGAAGTCCGAATAACTCCTGAATTTTTTAGTCTAGCCTGATAAAGTCAGCTACCCGCAAAAATCCACAAAAAATATCGAGCTACCTGCAAAAAGCCCACAAAAAATGTAGGGCTCATACACTTATTGTAGAAACCCGAATAACTTTTGGGCTTTTAGCCCAATCCGATAAACTCGCTACCTGCATCGGGCAGGAGCCGATTTAGTAACCCGAATTGTCGGCTCTATGTAAGTCTATTTCTCTTCAACTAGACATATCTAATATTGGAGAATGATGACCCGTCAAAAAATGCCTTTTGAGAAAAATAAAAAATATTTAATTTATTTTTTAACTTACTTAATAATTATATAATATTTTAATTAAAAAAATTATTTAAAAAATGAGCAAATAAACACCAGAAATTAAAATTACAAAATACAATTCCACATAAATAGAGAAGTTAATTCAATTATTTTAAAGAAGCCTAGGAGGTTGTTGTGACATTTTCATAGTCATTTGGTTTAAAATTTTGAAAATTAATTCCATTTTAAATCGTTGAACATGTTTGGTAAAGCGTAATTAATATGCAAATCAAACAAGTATTAAATGAGCAACTTATTTAATAATTATAAAATATTTGAATTAAAAAATTGTTTTTACTTAAAAATAAACAAAGGAACCTTAAAAATGACGAAATACGATTATTTTAAAGAGGCTTACGAAGTTGATGCGACATTTTAATTGTACATGAGTCAACTTTTATATAATTTGAATAAAAAAAAATTCATTCAGATAAAGCTTGATAAAAAAAACTATGACTATTATAACTATTTTTATACCAATTTAGTGAGATGCTGTTAAACTAATTGAGTTTTTACAAATAATCATGCTATTAATTTAAATTATTATTATGCCGTTATTTTAAAATATAAATTATAAATCTTATTCATTTCCAATTAAAATAGATTACTTAGATAATATTCTTATATTTAATACTATTAAAAAATTAAACTATTTAATAAATAAGTATTAAAATTTCGAACATTATCAAGCTCCATGCGTTCATAAAATGCGCTGTGGAAGGGATAAGAAACATAGCATGTAATGCATGCATTAAAAAAGCAAGAGATGGAATTATGGAAAGTAAATAAACTGAATCATATCATATTTATATGAATAATTCTAAAACTTCTTACTTAATCTTTTTATAAATCCACTTAGTTTATAAAGTAAGTATTGATTTGTAAGAGGAAGTAAGAGGATTCAACATTAATTTAATAGTATGTATGCTTTGCGTAGCGTGTGCGTGCGGATTCAGATCACTCGTTACTCGTTAGTGCACACGCCTTTCATTTTCACGATGAGAAAATAAAATAATAAAATATATAAATTAAAAAAGGGGGACAGGACAACATGGTAATTCAATCCTCAAAATTTATGAAATACCAAAACCAGAAAGCACCCAAATAAAAAACCAAACAGGTTTTTTTTCCTGCCGTTTCCATTTGGCGTGCGTAAAAAGCCAAGCCTACGACTTGAACGATGAAAGGAGAGACACATGCATTTTTTTAAAGTAAAATAGCACTTTGTTACTTTTATATTATCTTACAATTTTTTAATTAACTTTTTTAAAGTAGTATTTTAGTCTTTAATTTTATTAAAATAAATTTAATTAAAATACATGTATTTTAATAAAGTCAAAGATTAAAATACATATTTTTTTAATAAAATTAAAGAATAAAGTGTATGTTAAATGAATTAAAGTATTATTTTTAAAAAATTAAAAATAAAATTATAAGACGCTCTAAAAGTCTAGGATGACTCAATGGATTTTGAATTAAAAATTTTTGCTATCATTTCTTGTGAGATTTATATACTATGTGTGTTTATCTCTACATAGTGAACAGTTTCAAGTCGGTTCCATATTAAGATATTTAACAAATATTAAAAATATCTTTTAAATTCTTATAAATATATTAAATTTTATCATTCTCTTTTTTTAATTCTGAAAAGTTAAATTGATAACGATAAGACCCCTTTGTTTTTTATATTAATTTATGATAATAATGACGACCAACGCTCGATTCTTTCGGTGGTAGGAGTTTGGTTTCTTTTTAGTAATGTTTGACGTAGAATTACAATTACTTCTTCACTCAACGCTCATCACTCTACTGTTCCTTCAATTCAATTCAAATTGCCTTCTGAATTCGGGTATAAGATTTTTATTTTCAAACCCCAAAAGAAAAAAAAAATGTTTTTCAACTCTGACATGTCTCTTTGCTTTGCTTTCCCCTTTCAGATGGCGCCCCTTGTAAATGAAGCCTCGGGTTTTCATCTCCCAACATAGCAATTCAATCAATCTCTCTATGAATCTTCTGCTTAACTAAAGCGTGCGTGTGTGTGTTTTGTCGAGGAGAGAGAAAATTCCTCTGTGCTTTTTTTTTGGGGGGTTTGTTTGTTCTTTGTTGTGTAGCAGCAACTGTATAAAATCTCTTGTGGGATTAGGATTGGGATTTGGTTTCTGTGTGCTTTAAATTATCACCAAATCAAGGGAAGGGAAGATGAGCTGGCGCAGGGTATTGAAGTCAGCGCAGGCACTAACTGCTCATACCTTTCTCCTCTGCTTCACTCTCTTGCTCGTTCTCAAGCTCGATCACCACCTCTCTTGCTCTTGGTGGTTAGTTTTTTTCCCTAATTGACTTGTGGGGTCTCTGATTTTGCTTTAATTAGATGCTAAATTTAACAAAGTTTTCGTTTTGATGGCTTTTATTGAAGTGTGAAGCTATCAGGAATTTCTTTCCTTATCTGATTTATTTGTTGCTTCAAGCTGAGGGTTAAGGGTTTGTTTATCTAATTATTAATTAATTAATTTTTCCCCTTTTGGAGTGAGGGGTTGAAGAAGTTACCAGAATGAGTGTGTTCTGAGAAAGAGAAGAAGGGTTGGCCCCACATGCAATGCCTTATCTACCATCACTGTTTGTTTGTGGTGTGGGAAAATAAATCAGGAGCATGAATATGTTAATTATGACTGGATTGTGGTTCTTCTTTCTGAACTCTGCCTCTGTGATCGACCCAAAATTGGCAAGGTTAATTTGATTAAAAAATCTTTTTGTTTTTTTTTTTTTTTGGAAACACATGCAGAGTACAAACTGACAATGTTGGTGGTTGTTTCACGTGGAGGTGTGTAATGTAATGTAATTTAAGGGATTTTTTTACCATAAAAAATGGTTAGTCACAAGAGTTGTGCTACTGATAAGATAAGACGCGGTTGAGTTCGTTAATTTCATTCCTTTCTCCATCTCTATTTTGTTGTATGCTGTGTGGCTGGAGAAGTTTTATTTCAGCAATGACTTTTGTGTTCTGCTGTATAAAATTGTTCATACAAGGAGAAGAGTCTGCTTGGTTGACCTTAAGCAGGTGGAAAATGGAGAATAGGGTGAAGATGATTATGAACTAAAGTTATGGCCTCGAGTTGAGTGAAAATAAGTACAGAAATGACTAAGTGACAAACTCAAATTTGGCGCTACCCTAAGGTCAAAACTTGAGTGATTAGAAGACTCTGTAAGTGGTAGATATAAAGTGGCTTCATATCGTTTTGTGATTTTGTGCCTCAAATTGTCAAAAGTTTTTGGGAGTTATTATGGGATTCAATTAAAATAATTGCAGTGTCATTCCTGAAATTATTAACAAAGCTACATAGTCCACTATTCTCAATAGTCAATACCCTTCAGTGTAGGGGATGATCAAGAACATATTATGTAATTAACTTGGTGCAAGTCCATTAATACTCATTGTCTATTAGCAAAATAAATAAATAAAATGTATAAGGTTTTCTGAGAAAATGGTGGATACTGGGGCTTATCATGTTGTCTAAACATTGTTAATATGGAAATTTTTTGGTAGTGAAGAGGTTTGGGAAGGTGTAGTGTGTATTGGGTTCTAAAATGATGATGATTATAAATTACTGACTTCAATTTTAATACCCAGGTTAGTATTTACACCTCTTTGGATGTTCCATGGCGTTGTGGCTCGTGGAAGGTTTTCACTACCTGCGCCATCAGCTCCACGTAATCGACATGTATGCCATTGTCATCCTTCATTGAAATTTGAGATAGTTTCTATTTTTAGTTTGGTTGTTGTGGATATTGGGCCATTTGACTTCAGAACTATGAGTTTGTGTATTGTTCTTTGGCTACCATCGATAAAACCTTAAAATAAGATTATTAGCTCTTTATATTTTCTCTTTCTTGTATAAATACAATACTTGTTTTCTATGTTGTGACAGTGGGCACCGTGCCATGCCGTCGTTGCAACACCGTTGCTTATTGCATTTGAATTGCTCCTTTGTATATATCTCGAGAGCTTATATGGTACATTACAACTCTGTCTTATTGTTTTCAGAATTAAGAATTTCCCATTATTTTTGCATTCAATATGTATTTCAGTTGTCTGTCTAGTTAGATTGATGCTCACAAATTCCTTCTATAGAATTGTGAGCATATTACCATATCCATGCATCTGTGAAATGAAAGATTTTTGTCACAATAGAAGACTCAATTTCCACAATGACATTTCTGCAAGATTTCGAATTATACTAATGCAGTAGTTCTTGCACAGTTCGTGGCTTTCCGGCAGTCAATCTGAAGATTGTGTTCCTTCCCTTACTGACATTTGAAATCATTATTCTCATTGACAATTTCAGGTAATTTCTTTAGGATAACTAACATAAACCATAATTTCTTTTGGGTTGTTCTCTTGCGTTAGGCATTACAATGGTTACATGAGTAATATTCTGAATTCTTCACACCAGCCATATTAGATACTCTAGCAAATTTCTTTGTTGTCTTTTTTCTTTCTCTACTTCCTTGAAAATTTTTAGATCTCAATCATTGATGCACATCATTGGGCTTGTTATGATATGCTTTGTTTTCAAAGAGATGAATGTGAAGCCGTTTAATATGATTCATTGGTGCAGGCTCATGTACATCGAATATTTATCAGTCATTTGTAATTTGTTTCCTGTGCAGAATGTGTAGGGCTCTAATGCCAGGGGATGAAGAAAGCATGAGTGATGAAGCAATATGGGAAACTCTTCCTGTAAGGCTTTATATCAATAATTTGTAGAAAAGATAGGCTTTGGATGCATTGTTTTCTTTTAATGGATGTCCTAAATATCAACTTGTTTTTCATGGCCTTTGTTGGGTTCTCTAATATAACTAACCAATTAAAACAGAAAAGAGAAATCAAAGGAATATTGGTCTTATGGTGTCCAAGCCTTCAACACTTCTGTCATTGATATTGTAATTATTTAATTTTATATGGGGAAAAACGATCTAGAGACCGGAATAATTCTATCCATTTTTACCTGCCACAGTTAAATTGCATCACAAAACTATGTGTGGAATCTGTATGGTGAAGGGTTTTCAGATTATTGTTACAGGAGTGAAATTGAGATGAATTTAGTGTCAATTAAGTCTCCATTTAACCCTTATTTACACTCCTTTAACATTAGATATTTTAGTATGCTGCAGAGAAACTGCTATTGCCTTTTTTTAAAAAGAAAATTATTTGAAGTTGAGTGCTATAAATTGTTTGCATATATTGTACTTTTGGGGCTTTAAAGTTTAAAGTAGTTTAACAAAAGAGCTCTATTATGCTTTAGTTTACATTTGAGGATATCTTTGTCATGTCACACAAATTCAGTGCAGTACTCTCTTTTGATAATTGACTGTGACGTGCATCAAATAATTAAGGAATGCTTTTATTAGGAAATATTCTGTGACGGTATACTCTGACACTTAAAATCTAATCAATCTTTTGTTGATATGTGACAACCAATTGTTAAAAAGACACTAAGATTGGGCTAGCGGTGAGGGGTTTGGATAGTTTGTATGACGTCATAAGTTTTAACCTCATTGCCACCATTGTACAAAAAAAGTTAACAACCAATTGCTTAGCATCTAAATATTTCTAATTTCCATTGTTTATGCGTGTACTCCTATGTGTAATGAGCATCTATTGAGTTTACCTCTCAATTAATTGAACTAAGGTGTTTTCCAGGTTTAGAGTGTAGGGCAATTTGAAATATCAAGCAGGAATATTGCCTTTCTCCTCTCCTTTGTTTTCAATATCACATGAAATTCCTTCTATTTTCTTTACAATTTAAGTAATATTTCTTCAAATATTGGAGGGAAATTCTTGGAACTGAAGCTTTGGTGTTGAGTCTGTTGACATATAGGATTATGTTGGTTGACTTGCTTTTTTTTTAACTTTCTTTTTGGTCATACAGGTGTTTAAGGACTTGTAACTATCTATTTTTTGAAATAATTACTCACTACCAAGATTCTTTCGAGTCAAGAGTGTTTCTAGAATTCTGCTGTCCTTCTGTCTGTCTTTAATAGATACTCCATGCTTAGTATCACCTGGATAACTCTAATATCTTTCAATTTTCATGTTCTCATTTTATTACTATATTGATATTTAATAACATTTACCTGATTGCAATTGCTGGTTGAGTCAGTTAAAAGTTCTGTGATGTTTGTTATGTTTTTTCTAGCATGATCCTGACTTGCCTTTTTTATTATTAAAATATTTTATAATTTGAAATTGTTAAAGCTTGCTTACACTGAAAATGTTTTTCATTTTGTTGTCTGTAGCACTTTTGGATTGCAATCTCTATGGTGTTCTTCATAGCTGCTACAATCTTCACAATCCTAAAACTGAGTGGTAACTTTTTCTTCTAAAGTTAGATGATTTTTTTTTTCATTTATTCTTTATAAATTCTGTCATTGTTAGTTTCAAATGTCATGATAACAATGTTGTGATCTTGTGATCCATTGTGAAATATTGTCCTGTACTGCTATTGAAAAGATGACAATATATTTTGTTATACACAAGATAGGACATTTAGTTAGGCAGAAGAAAAGAAGAAGAAATAATAAATAAATACAATTTTTCAGTTTTTTCTGGGTTGAAGTAGGTGTGATTACTCAACAATGAAACAGAATTTATTTTACCCCCCCGCCCCCCAGAAAAAATGTTACGAGATATTATTTGAGTGGCATGAACAATATGATCCAAAATGGTCAATTCTTCATGTTTTATCTATATTTAACATAGAAACTTGAAATATACCCCCAAAAAATATTTATTGTAAACACATTTTAATTTTGCAAATATACATTTACTTTTACTACTAGTATGGACTGGATGTTGTACATATTTGGTACAAAGAGTAGTATTGGATGATCCTACAATGTCAGGATGACATTTTCATTCAAAGAATACAAATATGGAGTCCATGTCATGAAATTTGACACTCTTGGAATTTGTGATGACACATAAATGATGATTAATACATTTTGGTTACTCCACTCTTACTCTTGCTTTTATATGATTAATATATTTTACATGAGTTCATTTCTTTAAGTGTGGCTTTGTTTTTCATGTCTAATACAGGTGATGTAGGTGCTCTGGGCTGGTGGGACTTATTTATTAACTTTGCGTATGTTTCTGTCTTTAGCACTGCTAAAATGTATTTTGATAATTAGCTGTCGTTTCTTATAATGTTGGCCTGAAAGTTTTATATAAGGTTTTTATAATGTATTATTCTGCAGTATTGCCGAGTGCTTTAGTTTTCTTGTATGTACAAAGTGGTCCAATCCGGTCATTCATAGAAATTCCAGGGAAGCCAGTTCATCTTCTAGTGCAGTTAGATATCTTGATTGGAACAGTGGCTTTGTTGTGTCTTCAGAGGAAAATCAACGTCAGGAGAGAATGTGTAGCCTGCAAGACATAGGAGGTCATTTCATAAAAGTACCGGTTATTGTATTCCAGATTCTTCTTTGTATGTATTTAGAGGTATGTGGTACTGAATCGTGTGCTTAGTCAGCCTTTGAAATGTTGTAGTTGGAGATCTGAGCTGTTTCGCATTTCAGGGAACACCTGCTTGTGCTGTATATATACCTCTTCCAGTTATTTTCTCTCCCCTTTTCGTACTGCAAGGTGCTGGTGTGCTGTTATCTGTATCTAAATTTGTGGAGAAACTTGTGCTTCTACTACGAAGTGGAGCTGGTGGAGGAATATATTTTAGATTTTCTTCGAGAGCTCATGATTGCTTGGGGTTCTTGCACCATGGCTCTAGGTAATGAATTTCTTTTTTTTTTTTTTTTATTATTATTATTATTATTAACTTTAGGTTAAAACTCTGTTGTTTGGCCTGATTTCACTTTGTCATTCTGTTCCTGAGCTTTATTCTGTTATCACTTAATATTGAGCTCATTTGTCCAATTTATAACTAATTTATCATATGGGTGGCATATGATTGACATAAAACTCCTGTCCCTTAGGTTTTTCTCAAACTAAATCCCTGATTACCATGTTCTATTCACCGCTATTTTCCATTAAATTTGGATGAAAACAACTCAGTTATATGTTAAGAATATGAAGCTCAAAGGTAGAGCGATTCTTTGAGAACTGCAAGGTTGCAGAGCGATATCACATAAAACCCTCGGAAAATCCTTGGGTAGATACAATGTAACGTGTGCACTGAACCAATAGAATGTGACAATTTGTTCAACATTTTTGAATTTGGGTCCTTTCATGTAGAATTTGTGAAACCAACGGAATGCTCTTATTGGTTCAGTATCCCTGATTACCATATTCTATCCAAATCCAATGTTTATTGGGGTCAAATTTTTCAAAAGATGCTCTTATTGGTTCAGTGCACAAACATGAAACAAGAACATAATATCTCCAAACCTCTAGAGAGTAATCTGAATTATTTTACTTATTGTTGTCACCACTGTCAATATGTTATGATTGGAGATGACAAATCCAGTGTCTATCGAGGTCAAAGTTTTCAGAAAGGGAAGCTGTGATCTTGTTGAATAAACATATGCATGCAATTTTCTGCACTACATCTGACAATTCATGGAATCAGATTATTAGGTTGGTGGTCAATTGATGAAGGGAGTCTGGAAGAACAGGCACGATTGTACCATGAGGGAGCATCTGGGTAAGCATTATTACTTTATTACAACATTATGTGTACTGTCAAGGAATTCATATGTTGTCCTGTACATTTTCCATGCAGTGCCTCTTGCAGCAATTTTTTATAAGTGTGAGATCTGGCCTCTGAATTTTTTTAAAATAGCAAAAAAGGGGAAATACAAATCTGCTAATGTTATGTATGCCCCAAAAGGCTGCAATAGGATTGCAAGTGACTGCAACAAAAATGTGATTCATATTTACACCTTGATAAATGGAATTTTCTAGGGTATTGGCCATGGTAACTTTACGATTTAATGGCACAGATGGTACTTCCACGGTCATGAGTCATGTTAGTAATACTTTTTATGTCTTTTGTTTTCCTTTTTTATAAAAGAAGAAATTTCATTAAAGAACAGAAACAAAGAAATGAAACTTCTAAATGCCAGTCGTTAGAGGAGAGCTGTCCAATATATCCCTAAAATGAACACATGGTATGCTGAACACCAGAGAGAAACCATGAAAATGATTCCATGCAGATGCATACCTTTCCAACCAAAAACTGCTTTAAACAGTTGTTTAAGCTTGCTTGCTTGTGAATGTTTAATTTTCAGAACTATACCATTTTGGTCTTTGAAAGATCCCAGTTTTCCCAATTTGATCTTTTGCAGTCTTGTTTTATCAATTAGAGTTCAGTTGCGTCTATTCCATCTTTTTAAGTCCTGCCATACATATTTAAAGTATATGGAATCCATATGGGAATACCAATAAGTTGAAACTATTGAGTACTCAAATGATACAATTAGCTTTGGGGAAGCAAATTGAGCAGATGTTTATCTTTTAAGGATCAAAATAGTAGGTTTCTCTTTATTTTTCTGTTTGACACTAGAACTTATTTAACTATATTATATACAAGATACAAGTACTACATTATGACATCCTTTTTACCGCATCTTATGATAGAAGCAAGATACATAAGCTGTTTTCAATTTTTTGATAGATGTTCACCTAGTAGTAATTTCTAATGATCTTCATACATTTGACTTCCCACTGCACAGGTATAATACGTTCTGTGGTTATCCTCCTGAGATTGTTAAGAAAATGCCTAAAAGGGATCTTGCTGAGGAGGTAATGACAGTTCTTGTAATATATATAGCTCTCTGATTTCCTTCATTGGCATACTTAAAAATTTATTGTGTCAGGTTTGGAGACTCCAGGCAGCTCTTGGTGAGCAGACAGAAATTACAAAATACAGCCAACAGGAATATGAAAGACTTAAAAATGTAAAACTTCTAACTTTTATGAGTATTTTTTCTAGTCACGCGCTTAAGCTGTATTACGGTTAAAATGAAGTTTCTGAATGTTGTTGTCCCTGCTCTCTTTAGATTCATTGTTAGTAAGTTTTATTTGGCCAACTTTTATGTTAATTAATATGTTATGTGTATCAGGAGAAAGTGTTATGCAGAATTTGTTTTGAGGGAGAGATTAGCGTTGTATTGCTCCCATGCAGGCATCGTGTCCTTTGCAGGTAAGATAACATCAAATATGTATGTGATGGTCAAATCAAAGAGACAACATGTCACATTGCATTCATAGTTTATTTTGCCTTATGCATGATTTAATTATTGCATGTAACTTCATGCAGCTCTTGCTCAGAGAAGTGTAAGAAGTGCCCAATTTGTCGTGACCCTATTGGGGAGCGCTTGCCAGTGTATGATGTTTAGGTGTTAACTTTTTTTGTGGAAGACCAGACCATAGAAGAAAGGGACTAGAGAAGAGAAAGTGAGAAAAATGTTAACAGGGTGAGGTGAATATTTGGTACAGTTTTGGCAGTGACATTAATTCAACATCAACATGTTCATTGTCTAATACACATCAAAGGGTAGGAAGAATAGAGAATCCGGTTGGTGATACTTTGGATTTTGCATTTCATTTTCTTTTGCTTTTACTCCCTCCTGTAATTTGTATATATATACTAGGTTAGATATCTACAGACTCTAAAATGATTGTGATCAATGTAATGTGTTGTAGCCTTCCCTTCCTTTTCTTCCTTTTTCTTTTTTTCTATGACGAGACAAAAACTGAGAGAGAGATGAACAAAGGCACAAAAAGATGAGGAAAAAGTATTTACTTGCTCTCTGCTTGATTACAGAAGAGGAGGGCCCTATATATACAGAACTGTTCTAACAGAAATAGCTACAAGACCACTAAAAAGAATACAGCTGTACAAAGAATATCAAAAAGGAAGATTACAAAAGATTACAAAAGAATCAAATGAGAGAAAATGGAATTTGCTGCAACGGATTTGATGACTAGGACCCTTCTAGAAGTCTTTTGTCTACAGCATCAACATTCTTTGATACCCCCCGCAAGCTAGGAAGCAAATATTTGAGAGACCCAGCTTGTGACAAATAGATTGAAAGGATTGTGGATTTAATGCTTTTGTGTATATGTCTGCCAATTGTTCAGAAGATGAAATTGGAAGCAAGTGCATCAACCCTTTCTTAATTTTCTCCCTGACAATGTGACAGTCTATCTCTATGTGTTTTGTACGTTCATGGAAAACTGGGTTGGCTGCAATATAGCGGGCTGAATTATTATCACAGTAAAGAAGAGCTGGCTGTTCAAAATGGACCTTGAAATCTTGTAAAAGATAAGTTAACCATTGAATCTCACAAGTAACAGTGGCCATAGCTCTATATTCAGCTTCACAAGAGCTCCTAGATATTGTATTTTGTTTCTTTGATTTCCATGAGATGAGAGAATTGCCAAGGTAGACACTGAAACCAGTTACTGACCTTCTTAATTCTCCACAGGTTCCCCAGTCACTATCACAGTAAGCCTTGAGTTGAGGAATTGAGTTGCTTGGGAAAAACAGACCAAGGCTTGGTGCCCCTTTTATATATCTCAAAATTCTGATTGCAGCATTGTAATGAGTCACTGATGGCTTGGACAGAAATTGGGACAATTGCTGTACAGAAAATGCTATGTCTGGCCGAGTGTTTGTGAGATACATCAATCTTCCTATCAGCCTTCTATATGCAAGAATATCAGAGAAACATTCATCTGTCATGGAAGAGACTTTTTTCGCATTTTCAATTGGCGTTGTCACCGGTTTGCATCCTAAAAGGCCTGCTTCTGACAGCAACTCAAGTGCATACTTCCTTTGATTTACGACTATCCCTTGTTTGTTTCTGGCCACTTCTAACCCAAGAAAATACTTCAAATTTCCCAAGTCTTTAATTTTGAAGGTACTGTCCAGAGCATACTTGATACGATTGATCTCATCTTTATCATTCCCAGCTACAATAATGTCGTCTACATAAACCAAAATGGTTGTGAAGGATCCTTCAGAACAATTTATGAACATGGAATAGTCATTTTGAGACCGAGTATAACCAGCCGAGAGAAGGAAAGAGGACAGACGTGCAAACCATTCCCTTCCAGCTTGCTTGAGCCCTATAGGGCCTTTTTTAATTTGCATACTTGCCCCGGCTGAATAGATTGCAACCCAGTAGGAGCAACCATATAAACATCTTCCTTTAATTCCCCATGTAGAAATGCATTGTTGATATCCAGTTGCTGCAGCTCCCAACTGAAAATAGAAGCTAGGGACAGTAGTAATCTTATTGTTGTCATCTTTGCCACGGGAGAAAAGGTATCCAAGTAATCTATCCCCTCTGTTTGAGTGTAACCTTTTGCCACCAGTCGTGCTTTATATCTTTCTATAGTTCCATCAGCTTTGAATTTTATTTTGAACACCCATTTGCACCCTACAACAGTTTTGTCCTTAGGCAGATATACAATACTCCAAGTTTGGTTTGCCTCCAATGCAGATATCTCGGACTGTATGGCCTTCCTCCAGCAGTCATGTTTTATTGCCTCTGTGTAGGAACTTGGTTCAATGTGTGAAGATAATGACATGACAAAAGAAGAGTAGTTAGTGGATAGATTATTGTAGCACATAACAGAAGATAAAGGATATTTAATGTGAGGAGAATTATTGGCAAAACCAAGATTGCAATGATAATCCTTTAAATGACCAGGGGGTCTCCTTGTTCTGTTACTTCTGCGATTGGATTGGGTGGCAATCTGGTCTATGTGATCATGGATTTCTTGTGGTGTTTCTGTATCAACAGAATGGTCATTGTCTTGTGTGGAGGATGGAACAGGAGGTGAGGTATCCAAAGGAGAAGGATCAGTAGGGGTTAAAAGTTCAAGATCATAACTGAAAATGTTTTCCTCATGAGTATTGGGTTTGTTAGTTTTGCTTCTACTATCTTGATGTTTTTCTTGATAAGGGAAAATATGCTCATGAAAAATAACATCTCTAGAAACAAAGAGTTCTCTAGTCTGAATGTTTAAAAGAATATATCCCTTTGTTCCATTTTTAAAACCAAGAAAGACACATTTACAAGCCCTTGGATCAAACTTTTTTCTAGCAATCTGAGAGGTGCTGGCAAAACACATTGATCCAAAAACCTTTAATTGTGAAATGCTTGGTTGAGCCTTGAAAAGAATTTGATGTGGAGATGAGTAATCTAGTACAGGAGTAGGGAGCATGTTTATGATATGTGCAGCATGCAAGACAACATATGACCAGTAGATTTTTGGCACATTGGACTGTAACATGAGAGCTCTAGCAACATTCAACAGGTGACCATGTTTTCTTTCTACTATACTGTTTTGCTGAGGAGTATTGACACATGAGGTTTGGTGAATTATCCCTTTAGTAGAATAAAAATCAGCCATAAAAAACTCAGTACAATTGTCACTCCTAATGATTTTTATATTGGTTTCAAACTGTGTTTTGATTAACTTAACAAAATTTTGGATTATTTTTGCTGTTTCTGACTTTTGTTTTAATAAAAAAATCCAAGTGTACCTAGAATGATCATCTACAATGGTTAAGAAGTACTTATGTCCATGAATGGATGGTATGGAGTATGGCCCCCGAAGGTCAGCATGAATAAGATCAAAACACTTGACAGATTTGGAAACACTAATAGGGAAAGCAAGTCTCTTTTGTTTTGCATAATGGCAAACATCACAAACATAGGATTTGTTATACTTAACAAAAGGGAAATTTGTTTTGATTATTTCAATACATTTATTTGAAGTATGTCCTAAGCGGAAGTGCCAAAGGGTCTCAAGATCAGTAGAAGCAAAATTAACTGCCTTCACAACATGAGGAGATGGCTTGCTATATTGAGGATTTTGGTAAGAAGGCACCCTGAATATATAAAGGCTATCATGCAACCTAGCTGAACCAATCATCTTCAATGAATTCTTGTCCTGAATATGACAATGAGTAGAATCAAAAGTGAGGATACAAGACAGAGAATCAATTAATTTTGCTACAAACAAGAGATTAAAAGAAAATAAAGGAATGTAAAGAACATCATGTATAACATGACTTTTATCCAAGAAGACACTACCAGAATAGTTAGCTGTGACCTTATTTCCATTTGGTAGCCTAACATGCACAGGTTTGATTTTGTGAAATGAAGTAAAAACAGAAAGGGATGAACATATATGATCTGTAGCTCCACTGTCAAGTATCCAAGAACTAAAGGATGAAGAGGAAACATTACCACTGCATGAGGAGTCATTGTGATGAGTGGATGTTGAGGGAATAACTGAAACCTGATTTGACACACCGTTCCTAACTTGTGACTGCTGCAAGAGGCTCAATAGTCCTTGATACTGCTCTACAGTGAAACCAAATTGTTGTGGCTGCATATCTGCCTTTGATCCTCCAACATCCTGCTCATCATCATCATCAGGATTATCAAGTTAACATACAACATTTGCAAGACTCTCATCATGGCCTTGGTTCTTGAACTTGAAATGCAGTGGAAATCCATGCTTTCTGTAGCATGTGTCAATTGTGTGCCCAGTTTTGCCACAGTGACTACAGACTTTGGTGTTATTTCCTCTACCATAGCTGCCT
This sequence comes from Sesbania bispinosa, assembly GCA_026901365.1. Taxonomy (NCBI): domain Eukaryota; kingdom Viridiplantae; phylum Streptophyta; class Magnoliopsida; order Fabales; family Fabaceae; genus Sesbania; species Sesbania bispinosa. The sequence continues at coordinate 217,841 of QLOH01000403.1, read as the reverse complement.
TTGTTTTGAGCTGTATTACCCCTTCCAGAACCACCAAGAGCAGCACCTCGTCTACTATTGTTTCCGAAATTTCCTCCTCTTCCAGCAACTGCCAGGGCTTTTGATTCACCAAAGACTTGTCTCTCCTCCTGAACAACAAGAGAAAAGACACGATTGAGGGGTGGAAGAGGGTCCATGAGAAGTATCTGAGTCTTTACAGTAGAATAATTGTCATTTAACCCCCTAAGGAACTTAATGACTTGATCCTGAGATCTATATTTTCCAATATTGAATGAGGCATCACAAGTGCATTTAATGGCACATGTGCAGGGTGATAAGGGGCGAAAAACGTCTAATTCATCCCAAAGAATCTTCAGCTCTGTGAAGTAATCAGTCACACTCAGTTCTCCTTGTTTGAAAGAAGAAATTAAATCTTGCAAATTTGCAATCCTAAGCATATCACCTTGAGAGAACCTCTCCTTGAGATTATTCCATAATGCCAAAGCAGTGTCCATCCATATGACACTCTGGTAGGTGGTGGGTGAAAGCGATTTGTGGAGCCAGGAAACAACCATCATGTTGTTCCTCTCCCAGGCTGAGAAAAGGGAGCTCGTACGAGCTGGAGCTTGAATGCTTCCATCAATAAAACCGATTTTGTTCTTAGATATAAGGCTCATTCGAACTGAACGAGATCATTGGTGATAGTTTTGCCCTTCAAGGATGTTGGGGGTAATGGTGAGGCTTGGAGTTTCGGAAGGATGAAGGTAATATGGAGAAGATGGATCTTGAGTGGGGTCACCCATTGTTGAAAGTAGCTGCCAGAGCTCTGAATTTCAGAGCTCTGATACCATATGACGAGACAAAAACTGAGAGAGAGATGAACAAAGGCACAAAAAGATGAGGAAAAAGTATTTACTTGCTCTCTGCTTGATTACAGAAGAGGAGGGCCCTATATATACAGAACTGTTCTAACAGAAAAAGCTACAAGACCACTAAAAAGAATACAACTGTACAAAGAATATCAAAAAGAAAGATTACAAAAGATTACAAAAGAATCAAATGAGAGAAAATGGAATTTGCTGCAACGGATTTGATGACTAGGACCCTTCTAGAAGTCTTTTGTCTACAGCATCAACATTCTTTGATATTTTCTTTGGTCAATCATCATTTAATCCTTATATTTAAATGAGTCATCATTCTTGAATACGATGACATCTTTAATTTACTTTCTTTCTTAGCACCTACTCCTTCTTTAATATTGAACATATCACTTTATATTATTTTCTTAAAATACTATTATTTAAATTTGGATTTAATAAATATACATTGTCAGTGTAAAAATATTTTACACTATCGTTTAATGATTATTGACATATCATTTATTGAGTCTAATAATACGTGAGATATTGTATTCATTAAATGATATAAAAACACATAATTGGGTGACTATAATTTTTTTTTCACTTATATATATTAATTAAACTTTTTAATGATAACCAATCACATAAATTTGGAGAAGAAAGATAACGGCATACTTCTTAGAGATCTTACTTGATTGTCAAATGCTCTCATCGAATTTTCTCTTTTTTTTTTTGGTGACATGAAAAATTTAAGGTAAGGGAATGGTGCCCCAGTCCAAGGTAGGGAAAATCTCCGGGCTCAAAGACTTACAGAAGTACTTACATTTTATTTCACCCCAAGGGGACAAGTGGAGGTTCAAACTTTCCCATATTAACTTATTAAGCCTTCAAACAGTGTAGAGGATGCAATAACAAAACTTGCATTCTCTGTTGTAGATTCCGTTTATATATGGCATTCAAAGTCTGAGAGAGAAAAAACATCTTCGAAAGGTTCATTGGTAATTACCTATAATCAGTCTGCCCCACAGTTCATTTTTCTTTATTCAGATATTTTTGGTACCTTCTGTGGCCTTCTATTGTAGATTTGGTAGTTATGGTCTTATGGGAGTTGTAACTCATTGATGAACCCATTCTCATCATTGCACCCACACCTCCCCTGTGTTGTGAGGCTGTTGCCAGTCTTATGAGTTTGGTTGCACCATTACTTTGCAGTGTTGACTTCGAGCCTTATTTTACCATCCAATATCCATGACCCTGAGTTTGCACTCTTCAACTCAATTCAAGAAGGAGAAATCTTCCCTCCAATGGTGTTAGGGGTGATAAACATTTTCTTCCTTGAAGCTCTCATAACACCCCTCACATTGTCTCAGTGGGAAGCCAACCTCCTAATTCAAACAGGTTTCTATTTCAACTAGGTCTTCTATTGGCAGAGTTTCTAATAGACCTGAAGGTTACAGAGAGATGGGCCTCTTTGTCTCATGAAAGACCATACAGAAGCCATTTGGGGCACCTATTCTGCCACAACTAATTTTCAACTAGGCTTATAGACGCTGCTGTGTCACCAAGAGTTGAGGAGTTAATGTCAGTTGTTAACAATGAGATATTATGGTGGCTTTTCATGGAGCTCGTCACTAATTTTTTGGCCCCTTTTGGTCCATATTTTTGAACTACTGAACCATTAATGCTGATTGTTATGGTATAACTTGATCTAATCAATTAGAGTAAAAGAGAAGTACCTGGTTTGTATTAAGAAGATGAGCACAAAATTTACATAGAAAACTACGAGCAAAATAAATCCATTATAAAAGAGTGGGTCTAAGAAATCCTCTTATAACAGTGAGGATTGAAAACAAAATTTTCTCTCACAAATTCTCTCACAACATAAAATTTAGTAGACTAAAATATTCTCACAACATTTATTTTGCTCGTTGTCGCCCGTGATTTTTCTCTCAACACAGTAGAGTTTTTCATGTATATTTGTGCTCATCTTCTTACTTATCTTCTACTGTCTAATTGATTAGATCTGGTGCTTTCGCATTGCGTTGACACTATAACTGATGAATTTTTTAAGTTTATCAGCCAGAGGTTCAAAAAAGTTCAAAACATTTGTTTTGAAAACCACAAAAATAAGTTTTCAGTTTTTAGTTTTGAGTTGTAAAAACTTGATTGAAAATTTTTAAAAGCAAAAACTGAAAATTTGCAACCACTCCGAACGGCCCCTAATTAAAGCAAATCATCATGTGAGAAAGGTTTTCTTAGAAGAAGTGAAGGGGTGTAATTATGTTAATACCGTTTACAATAACAAGAGAACTAAAAGGGAATTAGAGAACTCATGTTTGAGGCAAAAATGAAAGTTGAATATATGAAGGTAGACCTTGGAAGTTAAATTTTGCTTTCAAATATTGAATGGTTGAGATATCTCTTTGTAACAATTTAAAGTCTATGAAAGACGACAAAGATGATTTTTATTATGGCCATGACATGTGTCAACCACGATGCTTACTTGTCACTTCAATGCTCGATTTGCTACATCCTGGTGTTATTATATGGCGTGATTACAGATTATGACTCAGATTTATTTGTTCATGAAAAAGAAAGGTGAAGCTCAGTGGTACATGAAAAATTGGAAGTGGACGGCGCAGTCAGTTTATGAATACCAGCTGCAGTGGAATTCAATTCCCTTGAACTAACGCAACTCAAGCATTATAGTGAAACCAATCTTTGGTAACACCTCTATATCATTGCTCACAACTATGAGCCTCTCAGAACACTGTGTGGTGTTAGTTTTTTTTTTTTTTTTTTTTGGTTAAAGTGTGGTGTTAGTTTTATATGAGAAGTGGATGACTTTAAGTTTGTGCTTTATTGTCTCCCAATGAGTTTAAAAAGCAACAATAATAACCAAACTAAGCAACAATAATAACCAAACTTTTTTTCCCACTAAATGGGATTACATGAAGCTGGTAAAATGGGCTAGTCCGATCGGACTGAGCTGCAAAAATCCATAAAAATATAGGACTCGGATACTTATTTTTGAAACTCGAATAACTCTGTTGATCCAAAAAAAACTCGAATAACTCCCGGCTTATTAGTCAACCCAATGAAATCCGCTATCCATAAAAGGCTCCACAAAAATATTTAGTCCCATATTGCATTGCAGATTTTATAATAGCTTAAATATGTTTTTAGTCCCTATAAATATAGGTCATTTTGTTTTTAGTCCTTGTAAATTTTTTTTTTTGGTTTTTCATCCCTACAAAATTTTCCGTTAGCCTTTTTGATCCCTGCTATTAACTTTAAGTTGTTGTGGCTAACAGAGTGCCACATCAGTTTGCCACATGTATTGTTTCTGTCAAGCTTAAATTTGTATTTAGTCACTATAAATATGGTCATTTTGTTTTTAATCCCTATAAATTTTTTTTCCATCTCTATAGTTTTTTTTTCACCTCTATCCTATCCCCATCCAACATCAGTGTCCTTTTGCTTATACTGGATTGTTACACTTGAAATTCTTGAACTCCTTGGTTCAATAAAATAAATTCTTTATGTATTCAATTATTTGAAATTTCAATGCACTTGGATTCACTCTATAAAGAGAAAAACCTGTAACGGTCTTTTTTCTCTACTAATTCCTTTTTTTGTCTATTAACTAACAAATTTTCATTTGATTTATGTCTATTAACCTGTAATTAATGAGAATTGTGCTGACCAATAAAAAATGTTTGTAATTGTAAATCAAATGAAAATTTTGTCAATCAATAGACAGAAAAAAGGTTGGTACAGGTTTTTTCCCTTATATACAGTGAATACAAGTGTTTTGAAATTTCAAATAATTGAATACATAAAGAATTTATTTCTTTTAAACCTACGAGAAGTTCCAGAATTTCAATTGTAATAATGCAGTGAAAGCAAAAAGATACTGTGATGTTGGATGGGGATGAAATTGAGGTAAAAAACCAAAAAAAAAATTGTAGGGACTAAAACCAAAAGGATTATACTTATAGAGACTAAAAACAAATTTAAGTTGGGCAGAAATAACACATGTGACATACTGGTGTGGCACTCCGTTTGCTACATCAGCTAAAAGTTAACGACCAAGACCAAAAAAACTAACGGAAAATTTTTTAGGAAAGAAAAACTAAAAAAAATGATAGAGATTAAAAATAAAATGACCTATATTTATAGGGATTAAAAACATATTTAAGTATTTTATAATTATACAATAATTTTTTTTTCTTTAAACTTGAGTGATATGTTTTAAGCGAGAGATATTTTTGTATTGTAGATGATCCAAAGTTTTCCTTTCCTTGATCTACCTCACTTGAATCTTTTGATTCACATCTTCCTTTATCCTCCTTTCCCAATAATTAATGAGTTTATATCATTGGTAAATGCAAAGTAGTTATATTGTAAGCATCACCAGGTCTTAATCACTGGGAAATGTTTTGTTATTGCTTGCCGATAAAATTGTACAACTTTTAGACGTATCTGCAGGATGTCACATCTGACATATATATGCTAGAGAGTAGAAACCAGTGATATAAATCTATGATTTTTTTTTATGTGCGTAAATTCGTTAACTATATATAAAATTGTGCAAAAACTATTATTATTATTAAAAAAACCGCTTTAAAAATAAATTCAATGATATTAAAAATAGGGTTTAATTAATGTACATTGACAACGTAAAAAAGTTTTACGCTATCTTGTAATAATGTATTGTTACATTATTTATATAACATTAAATCCTTAAAAATAAGACAAAATTTTAAAAGGATAATATAAATGACCTTGTTATGCAAAAATCTTGAGGTGAAAACAATGGGGTTTCTCCATCTTATCCAAAAAAGAGGGGAATGCACATTTTTTAAAGAGTTTCCAAGTAACTCTTGTATAGATCCTTTGATTATGTCGGCTTTTTGACCACTTTGAGGTAGAAAAAAATAAAAAAAATACCAAAATAATGTGAACCGAAAACAATTTATCAGGTTGGGGTGACTTAGTACACGTGGATAGAAGGATACACAAATTGAAATTGCACAACAAGAATCGCAAATTTGATTTGCGCATCAGACATAAAGCTCAATAAACATGAGCCGCATTGTGAGATTGCGATTCTCATTTGTTTAATTTTTTTTTCATCACGTATATTAATTTTAAGTTATCAATCTTGATTTTTGATTTGTTAATTTAAGTTATTTAAATAAAATATAGAAACCTATTAATTATGAATAATTAATTTGATAATATTGCTTCATTTTAAACAAAGTGAGTTCATAACATAATTTTTGATACATTTAATCAGTTGGGGGAAAGGAGAGAGAATACAACGAGGACGCCGGTTCCTAGCTTAAAGAGGTGAGTTTCTTCTAGGGATGACAATGGGTACCATCTGGGCAAGGTACCACAGTGCCCGTCCCCGTACCCGCGTTTTAAAAAAAAGCACGTACCAGCGTGGGCAGTAACTTTAGTGCCCGTCCCCATACCCGCTGGGCACCTATATGCTCGTACCCCCGTCCGTTACCCGCACTTTTATTAAGTAAAAATTAACAACTTACTGAAAAAATATTAATTTAAGAAAACTATATCTCAATTTAAAAAGTTACTCGAAGATCGTCCAAATATAATTTTTAAATATCAGTAGTACAACAATTTAATTATATTGAAACACAATATGTTAATGTTCTAAAACACAACAAATGATCTAAAGTTCAAAATTTTTATTAAATATTACAATATACTTTCACGTCACACTATTTTATAAACTTGGATATCATGTGTCAGAAATTTTCAAGATATGTAAAAAATTATTATTAACACTAATTAGTCATATATTATAAAGTAAAAAAAACACAAATAGATAGTTATGAAAATATATTTTTAATCTATAATATATATAATATATTAATTTTAAAAATATGTATAAATATATTAGATATTTTAATAAATTAATATATCTCTATATATAATTATATATGATATTTTTTATTAAATAATTATATATATGAGTGCGGGTATGGACACGGGCTGGGCATCAAAGTCCCCGTACCCGCGCCCGTCCCCATGAAAAAATGTGGGCTATCGCTCGTACCCGCGCCCATATCCGCTTTGTGGGTTTTTACCCTGCCCATTGCGGGTAATTTTTGCAGGTACCCATAGGGTTTGGGCTCAATTGCCATCCCTAGTTTCTTCTTGGCTCGGGTAATATTTTTTTTAGGAAGTTGTTAATTTTTTACTTAATAAAAGTGCGGGTAATGGACACGGGTACGGACATATAGGTGCCCAGAGGGTATGGGGACGAGCACTAAAGTTACTGTCCACGTGGGTACGGTTTTTTTTTAAAACGCGGGTACGGGTACGGGCACTGTGATACCCTGCCCAGAGGGTACCCATTGTCATCCCTAGAAGAAACCCGCCTCATCATGCTAAGAACTGACATCCTCATTGTATTCTCTCTCCTTTTCCCCCAACTGATTAAATGTATGAAAAATTATATTATGAACTCACTTTGTTTAAAATGAAGCAATATTATCAAATTAATTATTCTAATTAATAGATTTTTATATTTTATTTAAACAACTTAAATTAACAAATCAAAAATCAAAATTGATAACTTAAAATTAATATACATGATGAAAAAAAATTTAAACAAATGAGAATCGCAATCTCACAATGCGGCTCATGTTTATTGAACTTTATGCTTAATGCGTAAATCAAATTTGCGATTCTTGTTGCGCAATTTCAATTTGCGTATCCTTCTGTCCATGTGTACTGAACCACCCAACCCGGTAAATTGTTTTCGGTTCACATTATTTTAGTATTTTTTATTTTTTTCTACCCCAAAGTGGTCAAAAAGTCGATTATGTCTCACCGAAAATTTTGGTTGTTGTGAATAATATATTAAAGTCAATTCTTTCTTTAATAGGTTTAATTACACTTTTGGTTCCCCAAATATAGTGTTTGAGTGATTTTGGTCCCCTTACTTTTTTTTACTCGAATTTAATCCCTTAATTTTTAATTTGTGACAAGTGTAGTCATCTGTTAACATAGTTCTGAAAATCGGACCGGACCGGTCGGTCCGACTGGTGAACCGGTCCAGTGTCCGATCCAAATAAACCAGTGAATCAGTGCTGCAAAAAAACCGGTCAAAGAATTGGTAAATCGGTAAAAAAACCGGTTGAACCGGTCTTTCATAAAAAATTCTATTTTTTTAATTTTTTAATTTTTTATTTAATTTAAAATATTTTTAAAATAAATAAAAACATATGTTTGAGAATTACACATAGATATTTATTATTTTATCAATTATTTTTATTTTTTTGTTTTATAAACCTTATAATAAAGTTGTTTAAATAAGTTTATAACTTCATATATCTTAATTTCTTATAATTTTGTGTTATTTTATTAATTAAAATATTATATAATATTTAAAATATATATTTAATTAAAACCGGTTCGACCACGGTTCAACCACGGTTGAACCATTGAACCGTGAACCAGTGCCTTCACCGGTTCGATTTTTAAAACATTGTTCGTTAACTTTCCATCCAATTACTAACAGAGAAATCCGATGTGGCAATCAGTGTGTGACATGAATTATCTAATGTGGGCCCATATTTTATAGTTATTGATAATATTTAAAAAAAAAACTTTAACAAACAAAGTTCAATAACAAATTATCCCCTTTGTGACAATATTTAACTGTTTGTTAATTTTTTTTAAAAAAAATATTATCAATAATTATAAAATATGAGTTCACATTATTAATTAAATAATCCAGATCACATACTGGCTGCCACATCAGATTAATCTGCTAGTAATTGGATGGAAAGATAATAGATGACTACATTTGTCACAAATTAAAAATTAAGGGACTAAATTTGAGCAAAAAAAAGTAGGGGACCAAAATCGCCCAAACACTAAACTTGGACGACCAAAAGTGTAATTAACCTTTTCAGTATTCTCTATAGAGTTATAGTATTTGTACAGCAAACATGTGTACAACTTAATACAACAAGTACGTGTCCGTGTGTGAAAATTTAGTATAAAAAAATGTTGATATTCAATGAAAATGGTCGTTCAGAGGTTGGCAGCGGCAAAAAGCTCTGAGCATGACAGCGGAAAGAATAATTTTGTTTTAAAAAAAAATAGAAATGAAGCTGAGAGTTTACCCACTACGTGATCGAGTTTTTTTTTAAAAAAAAATCAAATTGAACTAACATAAAAAGGAGAGAGAAACACTCCATGGAGGTATTACCCGTGATTATGTGCATCGCCTATGAACCTTTTTTAATTTAGTTATAAACTGATTGTCAATAAGATTATAAACCTTATTCGAATGGGTTATAAACTGCATGTTTACAAGTTATAAACTTCGTTGTAATTACTTTAAAATTGGGCATAAGCAATTTACAATGAGGAAAGAGAACCGTGAAAATAATTCAAAAATCTAGCAGTTTTTTATTTTTTTAATATGTTACTTTTATTTATTTTTTCAAATTCAAAAATAGCTTTTTTATGATTTGATATGTGCAGCTTTTTTTCTGACTTGATAAGTCAATTTTTTTTTAGTTTTTTTTTAAACGGAACAGTAAGAGACACGTTTATATTGTATCATGTTGTACATATGGTTGCTGTACGAATACAATTACTCTTCTCTATATCCCTAGTATCACTATAAGTATAGTCATTACGTGAGATTTTAGTCAAAATCACTACACGTTCAGCTTTTCCAGAACAAATTTGAGAATTTTTGTTCTCCTTCCCAAAACACAAGTAATTAAAAAGAGAATTAGTATTTTAGAAGTTCTAATATCCGGTTGTTTTACTGTTGGGGAGGTTCCAAACTTATTTTTAGCCAACAAAATTATTACTTTTATTTAAACGTAATTCTTTTCAACTGAAAAATAAACAGGCTCTAAGTTGTTATGGTGTAACGTGGCATGTTATAGAAATATAATTCATATCTGTATAAAATTTATTTTCATTTTTAGTATACAGTTATTAAATTCTCTCTATATATAAGCAACTTGACAGTGTGTATATAAACAGTATAGTATAGTCTTTTTATATGTGAACATTAATTGTATTCACTTTACAAAATAAGAGTGTGGATGTGGATAGTATTCTTCTAGACTTGGTAATAATGTAAATGAATAGGTTCCTCTTTGCGAAAAGGGAAACCTACAAATGTGGTTCATATTATCGCAGAGCAGACGTGGAGAATTCGCCACGTCTATAGTTTTCTGTTTGTCTTTAAACAAAAAAAATACTATAATTCTATTGGTTTTAGGGGCATGTCCGCATGTGCTTGCTTTGTATTTTGTGAATTTCGTTTAGGTCATCATGATATCATATTAGCATTTGACATTTCATTTCCGGATGGATAGATTATATTATAGGTAATATTCATTGGTTAAGAAACAATTTGATGGACCTCAAAAGTTGAAACTTTATGTATCACTCTCCTATTAATTGCTTTACTCAATTAAGCGGTGTCAGATATACAATCACTGTTACTTTCATTTAACATGGTATTTAAATAGGAACAAGGGACAAGAAAATTTAAGTGGTGTTGGAAAATCATAGGTAGTACTTAATATTGAATCATTGAATAAGAAAGGAAAAAAAAGAAAAAAACTCATACCTTACTGAACTTGTCTTTGTCAACAGTGGTCTATTCATTAGTATGGTCGAGATTCCATTCGACTGTGATTGTATGGGGGAAAAAATTCTATTGGCCCTACTATATACTGATTGAGAAATGAAGTTGGTATATTGAAAATTTTACCACACTAACTTTTTTTTAAGATTACGGTATCCTTCGTAGGAAACATTATTATTTGAGTCTAGTAGAATCTTTATGGACGATTATATTTTTAGGGCTCGAATTCTGAGACCACTGATTAAACGGGAACACGCGAATAACCTCTTACGAGCTGATTCACGTGATCAGTATTATATTATTTTTCGTTTGAGATAATAAAATAAAAAATATAATAAAAAAAAGTAAAAATTTCCTTTTGAGTTCCAAACGTCACAACATTTAAATCAGTTGTCGGCCGCTTAACATGATTATCTTCTTTTTTTTTCTGTACTTGAGACCGGCTATATAATGCAAATAGGCGGAGTTTCTGTTTTATTTTTATATAATAAAATATAATAAGAAAGCATATATTCTAAGGCACTGTTTAAAAAAAATTTTAGGATTAAATATATTTTTAGTCCCTCCAAAATACACTCGTTTTTATTTAAGTACCCCTAAATATTTTTTTAGTTTTTTGTCCTCACAAAATCATTCTTTTTAAAATTAGTACTCGTCGTTAGACTAACTTAATAGTTTGTTGATTTGACTATTACCATCTTAGCTAACGTGATAATCTCCTTCTTCAATTTCATTTCCGTGACCTCATATCAATCAAAGATCACTTTACTTCTTAACAACGATCTACAACTCCCTTGATACACATATGAGCCAAGTAGACCTCATATCAATCAAAGACCGCACTTGCTATAAAAAAAGTGAATCTCTTCCACACTGTTATTACTGTTAGCAAAATATAAAAATCATGTAATGTTTATAAGGTGTAAATAGAATTTACTAATACTCATCTACATACTATGATTGCCCATTTGTCTTCACGGTCAAGAAAGAAAATACCAACAATTTGGTCAGTGTAACTATGAGAGAGAGAATTCTTCTATGGAAATTTGCAACAGGAAGGAAAGGGAAAATAAAATTGTATGAATGAACATGACAAATAACACATCTCTTAAATTACAGAGTGGTCCTCTCAAAATTGATTGTTTGATACCACTTTACTTCTTATCCTACACACATTGTGATGCTCCTCCTTATCCTGCGCACCCTTTCTGCCACTTTGTCATATAGAAACAAAATCCACACAACAAAAAATGACTTACACACCCATCTACCAATTTCACCATTCTCATCCTCTAAAGTTGAACCATAATTGCAAATCCAACCAAGAGCCACCATGTCATCAAGTGGAACCATTTGGAGCTATGAAGAAGAAAAAGCATTTGAGAATGCCATCGCTATGCATTGGATTGATGAGGCCTCAAAAGAGCAATGGGAAAAGATTGCTTCAGCTGTCCCTAACAAAAGCATGGAAGAAGTGAAGCAACATTACCAGGTACTTGTAGAAGATGTAAGTGCAATTGAGGCAGGTCATATATCATTTCCAAACTATGTTGCAGAGGAAACTACATCTTCAAATAAGGATCTCCATGGCTCTTCCAAGTCTACAACTTCAGAAAAGAGATCAAATTGTAATTATGGAAGTGGGTTTTCTGGATTAGGACATGACTCCACCACACATAGTGGTAAAGGAGGATTATCAAGGTCATCAGAACAAGAAAGGAGAAAAGGAATTCCATGGACAGAGGAGGAGCACAGGTACTTCCTAATAATCTAATTACATTTACAATAGACTCAATCATACATATTGCTCCTTTTACTCTCGCAATAAGATACTCCTCTTATTTTATATGCTCCATGTATGTATATTTAATATCTAGATATATGTTGATTATGTTCCATTAACCATATAAGCTATGTGTGTACTAAATTTCATCAAATGGGATTTCAGGTAATATGAGAAATTAAAAAGTTCTCTTTTTAATTTTTCAGGTTATTTTTACTTGGTCTAGACAAATTTGGAAAAGGAGATTGGAGAAGCATTTCAAGGAACTTTGTGATTTCTAGGACTCCAACTCAAGTGGCAAGTCATGCACAAAAGTACTTCATAAGATTGAATTCCATGAATAGAGACAGAAGGAGGTCTAGTATACATGATATTACAAGTGTAAACAATGGAGATGTGGCTAGTAATCAAGCACCAATTACAGGACAGCATAGCAGCACAATCCCTTCAAGTACAATGGCTGTAGGACAATCACTGAAGCATAGAGTACATCAGCCCCATATACCAACTGGTTTAGGCATGTATGGAACACCAGTTGGGCATCCTGTGGCTGCTCCTCCTGGCCATATGGCATCTGCAGTTGGGACTCCAGTCATGCTTCCTCCTGGACCCCACCCTCACCCTCACCCCCATCCCCATCCCCATCCCCATCCTCATCCACCTTATGTTGTCCCTCTTGCTTACCCAATGGCACCTCCAACAATGCACCAATAACAATTTTTTTTTTCATGTGTAGTTAGTTTTAGCATGGACTCAAGGGAAGCTTCTTTTATGTGGAAAGTGAACTCTGTTTTGTTAATTGTATGTAGTTTATGCCAAGAATTTGTTGAATCCAATGGTGCTGAGTTAATATGTAATATAGACTATATGTTAGTTGGTTTAATTTTGTAACTTCCCCCTTGGTTGGTGGTGGATGTATTGCTAAGAATTGCCTAATTGTACATATGGAAATAAATATGAATTTAAATACCAATGAATTGAAGCAATTAACTTTTCTTTGTTATTAAGTTTGTCATGTCTCTTTTGCCTCAAGACCTTTCACTCCTTTTCAGAGTCCAGAGATACCAATAAACAGATTTTTTTCAGCCTTGAAATACATATTTTTAGGCACTCTCCTAACCATTCAAGGTTCTAGGATGACTTTTACTTAGGGTATGTTTGTGAGCTGAATTTTGGAGGGGAAGGGAGGGAAGGGAAGGGTTTATTGGAAGCCCTTCCCCCCTTTGTGTTTGTGAGCTTGAGTATTTTATAAATTATTTCCCTCCTCTTCTTCCCCTCCCTTCTCCCTCTAATCCTTCCATTTCCCTCCTCTCTAAACTCACAAACACACTCTTAAGGGAAAGGATAAAGAGAGAAGGCAATAGATGCCGTGAAGATGGGACTGGTAGAGAAGCAAGGAAATGAGTGAGAGTGGCCACTTACTTGGGATTATTTAATTAGAGTAATGATTGATACACCATATTTTTCTCTATTTCTTTCTTTTTATATCACCTATCATATTTATAACTTTTTTCTCCTTATTTTTTATCTATCTCGTCTATACATGTGAATGTGTAAACCAATCATTTCCCATTAATTAATATCGAGAAAATTAACTTATTTTAGTTTAGAATTTTTATTTTATTTGTTCATCTCTCCATTAGTTTATTTTGTCCTTTTCAAGTTATTACTCAAACACTTGTTTTTTAAGGATATGCACACGAATTAAGAAAATTTTAAATGTGTCTAAATTTATACAATCTTTACTAAAAACACATTGGTTTATATTTCATCTATTTCATTAAAGAACATTAGAAACATATAAAGAAAGAGAGTACCATAAAGACTATCGTATTATCTTAAAAGAGAAGAAATGAGAGATATAATTATAGTTTTAAGTTGGGAAAAAAACTATAGTCTTGGATTAATTAGTTGAGAGATATAATAGAGATATAATATTAAATAAGGGTATAGTTAAAAAAAACAAAGAATTAATTACTCTTGGATTTCTAAAATAAGAGTTTTAAAACATAAATAAAATGCTAAAATAACAAGAGTTTTGGAACGGAGGAAGTAAAAAACAAACAAAACAAAAGGTTAGTTTTGGAGTTTTGGTTTATATCACCATTGTACTTAAATGAATACATTAAGTGTTCTATATGTTTAAGTCCAATGTACATTAATGTTATGTATCCATTTAATCTTTAAAAATGAAAATGATAAAAAGAACAACTGTTTGAAGTTATGCAAAAGCTTGAAGAGGAAATATAACATGGTATTCTCTTAATGACAAAAGTTTGAGTTATATACCGAAAATGTCTCGTAGCATATCTATGTGAAGCTGGAAGTTATGTCCATGCATTTTAATTTAAATAAGAAATCTTTTATTAACATAGTGAATTTGAACATTGTCTAAAATATGTAGTGTTATCTTTCAATGCTAGATTTCAAGCATTTCAATTTGGCAGTGGCTTTGGATCCAACTTCAATGGTTTGGAAGCTACCTTCCCAAAGAGGCATTTGTCAAACTGAGCTATTTGTTGGTCTAGGGAAAACTAGATTGATACAAGTTAAAAGAGAAAGGTCAAAAGATAACAACGGAGGAGTTGAGAATAGTTCAGATTTGCTAATATTTCACTATAATTTCTTTTTCTAAAATTGTGTGGCTGGAAAATAGAATTATAATAAGTTGATGATAAACGGTCATTCTACTTGTTTATATATAGAAATTTGAGCTATTTTCATTGTAATTTTGAGTAATTCAAGTGTGATTTTCACCCATTTTTCTATACTTTTACATATTGAGTACTTTACTTTTGCATATTTAACATGTTGGTTGGTAAGAAACTTGAACCTATTCCAAAAACTATATATATATTTTCAAGCATTTTTAATGAACTAAATTTTGAAGCATGTCGATGCGAGTTACCTACCTGGCTTTATGTCAAGGTATGTGAATTTTTACACACATCAGAGAAGAGAGGGGAGGAATTGGTGGCTTTATGTCTTCCTCTGCTCTTCCATCTCCATCTTCTCACTCATTGCATTGCATCTCATACAAGAAACGTTGCAAACTCCAAATCATTTCAGACAAGATCCATATATATCGCTCAATAAAGTTCGTTTCATCTTAATGGGCGCCAAACAAGAGACATGTCAAACTGTTTGCTTCCATTGTAAGCTGCTTTATAACAGTAGAGATGTAACCAAAGATGTATTGATTCCCCCAACCCCAAGACCCATTCAAATTACCACTTAATATTACTCCACTTAAACTATCTCAATCAATTACCTCTTGCAAATTACACCAATTGGCTATTGCTTGGATTGGGAATTTGGGATGTCTAAGTAACAGCTTAATCAAGTATCTTGCTTCTGTGTCATCTTAACTCAGAAATGTTAGAAGCATCCTTTCATTACCTATACATGCAAAACTGGTAGATAAAGCTTACTGTTCCAAGGGGAGGTCCTAACTAGGCACATGACAAAGGCTTGTAAATCCCGCGTATTCATTGGACCTGAGACCTGCCCAACCCTAAATTAGGGCAACTATCCCTTCATTTCAAATTCTCTTCTATATATAAGGATTACTATTGACATGCAAGCACTTGAACTCCAAATTCAAGAATGGGTAATTCTACATGCATCAAATTGAAAGGTGAAGCTTTACAAAACCCGGAAATAATTTAAAATCAGTAATAGATTCTACACTATTCAGAATTTAAACCAAAATTAGAAACTTTTCAGATTACAAACAAGAGAGGCAATGAAAACAAAGGATAACAGGAAACCCCACATCTCTTCAAAGTTTATACTACCGTTTACCAGTTCGCTTTTAATTTTAAATTCGACTAGAAAGTTATTTAATTTCTAACTTGGTCTATTCCCCATGTATTGGTAGCTTTCAAAATATTTAAACAAATAACTGGGAAGTCATTTACATCCTCTACTCCCCCCTTCCCAATTTCTATCTCAACCTCCCGCACAAATCTGCCATATGCAAATTGTCCAGAATCAAGATGGAATATACATGCTGATAATTACTAGGTATTCCTGGACCTCAAAATTCATCAACTCAACAAAACCCCTTTGATTTTACACTAAGATGGCTAATTGTCATGTGCTGACAACTACTAGGTATTCCTGTACTTCAAAATTCATCAGCTCAACAAAATCCCTTTGATTTTACACGACGATGGCTGTTCAGGAAGTGGAATAAGAAACGTTTTCGCCCCCACCTCCACCACATTGGTACCAGGACTCGGCGTCCCTTCTTAATCTGTTTTCCTGCAAATAATAGTAATCAGGCAGTTAGAAATGAAGCTTCCCAAGAAATACAACATTCTTATATCTATTTCAGAAGTACACAGTATTTTAGAAATGCAGGAGATGAGATAGCAAACTTCACCCTCCCCGCAGGTAATCCCACCATTCCTCCCCAGCTAGACAAAATATATCAAAATAAAACAATTTCTAAAATAAATAAGACTGAAATTCATTAAATAACAGACAATTCCTCACTTTTTTTTCCAAGACAGTACATTCTCCATTGTGACTGCAAATTTGAAAAGATAGGTCCCAAAGAAGGCCAAAAATTCATCTGAATTTTGAGGACATCCAGAACAGTTTGCAAGCCAGATTTGGAAGGGAAACTATTTTCTAGTTCACATCCAGGACTCTCACCCAGCAATACCTGATCCAATAGAACCCAAGTCAGAAATAAAAAAAAAAAAAAAAAAAGAGTAAGCTCTGATATTTCATACTCACGTGTCACTATCAAGCAATACATTACATATTTACATGAAAAATCTAAAAGACCACCCAACTAGACCCTTTATACTGAGAAGGGAAAAGGAAAGAAATGAAAGAGGAGGCATGCCCCAAGCAGAGATATCACCACAGTACCTTGATCACTGCTGTTGCAGAAGATGATATAGAACGGAGATTATAGCTGCAAAGAAATGGATTTAAATCAACTTGGAAGTGAAATTCAGAGCCTGATAGAATAAACAAGTATTAAAGGCATGAGCTACAAACCCCCCCTCAAGAATAACAAGCAATTTTCCACCAGAAAGGGCATTTAGCATCTGTGTCATATATGCATAGCCAGAGGGAGTAACCTGCATCATTGGTTAAAGTTTCAATGTAAACCCCATAAAATGCATATTTATTATAGTCAAATTAGGTTATTCTGATTTAAGTATATTTAATGTTTTTAAACCTCAATAAAAAGAAAAAAGTAGAAGATTGTTCAAAAATAGAAAATCAAACAGTAATGCAGATTAAGTTCATTATATGGTAAATTGATGTAATTTATTGCATGGTCCTGCCAGTGATTTTAATCCAATTAAGCAGTTCACCCAAACTGAAAAAGGCTAACATGAGATAAAGATTGTGTTAACAAAACTCTTACATCACAACATCCTAGGGGATCACCTCTTGCAGCATCAAATCCAGCTGATATTATGGTAAAATCTGGAGCAAACTCAGAAGCTGGAAAAGCATGTAATTCAACATTAATGTTTTAAGCAGAAAACATACTATATTTCAAAGGGGGACGAAAAATAGAAAAGAATAAAATACCAAGTGTTGAACATAGACTCAAGTCATCATTTATTTATTCACTTCAAAAAAGGTATGGTTCTGAAACTATTAACAAATCCAGCTTCTAGAAATCTAATAAAATAAATTTTGATAGGCCACAATATATACAAACCTATAGGAAGGACAACATGCTGAAATGCAAAACTGTAATCATTGTCACCAACTCCTCCTCGACTCCATGGAATATTCACACAGTATCCTTCTGCACCCATACTACCAACCTGAAAAGATGAAAATGAACTTACGACCACTTCTCAGAATTCAAACACATTAGCCAGCTTTCCTCCTATAATTCATGAAATACAATGGTCAAAAGACTGTCAAGGTTGAACAAGAAATACAAGATACTAGGGCCAAACAGATGAAACTTTTAAAGATCTCTGGACATTCCACACCCAAAAAAGTGTCCAGCAAAAAGAGTTGAGAAGCAGATACAAGAGACAGACTAAAAATCTACTTGACCTAAAGCAGATGGCAATAACAGACATAACATTATCAGGTCACAAGTTCAATAATAAGCATCTCAATGGTATATTCATATCAGCAGATCACCTTCCGGAAGTTTATGGGGAACATCACTCTGAACTCTAAATAACCAATTTTCATCCATAAAACCTATAAAATTAATAACCATATGTACAGGACAAGACTGAAGTCTACCCACTTGTTCAAGATTACCCTAGTAACATTTTCTGATACAATACTTTCTTCGTCCCAATTAGTTTTTAAAAAAAATCTTCACCCAATAAAAAATAATATTTCCACCAATACCAGACCAAAAAGCACCTGGCTGAGTTGGCCAGCAGCAGCAGTTTAATTTGAAAATGTCTTCAGTCAAATACCTCATCAGCAGCTCCAGTACCAGGATAAAAATTTCCTCCCTCATGTCTATGCAACGATATATACAAAACCTACAGAACAAATAAAACTCATCAGCACCAGTAAAATTATGAAAATGTTAATGGCCAAGCTCCTAAAGCCACAATAAAACTAAATTTTAAAAGAAAAATGAAAAACATTAATGTGGAAAACCTTAAAGCTGGATAAAATTAGTGCATTGCTAAAACTTCACAGAAACAGCAGAGGAAAAGACCAAACAAAATAATAATTAAACACAGCTCACTTACTGATTTGTTTTGATCAAATATTTCTTGTGTCCCATTTCCATGATGAACATCCTGTAATAAACATGAACAATCAACTCATACTTCAATAACTTAGTCCATGCCCCATTAAGAACTGCCTTCAGGAAAATCACAAAATTTCACTGACATATCATGAGTTAAGACATTACCCAATCTAAAATTAGCACCTTCCTAGCCCCTGCAGCCTGAGCTGCCAATGCTGCCACTGCAGCATTATTGTGAAGGCAGAATCCCATTGCATGTCTTACACCAGCATGATGACCAGGAGGCCTAACCTGATTTAGTTAGAAACAAGCATTAACTTATTAATACCAAATCTTAAATTGTTTGGTGTGATGACAGTTATCAGCAGCAACTCAATGTTTCATACCAAAGCAAATCCATTTTTGGCACGCCCAGAAACAATTGCTGATGCCAGATCAGCACATAAGCCAGCTGCCAACCTAGCAGCACATGCTGAATGCTCATTGGCATATGTGTCAGATGTGAAATAACTGCAATTACACATGAGATATTACTCATACTTAAAATATCCTCCCACATAAAGCAAGAGCATTAAGCATCTGAACACTAAAGCATTTAATGAAATCCAAAAAAGCATTTGCCATCAATTAGAGGATCAGGATCCAGGAAAAGGAACATATGGGACTTGACTCAATGGCAAGTGGAGATTTCTGGTTAGGTATAAAAATCAGCAAAGAGGACCAATCAGAGTACATTTGTATTAAAAGCAACACATCTACATCAAAAGGATAAAAGGAAGAAGAAATAAAGTATGCATTAGATAGAGAGGTAGAGAGAGATTAACACACCTGGATAATAAATTGCTTGTAACATCAACAGATTCAATATGCTCCAAGGAATGAACCTTCAATTCCAATATGTTAAAGGGTTAAAATTTAGTGATAATCCAATTTTACTTCAGGGATTTACTGTTAGTAAAAGGAAAAAGGGGAGGAGGCAGAAATTGAAACCTAAAGTTGTCCTATTAGCATAATCACAGAATCTGAAAAGACAACTAGCAACAATTTATTCTATTGACATTTTTGAGCTGGAACAAATGAAAAACCAATACTAATACTAATAGTAGTGATTATTAGCAAGGTTGTCAAAATTGCAGGTCATATCCCATTCGCACAAAAGATCATGTGTTGGTAGGATCGTGTGGGATCAACAGGGAAGATAGTGAAATCAGTGGAATCGCCAACCTTCATGAGTTGGTAACCTGCAAGTCTGACAGGTTGAGCCGAGGACCCGTGATAACAGGTTGAGCCCAGAACCTAAGTGAACTTCTTAACTGACCCATGCATCTGTTTTTCATCTCCGTTTTATGACTCTGTTCTGGACTGAAAGTTCAATTTCTCTGGATTTGACAGCAGCCCGTGATAACAGGTTGATCCCCGGACCCAGGACCTAAGTGAAAACCTAAACTGACCCATGCTATGGTTTTCATCTCCGTTTGATGGCTCTGTTCCAGACTGAAAGTTCAACTTCTCTGATTTGACAGCAGTCAAAGAGGGGAGCTGTAATGGACTAATTGTGCACGTTTTGGTGCAGAAAAGGGAGAGGGACACAGTTGGCAATGGTGAAGTGTGGGTTTTGGTCAATTTCATGGGGTGCATGCTCTCTAAATAAAGGAAAATGCAAAATAATGAAATTGTTTTTTTTTTTTTGTGTTGTTAAAAATCTTATGCATTTTATATTAGAAATGTTGACTCAACATTAACTGTGAATAATAAATTGCAAACATTTTTATTTATTTTCAATTTAAGTTTAATCTCTCTGTGTGAGTACTGAGTAGATGTCAATTACCATAGTAAGTTCTTCTCGAGTGATTTCCCTAGCAGAAATTGAATGGCATCTTCCAGGAAATATACCTGCATGACACAAAATTGGCACATTGATGCAGTGGGTCCATAATACTGTTAAGCATAAATTTAAATTGAAAGGAAATCAGTAGCAGTTCTAAGTTGTAAATTTTGATATGACCAAAAAGGAATAATCACAAAAAATACTTGCAATAGATAAATACCAGCTCTAGCAAGACTAGCAGCAATGGCTCGAAGACGATCTGGCCTTTCAGGGTGTGGATGTGATTTCATTTCAACCTACAGTAACCAAACAACCGCCACAAAAGATATTATGACATAAACCGACATACGCAATTCCCTGAAAAAAGACACTCAGATCATTGTATTGCATGCATAAAGTGCACAAATGTGTTGCCAAAATTCAGACCATGGCTCAAGCAACTTAGCAACCTAGCTTTTCCAATTTAAAAACAAGGGGGAAGGCAGAAGGGACAGAGCGAAATAACAGAAGATCCATTTCCATCCATTCAAGATGCCTTCCATGATATAGATTTCAGATAATAGTTTAATAGTAAAGGATGGAACTTTTATTAAAGAGTGCATCCAGAAGATCACTGCGGAAAAATTATTTAGACAGATAGGAATATATTTGTTGGAAAAAAAATTCCCTAATTTCCACACTAATTTCAGGCATGGTTTTGTTTTGCCTTCCAAAGAAACAGAAAATACTTGCAATTCTAAGGAGATCATTATGGGTAGTACCAGACAGAGAACCAGAGAGAATAAGGGAGAGATGGTGCAGTAAATAATTAGACACATAAATGAGTCGACGCTATATTTTATGTATTTGACTTTGATACAAAATGACTTCATTATCTATCAAATTTGCTTTGTTATCAAATTAAACTGATAGAGTTAACTTATAGAAAAGTTAAAACTGATTTCAAAATTGCAATATGTAGAAAAAATAATATAATAAAGTGCTGTTTCTTAAAAGTAGGAAGTGAGTGTAACAGTTGGGCCCTTGTGATTAATTTGCAAAAAGATTTTATTCTTTCTACTTGCAATTGAAATCAAACTCTGGGTTATTAGGCAAGGAAAAATTAGAATCCAAGTGGAGGAATCCCCTTCCCATAAATACACATATGTAATATCAAAAACATTACAAGTTACAACACTATGTAGAACACAATGATAGTGTACATCTCAATATTGGTATCAAATATCAATGCTTTTAAAGATGCCAAGATATGAAATAATATTTCAAGGCCTTACTTCATTTAAAGGGGAGACAGAAAGATCTTGAAAACAATTCATAATGATTGAAATTTACAGCAAAAGTGGTAATCTTGAAATACTTAAAAGTTTACTAGAAGACAAAGCATAGACAAATTTAAAAAATCATTAGTACATAACATACACACTTGAGTATGTTTGAAATTATTAACTAAATTAGAAAATAGTTGATAGTATTAAAAAAAATAAAGTTAATACTACACATAATTAAAAATAGAAATTAACTGGAACTAAATATTTCCAATAGAATTAGATCCTCATAAAGAAAAAGCCCTATTTTGACATATTATCAACTGACATCTGCAGTCTGCTCACAAACAAACTAGTTAAACATTCCTACTCTAGACTGAGTACTGACATTCCTCTTTTCCAGTTCAACATTTTCAAAGAGCACAAAAACAAGACATGGAAACACTAGTGAGTTTTATGATTGGATATTAATCCAAATTGACAAGGTCTATATGTGCTAGTGGGCTACTATAGAGCATAGCATCAATTGTGAAGTGGAATGAACAAGGGAATAAACGAGACAAGCAGAACCATACTTCTGAATGTAACAACATTCTCTCATCAAAGCCAATTGCCGTAGAACTATTTGTTGCTGATTCTTGTAAGCAAGCATCTACAAAGATAAGGATAAAACTGATATAAATTTGGAATTTAATGCCATAATAGCACAAAAGATCACATAACAATCATATAATAATGATAATATCTTGAGTAAGTATCAATATAAGGATTCAGAAAAAGCATTTAAAAGATGAGTAAATTACACTAACCTCTGAAAAACCTATAGAAATAACTCCTTTAGTTTCAAACAATACACTGAACCCCCTTATTTTGATTTTATAATAAGGGATACCCAACCTATATAAACTTCTTTTGACAGGGACACCCTCTCCATACAAATTTCCACACAGATTAAAGAGAAAAATACACTGAGCTCCATTGGATTTTGTGTATCTTAAGTACACGGTAGGCTCCTATTTTCAACACCAACAACCAAAATTCCAACTTGAAAACTACTACCCAAAGTTTTGATAAATTATATTTTTTCTTGATCATGTTATTCAGCTTCTTTTTATTCACGTTGCCTTGAACAGGTAGGATCAGATATAGCTAAGGGCTAAG
This sequence comes from Sesbania bispinosa, assembly GCA_026901365.1. NCBI lineage: Eukaryota > Viridiplantae > Streptophyta > Magnoliopsida > Fabales > Fabaceae > Sesbania > Sesbania bispinosa. The sequence continues at coordinate 194,592 of QLOH01000403.1, read as the reverse complement.
ATATGCTTTTAATTAGGTTCCTTCCTATATGAAGGGTTTTTTAAAAATGTAAGGAGTTAGTTCAGACTTTCTTAATAAAAGATGTTTTTCATCTATATTAATATTCCCTTATATGTTAATCAGAACACCAAACCCTCTACCAGTTGTGTAGCAGATCTCATTGTCCATTCTTTTCTCTCCTTATTCCTCTTGAGTGCTACTGATTTAAATCCAGGCCTCCCATCCTATATCTCCCCAACCCACTCCAAATGAAAAACCAAAATAAGGAGGAGCAACCACAGAGTGATTATAAATGTTAATGACAAGAAATAGAATTTCAAAAACAATAATGAAACATCATGGCTATGACAGCTTCACATGAACAGCCATAAAGGCAACCATTTGTCAAGCTTGGAAAGAACAGTTTGACAAGATTCCTTCCTGAAACCAATATCATTTATAGTACCTAAACAAAGTATAGAAAACCATTTTGACTCAATTTTAACAATAATAGAATTATTAACCAAACATGCATATGCACCTTTCAGTCCTTTTGTATTAGGCTGGACCTCAGGCAGATCCTCATCTTGTGCAAAGGGAGATGCAAAAAACCCACAGCTAAGGATTTTAGAATCTTTATGCTCCCTACATATCTGCACATGGAAGATAGAACTAAACTATTCGCAAAAATAAAGTGCATCATAGCAATGATGGGATAATAGCTAACCATTAAATACAGACAACTAGATCATTATAAATAACTATCCATAAAAGAATAAGATTTCATATATAAAAGAATTCGTAATAATAATTAAAAATAAAAAGTAGCATAAAATGGAAAGGTAAATTACAAACATACATTGCAATGGACAACATTGTCTAGGTTAACCATAGTACAATTTTTGCAGAACCACTTTGCTACTTCCACACACTTGTGTAACTGAAACGGCTCCCAATCACTGTCATCCTCATCCTCATCGTCAAACATGCCTTCATTTTGATACATGTCCTGGAAAGTTAATTCTTTCTGCAGCCTGGCCCTTTTTGGCTGCTAAACAACACAGTCCATCACACATGAAACTTAAGTAAATAAGGGTCCAGCAGACATATTTTACATAAACGATATGCGCCTGCACACAATATACATTATGGAAGCAATAATTTGATAAACGTGAATAAGGGTCTAGCAGACACATACAGCATCAGGGTGTGAGTGTGACAGCTCCTCAGTATGGTCTGCAACTGCGTCATTGCCATCAGAAAGCAAGTTCTCACCTCTTCCTATAAACCCTTCAGAAGGAGCTTGATCAGCTTGCTTGTGAAGACTGTTCTCAGCTTCCCTACTTGTTTTACGATTCATTTCAAGTGCTCCAGTACCCATAAATATATTCAAAAACCTAGCAGTTACCACAATTCCCAAATTGAACCAATGTCACCAGAATTACGTAACAACACAAACAATGACCCTAACGCAGTACAAATGTTTACAGAAAATGGAACATTTTGTTTTCTTGTCCAAATGGAACTATGACATAAAGAAAAGAAAATTAACCGAGAGAAAGAGAGAGAGAGCACGGAGAGAAGGAAGTACCTTTACAAAGGAACGGTAGCAACTAACTATGAATTCAATAAGAAGGGTTAGGGGACAAGGGTTGATAATGAGATCTGGGTGGGTAACTGTAGCTTGGGAGCCTTTGAAAAGAGGGTTAAAAACAAGGGGAATGGAAGCACACAGGAAAATGAGAGAGAGAGCGAGTGAGAATTACCAGTTACCGGTTCGGACCAGCAGCGACGCACTGTGCGAAATTCACCGAGTGCGTCGTGGTTTAGGGTACCAAGGGAACAAACAAACAATATATATTTTCCTTTTTTGTCTGAAAATGGGATTGTAAATTAAAAGGGAGATCCTTTTAGCACCTTTTTTTTCTGTTTGCACCCCTCCCCTTTCTCTTTTCTAAATTACCCACCTCAATCTCCCTTCCCACCTAAAGCTAATAAAATGGGTTAGTTTGGCCAACATTTAAAGGCCGGTAAAAATATAAAGTTCAGACACTTATTTTAAAAGCTCAAATAACTCTCGAGTTATTTAGTTCAGCCTGATAAAGTTCGCTACACCTGAAAATGTCAAGTAGCCCACAAAAAAATCGGACTACCCACAAAAAAATAAGGTCTGGACACCTATTTTAGAGGCCTGAATAACTTCCAGACTTTTTAGCCCCGACCCGATAAAGTCTGTTATCTGCATTGTGCCAGACCAGGTAGCCCAAATTTCAAACTCTACCCCACCCCACCTCCACTGCCATCCTTCCTTATGACCACCACCATCGTCGCCGCCTCACCCCAACCCGTCATTTCCCCACCCCACTCCCTTTTCTCCCCATCATCCCCCTACACCACTCTCGTTCTCCTGACCCTATCCCACTGCCATGACTATCATTGATTAAATGTATATATCAAGTGGTTAATGCAAATTGGTGCAAGGTTGCACCACTTTTTAATTGTTGCATATTAAACCAACCCCACATATAAATTTTGTGCAATCCTACATAAGTAAATATTACCTGTTATAACAGGTTATGTAGGTAGATTTTATTTTTATTTTCATTTTTAATTTAAAACATTATTTTTTTTCTACAATAAGACTTGTTCCCTATGATCATTCTCACTAGTAACTTCTATGTCATCCATGGGTCAATTTTTGTGAAAATTATGATTATGTCGAAGTTGTGCTCAACAGATAACGTAAAGTTATATAGAATCAATGAAGATTTTGGATCATGTCGTGGGTATGAGATATAAAACATGTTTTTCGAAGGCTTCAATGTTTTTTATTGTTGGATATTTGTTTCTCTTACTCTACATATTCTAATTTATCATGCATTTTGCTAGGAAAGTCCTTCGGTTGGTTTTTCCATAGTAAGTTTTATATGATCTGCCATACCCTTTGCTCGCACTCCTCAACATTTGTGAGATGGTCGTATAAAATATTGTTAAGGAGTAAGCTTGGTGGTTCAAACAAAACTTTATTTATTGATGAACTTTAGGACTAAAAATACAACAAGGCAAAAATTTATAAAAACTAATTATGTTGCAAAGGTTCCAATCTTTCTTTGAGTAGAAGGTGGATGTGTGAGAATGAGGTAGGTGCCTCACAGCAATCTCACCCAAACTTGACTAGTCGATCTAAGTTGTTATAAATCCGAATTCAATGTGAAATGACTAATTGCATCATTCATTAGAGCTTATAATGCTTTTGTTCACGGGCCATCAGTAGTCCAAAAAAGGTGTTTCTACAACAACTCGAAGGACACTGAGAACTTTCCTTGTAAATGATAATAATTGTGATAAAATCATGTGAGAAGGCAATACGTGTTAATGGGTGTGTTGTTCAAACCATTTAATTTTCTTTATTATTAATTGAAAGAATTATAAATCACTTGGGTGAGATTACACAAGATATTAGTCAGACTCGTAAAATAAACAAGTAGCATTCCTTTATTTTTTATACTTCTTAAGACAATTCTTTTTTATAAAAACATCAAAATGATTGAAAATTTATAAAAAAAAAATCAAATCAAAAGATGTAAACACCAATTTTGACTGCCGTTTAATTTTTCAAAAGAAATAAAGTAAAATAATAATATGATAAATAATAAATAATAAAATAAAAATATTTTCACTTAAAGGTTAGAATTACTGAATTAGGATATTGATTAAATTTGGGATTAAATTTTTTTTGTCAATATTTAGGATTTAAATCAAGATAAAAAATTAAAAAGGAAATAGAAATAAGATATTAGGTGTGGCCTGGGATTTAGATCCTCTATTCCTCTACATGGGTTGGATTGGGTTACGGGTCGGGTTTAATTGTTTTAAAGGAACAGCGACCTCCACGGGTTCAGATATTGGGTTTGTTTTTTACAAAACAGAGCTACCCGACCCAAACTGGTGGGAGCTATTGCAAGCATGCGTGGCAGCAAGGGTTCCTTTCCTTTTCACTTTTTCTCAAAGGCATTTCTAGCCAGTTTGTTTTATCGTTGTTATAGTGCAAAATCATGGTTTCGCAAAATTGATTTTAGGGTAAAATAACATTTTAATCCCTATAAAATACCCGAGTTTTGATTTTCGTCCCTGAATTTTTTTTTATTTGATCTTTATAAAATATTTAAGTTATTTTTTTAGTTCCTGCTGTTGATTCCACTGTTAATTACGAATGTATCGAATGCTCATCACAATTAGTAATCATATGTATTGTACCGTGACACATTACACAACAGTATTAGCCTCCTTAAACACATTCAAAGACTATTTGTGATATATGTGAAGGAGAAAATGTACAAAAAATTTCAGTTCAATTTGACCATGAAATTTGACTCTTTAAATAAGTTTAAGGAAGCTAACACTCTTACATAATGTGTTAGGGTACTTCTGAAGTATTGTTGACTATTATGGGCATTCGATATATCCATAATTAACAGTAGAATCAATATCAGAGACTAAAAATTAGTAAAAATATTGTATAAGGATGGAATAAAAAAAGAAAAATTTTCCAAGGACGAAAATCAAAACCCGAGTATTTTATAGAGACTAAAATGTTATTTTATCCTTGATTTTAAATTACTTCTATCCAACTAACATGCTTCGTAAAATATGTTTTGCTCATCTCAACGATTTAATTTCTACAATCAATTCTAAGGGTATGTTTGGATGGACATCTACACATGTTGGACGTGTGTCCAACAATCGGAAACGTGAGTTAAGCTTTTTCAGATTTGTTTGGATTAACATTCTCAACTCAAGTTTGGAGGAAAACTTGAGTTTATCCAGATGCATAAGGGTCTGTTTGGTTTGCATTTTCATTTCCTGTTTTCTGTTTTTTGGAATTTTACAAAGTAAAAACTGAAAATGCTGGAAACAAAAAAACGTCGTTTCCAGCATTTCCAGTTTTTCCTTTGTAAAAATCCAGAAAATAGAAAACAAAATGAAAACAGAAAATGGAAACAGGAAATGAAAATGCAAATCAAACGTACCCTAAATTTCCTCTCCTGCGTTAATGGCTGGAACGTGAGTCTCAATGTGTGTTCAGTGACAATTTTTTCAGTTTTCATTTTCACCCTCCATGTGTTTTGTAAACTACACCCATAGCAGCTATGCGAGACAGGGGCTAAAGGAGAGGCTGAAGCACTCTGCGCGCAATTAAATAATGCAAGTCATGTAGATGCTTGCATCACAGCTGACAGTGATGCATTTCTCTTTGGGGCGAAATGCATTATAAAATATTTACAACAATACTTTTATGTTGTATTTTCATTTTATTTCTAAGTTTTTAATAAAGTTATATTTTCAATAGTTAAAATGTCATGCATATTCTTAATACGTCTAAATAAATAAAAATTGGTGTAAATATCTTTATTTTTTAGTATTAAAATTAATTATAAATTTTATTTTAATAAAATGAATTCTATATCTATATAACAAACAAAACGCGTCCTTTTAGTAATTATACCTGCAAACTTGATTTATAAAATCTCAATCAAACAATATTCATTTTTTTAAACTTACGTTTACAACTAGGGCTGTAAATGAGCTGAGCTATTCATGAACTATTTGAGCTCGACTCGTTAAATACTCGATCAAGCTCGTTTGTTTAATTAAACAAACAAGCCCAAGCTTGGAATTAGGCTCGACTATTTAAATGAGCCAAGTCCAAACTTTATAAGCTTGACATTAAGAGCTCGTGAATAGCTCGCTTATTATATATATAATAATTAATTAATATAAATAATTAAACTGAAGTAAGATTATTTTAAAAAAAAACATACCGTTATAAGTTTATTTTTATAATAAATAATAAAATAATAATGTAAAATAATTACTCTATATATATGAAAATAAGGATTGAAATATATCTTATATTAATCAAGATGAATTGAATTTAAAAAATAAAATATTTTTTAATTTTTAACTATATATATTTATTAAATACTAAATTCGGTAAACTTTAAAGAAAATTTTCATAAAAGCAAAAACAATGAAATTATAAATGAGCTAAATAAGCCAAACCCAAATTTTTTTTTTAACAAGTCAAACCCAAGTTTTAAGTTTGCTTATTTAAATAAATGAGCTGAGTCACCCATTTTTTCACAAGTCAAGTTTGAGCTTCATATACTCGGCTCGGCTTGGCTCATTTACCGCCCTATTTACAACAAATTATCATCACGTTTATACAAACTCAAATTTCCTTTAAATCACGTTCAATAAATCACGATTACCTAAACTCAAGTTTTCAAAAATATAAACGCTAAGTTCACCGTTCACACTTCTCCCTTTCGGGTACCCTAGCACCTAGCCTGTCTCTTCTTCCCTCACCCACTCACTTCACCTGCGCCGCCTCCGTTTTCCCTCGCGTCATCCTCCCCGCTCGCGGCCTCCATCGTCACCGGCGTCGTTGTCTTTCCCCACAGCCGACCTTTTCTGCACTCCTGTCCGTCTTCTCCAATCTTTTCTGGCTTTCTGCACGCAATTCTGATCCCTCTTCTCCAGTCGTTTCTGCACACGGTTCATTCTTTGCCGCTCGGATCTACTTCTCAGGTACTCTCTCCGACTCTGCTCTGATTCCTTCTCTCTTAATTTGATGGATTCATGTGTTTACAGGTGATTTATTCTCTGCCCCTTACTTGCTTCGTATGTTCTAATAATGCTACTGTTTCTCACATGTAAAGATAGCTGGTTGTTCATGGTTCCATTTGTTCATTCTCGCAAAACTTTTCTTTTTCCTTTATTAAGTGTCAATGGTTGTTGCTGTGGGGAAAAATTGATACTATTTAGTGCTTATCAAGACAACTCGAAGGTATCGAGCAGTTGTTGTGGCATTATAGCTTAGGAAAAGGAAAACAAGGAGATATTTGTTACACTGCCGTCTGCCGAGTTTGGCAATCTTTACTGGTAAGATTTCTTACATGCTGAAATAAAGAGTAGCAAGGATGGGAACAGAGCATGCATGAGTAGGTTGACATAACAGACCTTATATTATATGTTAATCCACTTACAATTTCTTTCTATATCCGTGGTTCTTGGCCTGCTGCTAGCCTGGAATTCATTTACTTTGGAGTTAGAAATGATATACTGGTCAAACAAATTGAGGTTGTTAATGGATAAGTCGCTAACATCTGGAGATTATGTGTGTGAAAAGTTGTTGCCTTGCATTTATGCATGGGGGTTCAGTTATTATGAATTTGTTTCAAAGATTAGCATAGCGATTTTAAAAAATTCGACACTTACAGGTTAAAATAACTAGAAAAGGAAAACCAAAAGAAAGTGAAAACAAGATAGATGGATTTGATGGACACGTTCTCCTAGTAGAAACTGAGCATAAGCTTATTCCTTGATTGCTTATTCATTGGTTTACTTTTTCAATGCTCAACCCCTAGTAAGTTAGTAACACAGCTATTTGAAGTTTGTCTACAAATTCTTATCCACTTACTCCTTTATTGTCTCTTTTTTGCATTGGTTATCAGAATAATATAAGATTATGTTAGCTTTTATGATTGTTGGCATCGTTTCACATAAATCAAATTCAGAATAATTGTTTATTGTTCTCTGGATTTGTGACTTAATTTTAAAACTTATGTGTGAAAACAAACCGTGGGAATTGAAATCCTGTTATATTCACTATTCATGCTTGAGTTTTAGTTTGTTGCAATGACCAAAGTCATTGTTTTGTTTATGCAAACCCATACCAGATGCTGAAAGGCTAAATACTGCCATCTAAGTCACTGCTAAAATTCCTTGTTTTAGGTTCTGTTACTTCTTTGCTATTGATCTTCAACCTGTGCTGAAGTTAGAGGTTTATTGGTGGCAAGGTAGTTAAGATCGAGATCTTACTCAAGATCGGAAAGGGGTCCCAAGATCGTAGATTGTGGGATCGTAACACGGATCGTAAGATCCTACAAAAATACCTAATTCATATTTATATATATGTTGTATGCATACAAATTCATATATATGCATACAAAATACCGTAAATGAGAAAATATATCCTTCAAGGCTTAAATTCAAAATGCATCATCAAACATAACATAGGAAAAGACGGCAGACGGCAGAGAGAAGACCGCACCAGCAGACGACAGCAGAGAACACGAAACAGAGAGAAGACCGCACCAGCAGACGGCAGACGCGCACTCACAGAGAGAAGACGCAGCCACGCAGCAGACGTCGGACGCGCACACCAGCAAAGAAGAGAAGACAGACGCACTCACCAGCAATGAAGAGAAGACGCAGAAGCAGTCTCACAGAGGAAGATGAAAGTCGGAATCGCAACAGAGGAAGATTGAGGCGAGAAAGACGCAGCAGAAGAAGAAACTGAGATTAGGGTTCGAACCTTTTCTTTTAAATTTGTAAGGTAAGGAAACTCGGTGAAATCGCGCGATCCTACCGTTCCTACGATCTTCCTCGTCGATCCTACGATCCTGTTGTGATCCCGATCTTTTTTGTGCACGGGATCGCTCAACCCAGAAAATATCGTAAAATCGCGATTTTACTCATAGTAAAATCGGCGATTTTAACTATCTTGATTGGTGGTATAACATCCTATTATCATATTATGGTAGGCTTCGCATAGGATATAGATACAGTCATGTCTAGCAACACTTATTTTTGGAGAGAAGATTTGGCTAGTTAAATCACTAGCAAGAATGAAGGAGGACAAGATTTGGCTAGTTAAATATCCAATATTGGTTGTAGTTTGTTAATTACTTATTAGTTATTTGCACCGGACTTGTAGTTAACTAGTAATTTGGGACATGTATTATTATTGTTATTTGTTATGCTTATGCTTGTGTGTTTATGAGTAATTTGGGACATGTAGTAATTTGGCTTACTGTTATAAGCTTGTTGTCATAAGCTTTATTGTACTTCTATTTATTATGGTGTTTAGGACTTTGTGATAAAATAACTGCAGTTATAAGCTTATTGTCATAAGCTTAATTGTATTTTTAGCCAAAGAATTTAGCCAAAGAATAAGTACAAATAGTTTGTAGTTAATGCCTAGTGATTTCGCAGCTAAATTTTACTGAAAGTATAGAGAGAATAACCTTGCATGAGTGGACTGACCCACAATTGAGGGCTGGGCCTGGGCCCAAGGTGTACACTTAGCCATCCTAGTCACTAACTTTCTCCCGTTTTTTCAGCTGAGAAACTTACTCGAGAGACCGTCCCATCTTCGACTTTGTTGTCTAAGAACCAAGAGCCGCCACCCAGAGCCAGAGCCACAATACATTCACTGATTCAATCTCTCACTGCATTCCTTTTCGGGCTATTAGCCTCTCAACTCAATGCCGAGCTTGATCTCGTTACATTAGCACTAAAGCTTGGTTTCTTACTCCAGCCTACATTTCAAGTTCGATTTCAAACTTGGTGAAGTCCCGGTGACAGCTGCACACACCCTTTTAGCTCTTTGGATCACCACCCAATTGCTCTAAGCAAGTTCTATCTAGCCCCATTTTGTTTCAGTTGTTTAAGTGGATGTTTGCTCATTTTTTTTTTTGTATGCTTTGTGATTTGTTTGGAGTTGGGTGATTGAGCTTGAGGGTGTGGGTTTTTATCATGGTATTTAATTATGTGGAGTAACCGCCACGTTTTGGGGAATTCTCTGTTTGAGTGTGCTGCTGTATTTGCATAGTTTTCAACATATCAATAAAAGGGATAAATGAATTAGATGCGGCTCCTAGCAATGCTTTTAGCATTCTCATCATTCAGGCTATTTGTTTGATAATACTCCCTCCATTTCATATTGATAGTCGTTTTAGTAAAATAAAATTTTTTCAAAATATGAGTCGTTCTCTAGTTTCTATGTGAGTATTAATGTTAGTTTTTCATTTTTACCCTCCCACTTTTATGGGAAAAGAAACTTAAAAAACTGTGCACCACACTACTCATTAATATATTTAGGTAAAATGAAAAAAAGTGTGTAGTAAATTAATAAGGATAATTTAGTAAGATTACTATGTCTTTTAAGTCATTTATTATTGTTCTTAATTTGTGTGTAGAAACCTTAAACTACTGTCAAAATGGAATGGAGGGAGTAGTACCGTTTTCTTCGTGTTTGTGTACCCATTGAATAAATGGTACACGAGTTCTAATGCTCCATTTTGTGCTGTGACATAACTCATGACTTACACTGAGTGCACTGATTAAACACTTAATGTTATCCAGATTAGTTTATAGGGCCAACGAATTGGCCCGAAAATTATTTTGAGCTTATTAGTTTTTTGGTGTTATTGATGGTGTATGAGCCACTGTCAATCCAAAAGAACTTTTAGAGTGAATCCTCAAATTTCATTCATGAGAAATTTGACCGTAACACATTAGTCTTTGGGAATGTAAAACTCCTATTTGTTCCCCCAGAAAAACTAATACTCTCCATATTAGTCCTTCTTAAGATCTAATATGTCTGCTGCCTAAGCACTAATATGACTTACATTTCTCATTCTTAGGGACTACAGTGAGAATTTTATATTTTTTGGAACTAATGTGCATGCGGCCAAAAATTTTCAGGGATGAATTTGGAGCTTTATCAAACTTCTATAATAACTCAGTTTAGTTTTTTAAGACTGCATAATTTGAGCCAGTTAGACTTTAAGAACAGTACATGTACATGAGCTGCAACTGCAACCATAACCACATTTATTTTTTATGTGCTAAAAGCCACTTGAACTTAGCTCACGTAGTTAAGTAGAGATCTAAATTGAAGTTTTATATGCTGACAAAAATGAAAAGCAAGAGGAAAATGCCCCAAACTGTCCAATAGGAATCTATTTTTTTTTTTTCAAAATATATAGTAAAAATCTGCCAGGCCTCTGTTTGTGATTTGAAGCTAAATAGATACAGAATATGGCATTTGAAGAAATATGGTATCAACTCCTCCACCCTCTAGAAATTTGAGTATAAAAATCCATTGGTGAGTGCTAATAATGACATCCATGAAATTTTTGGGATACTATCTTGCTTGAGCATGTACAATATCTGAAACTATCTTGCTTACTTCTCAAGTGCTAACTTTGTTCACTCCGTAGTTGTTTTGTTCGTTTTTTCTGGCGTTGCGCCCCCTTAAAATCCAAAAGAAAAAAACAGAGGAGAGGTCATTACAATGAAAGTGTAGGATAGGTGGCACATTCTCATAAAAAGGTTTTCTCTCCAAAATTTTAAACTTTCTATTATTCGCTCCTTTATATTCAATTTGAGTCCAAAGGAATCTCTCCCGTTCATTCTCAAACGGTTGAACCAACAAAGCTTTTATATTAATCCACTTGATTTTTTTATTTTAAAAATTTGAAAAAAAAAAGTTTGAATTTATGCTTATTCAATACTATGAACATGTGGCAATCCTTCCTTATCTTTTGGATTTTTTTTATTTATCTTTTGGCTATTTTTGTTTAAATATTAAAACATATCAAATACTAGTTAAAAAGTATTTGTTATACAATTGTATTCCACTTCCTAATATATCAAAGGTTTATTTATGTGTTGACAGCACTTTTCTTTACATTTTTGGTCCATCTACTTTTCTCCATTTGATATTTTAGTCCCCCAAGAATTTTTTAGTGAATTTGGTCCCTTAATTTTTACAATTTTGTAAATGTGATACAACTTTTAAGTCCAAGTTAATAGTTTTTACTAACATGGAACCCATTCTATGACGTGGTTATTATTCTATTTTGGTAGCAAATCAATAATAATTAATTTATTATTTTTATTATTAATATTTTAAAATTATTTAGTCAGCTTGAAAAAAAAAGAGCAATGTCACGTAAGAATTATAAAATGAATAAATATAATTTAAAAACATAAATAATAAAAAAATTAATTAATTATTAATTATTATTTACATTTCATCCTAATTGTAGTAACAATCATGTCATCAAATGGGTTTTACGTTAGCAAAAACCGTTAATATAGATGGAGACTTAATAGTTTTATGACATTCATAAAATTAAAAAAATTAGGGGATCAAATTCGCCAAAAAAAAATCTTTGTGGGACCAAAATGGCAAATTGGGTAAAGTAGAGAGATAAAAATGCAAATAAGTTTATCTGAAATCTTTCTTTTGTAATTATATATCTTTTTAAAATAAAAACTAAATCAACAAAAAATTAAACATATTCTCAAATTTGTAATTATATAAAGAAAGAGTTGTGACTCAGTTGTCAATACATGCCAAAATTGTGGAAAGAGTTTACAGGTTCGATCTTCACTAAACTCACTCTTAGGGAGAGAGGTCGGGAGCTTTAATCTTGAACGTGATTGCCCCTTATAATAGGTGATGTCTCTGGTTAACAAAAAAAAATTGTAATTATATTTTTCTTAAAGATAAAAGACTTATTCAATAATTGAGCTAATAAAATAATTTCAATTGTATCCATTTTCATGCACAAAATATAGTAAATTCACATGATCAATTTTTAATTTTAAGTTTTTAAATACTTTTATATTTTAGTTATTATCATATAATGTGTAATATTTTTAGAATTCCTTGTTTTAAATCAATGACTATTTTGCATAACATTATTTTTGTTAATTCTTTTTTTTAAATAAAAAATAAAATAGATATTTTAGAATTAAATAACTAATTTATAACAGGGTGTAATCATTATTCACAATTTATACACATTATATTCTGAGCCACGCTAGTTATAAATTGTGAACTAACAATTGACATTGACCTTTTTGTGGGCTGCCTTTATGCATGATTTCCCGAATAAGGTTTCATAACTCATAAGAATTGTTTTTATAGATCTTGAGCTACAATTTTAGAATTGTTTTGCCATTCTTTCACAGTTCCATCCTTAGTTGTTCTGTTCCTTTGTTGTTTATAATCTATTAAAAAGCTTGCTTTTGTCAAATTCTCACATGGATTGCTGGAAAAAAAAAAAAAAAACCCTTTGAAATGGATGACATCTTCAAAGCATAAATTATGTTTGTGTTTGTCAAATTTATGTAGATAATTTGTAATATAACCACGATAACTTATTTTTTAATTTCACTGGACCGTGCCTGTCTACTAGTATAACAAAAAAGTCCTAATGACTGACTGAATGAAATTTACGTATCTGTGTGTGTGTTTTGTGTCGAAGATGTAATAATGTTTTTCAAAGTGCCGGAGATGCTGATACTATTTGTTAGTTAAAAACTCAATTTTAAAAGTAAAAAACACTTCGTGAGGGAACGGGTCGGGTATTTGAAAACGGGCCACTCTGCACTGCACTACGTTAAACCCTAACTAACTCGTCGGTGGTTACGGTTGCTGCAGTTCCTTGATTTAAAGCATTGCATTGCGTCGTGGTGTGAAATTTGATTTACCTTGAGTTTTGCGTAATGGTGTTGGACGAGAGCAAGTTCGAGGTGCACTTGAAATTGTGGGCCCTTCGAATACCTTGCCAACTTTGCAAGGTCGCAACACGAATCCTCAATGGGTATCTCTCTCTCTCTGATTCTGGGTAACCGTACTTGCTTCCCCCCCTCTAATTTCAGCTTCGTTGATTTTGCAGTTACTTGCTTGACAAGCCCCGAGTTAAACCCATCACTGAGGACCCAACCTGTCACAAAAACCGTTACCTTATACTCTACGACAAAGTTCAGAATCAAGGTTGGAATTTTCCCTTCTATTGAATATTTATAGTTTTAGGGTATGTTTGCGAGTTGAAGAATGAAGGGAAATGGAAGGTGGGGAAAGGTTTAGGAAACACTTTCCTCCCTTGTGTTTGTGAGTGTAGTTAGATCACAAAGCACTTTCCCCTTCTCCCTTCCCCTCCTAATTCCTTACTTTCCCTTCCTTTCTCTTTCCTTCAAACTCACAAACACACCCTTAGTGGACATTCTTATCTATCTCTGACTTGATTTTGATATGGAGCAGATTTATCCGATATTCCAAAACAAAAGCTTGATGAACTTAAGGGCTTGTGTGAGATTGAAGTTTTGCCTTATTCGTTGACACTAGGTTATTCATACTGGAGTGCAGGTGGGTGCATTGTTCTCTTGAAGTATATTGCAGAGACTGCCTTTTGACTTGATTTATGGATGTTAACTTGCCAAACCAACTATCCTGTTGATTTGAAAATGTCCCTTTAGTCTTTACCCAAGACTATTGTAGCAACTCTGATAAACAATTTTAGGGTAAGTTTATTTGTGCTTAAAAAAGTACTTTTTAAAATTGTTTAAAAAAATTGATTTTATTTTAGAGATTCTTGTATAAGCAGAAATAAATTTTCATTTGGCTACAATTATAAAAAAGCACTTTATTTGTTATAATAAATATTTTCACATTGTTAAATAAATGCTTTCACATTGTAGAAAGATTTTCTCTCTCTTCTATTTTAACTGCTTTTTTCAAGAAGTAACTCTAAGTTGTTTCTTAAAAAAAGCAGAAAACTGATTATTTTCTAATTCTGCTTCTTGAAAAAAGTTTAAAAAACATATTAAAAATTCATATAAGTGATTTTTTTTTTAAAAAAAAAAAGTGATTATTTTAAGAAATAATTTTAAACAAAAGGGCTCTTAATTTATGAATTTTGTTTGTGTCAATAGCATCTTTTCCTGTGTCAAAATCATCAGATCTTTACCCATGACTACATGCTAAGTTGTCCAATACTTTATCCCTCCGTGGTATAACAAATAGAGTTGTACAACTTCTTTCTAGTCTGATTTGTAGTGGACCTTGTAATTGTTTCATCATTTCCCTGTGATGCCTCCATGTTGTCCCGGTTTTTCATTGCAATATTGATGTCAGTTCAGTTAGAAACACTCTTTCTGTGATGATTCATTTGCTTCTTACATTATGCTTTCCTTCATCCTACAAAGATTTACAACTGGCTGACAGATTATTGTATTTGTAGATCATGTGCTGAAGCAGATACTGCCTACTGGAGTGGAAGTGCCTTCATCTTTTGAAACAATTGTTAAGTATATAGAATTTATATCATTTTCTGATTGGCATCTGGCCTTTATTGTATTGTATTATTATACTCTTTCTGGATTTTAACATTTTTTTTTTTAGCTTTTATAACTGTTATTGTTTGTTTTATGTGATTTCAGATTAATTCAATTCATATGCTTTATTAATTCTTTAATATTGATTCTTTCTGAGGAGGGTAGTTAGATTTTCAATTTTGTTAACAATTAATCTGTTTGGTCAGCCACTGATTGTGAACTAACATATGTCCCACTTATACAGGTCAAATTGCCCACTTAAACCTACATGATGAATTACTTCCCTACAAAGATGTTATTGCGAAGGTTATTTATGATGTATGTACAACTAATTTAAGTATTTGAGTTTTAGTTTTAACTCTCTCTTTTTTTTGTCTATTTACTGCTACTAGATGCACTAGTCTTGTTTAATTGTTAGATACAAAATTGTAATGATTATCTTCTCTGAGTCGTGTCTTTTTTAATTGCTTTTGGTTTGGAATAGTCAGCACTACATCTTCTGTCTGGGTATTTCAAAGTAATTATTGCTGCAGTATCAAAATTTTCCACCTTTAAAATCCCTGTTTAGGATTTTTATTTTTACCTGGCTTACTTTATTAATATTGTATAAACTTTTGTAAATTAGACATTATAATCACCTAAAAAATATTAGGCATTATAATCTTTGATCCTGTTAGATTTCATACTACTACTTTGAGGACAATGTGAGTAAAAATGAGCAGAAGAGAAATTTGGGCTGTAAGGTTGTAGGTAACAACCTTGGAAGGAAGTAGGGAAGAATTGAGTAAGGTGTAGAGGTTTTGGATGGGTTGGGATATTCTCTGCATCTGCAGAATTGCCTTGCTTTCTACTTTCTTTTTTTCTGTACTTTAAGTCTTAACTTAGTGTTACCTTTACTTGTAAGGAGTTTGTTCTCCCTATTTTCTAGTGTTCATTCATATCAGATCCATTAGATGCTGTTGCCATGTTAGTGGTTACTGTTGTACTGGTATTCATATTTGATTCTTGTGTGTTTGAAACAAAATGAATGACATTATTACTAATTTACTATAGAGGTTATATTACTATGTGTTTTTATGTTTGAATGACATGCCCTTTCCTTCAAAGATGTCCATGACTCCATTCAAAGATTCATTCACAAATTACATCTTTTTACGGTTCAGCATACTGTATTGTACATGTTTCACCTAATAATTTTCACATTTTCATTATTTTTGCAGAAAAACTATCCCAGAATCAAAACAATTGTTAATAAAGTTGGAACCATAACAAATGAATTTCGTGTTCCAGAATTTGAAATTTTAGCAGGAGAACCTGATATGAAAACAGAAGTGAAGCAATATGGTGCCACTTTTAAGCTTGATTACAGTTTGGTTTACTGGAATTCCAGATTGGAACATGAACACAAAAGGTTAGTTTCAATGTTCCAAACTGGAGAGATCATTTGTGACATGTTTGCTGGTATAGGTCCTTTTGCCATTCCTGCAGCACAGAAAGGATGCATAGTCTATGCAAATGATTTAAATCCAGATAGCGTTCACTATCTGAGGATCAATGCCAAAATCAACAAGGTTGGTGATCGCATTTATGCATACAACATGGATGCTAGAAAGTTCGTCTCCCAGCTGATGGAAGTGCCAAATTCTGAGAATAAATTAGAATATGATGTTCCCATTTCAGATACTTGTCACCCATGCAAGATACAAGACAATGCTGAATCAAATTCCGAAAGTGAGTTGCTAACTGGTAACATGTTTATGGTAAATAACCGCAAATATCTATAATTGTGATAGGAGAACATGTTACTTAACACTGATATTCCTATCACAGTTGATACAAAAGATCGAGGTGACTGCAATAGCAATAGTTTAGAGGATGTACAAGGTTCAGTAGGGCATGCTACTAAATCTGTAATTGCTGTTAAAAGATCTTCTAGTAGTTCTCATGAAGGTATTCTACATACTACAATAACACATCATGCTGCACTACAAATAGCTGTTACCTGATCTTCTAGCTTGTAAAAAAATTCTGCAATTCAGTTCTGTAGTTAAAAGAGACATAAAACCTTTTTGTCTAGCAGTCTTCCTGTCTTCTGAGAAAACAAGTACAAGATTGATAACAATACTCTGTAAGGTTGAAAGTAAAACTTACAATCATTTTCGTTTGACAGGGGATGGAAAGGATCCTGGCACTGGCCTGCTTGAAGGTGGTGGGAAAAAAGGAAGTACAAACAAGAGAAAGAGAGGCCCTGAAATCTCTGACACAAAAACTTGGGAACATATTGACCACATAATAATGAACCTACCAGCATCTGCTGTTCAGTTTCTAGGTACAATGTCATTTGATTTGATGTGACTGTTTTCTTTTACAAATTGTTTGGCCATTTCCCTTAGATGAGACCCTTATTTTCTTGATCATTAGGAGTATTCAAACACGTCCTTTGCTAGTATAAAAACTAAAATCAGAAGGCAAATTCTCCTTCACCTCCCCCCCCCCCCCCCCAAATTGACTGCTGATTTCAGTGTAGAACAAATTTTGTCATAGTATAAGATCTTGCTTCATTTTGTGAGGGCCACCTGTTGACTATTTCATTGAGGTCTGGCATTTTTTAATGAACTAGCTATCATAATCTAAACAAAGATTCATTCATGACATTATTTCTCAACAATTTTTTTCATTTGTCGAGTGCAATGTGGTTGACTGTGTGCATATTCTTTTACTTGACTCTTTAAGATATATAGCCATATATCTGACTAAAGATATGTCTTGGCAGATGCATTCAGGGGATTAATCCGGAGGAAATATTGGAAAGGATGTCTACCATGGGTCCACTGTTATTGCTTCATCAGGGCAACTGAAACTCCTGAGTCTTTAATAGCTGTGAGTTCATTCTGCTAATGGTGTTTCATTTTTTTTCTCTGTTATGGTTAGAAATTAGAATATCAATGACTTTATTGATTTGTTGTATTTAAAATCAACTGTCCGTTCTGATGGCTTTGGCACCTAGAGTTTTAAGCTACTTGGATATGGGCACTGATAAAAAATATGTATTTTATTTGTTCAGACAGTTAATTGAACGTTTATCTTGCAGGAGGCAGAATCTGCTTTAAATGCTCCTATACTAGACTCAAAATTTCACAAGGTTAGGGATGTAGCTCCAAACAAGGTAATATTCAGTATCACTTTTTAGATAGTTTTGGTAGCTCTTATTATTCTTCTAGTTGATTTGTAGAAATGTATAAATAACTACATATGGTTCTTGTTTTGTTGTTTACTGTGCAGGCAATGTTTTGTTTGAGCTTCAAGTTGCCAGTAGCATGCGTCAGTGAAGATAGTCAATAGTAGTCAAAATCTAACTAGAGTATGTCTGTCAGAAGAAAAGTATGTGCCGAGTAATAATTTTCTTAAAATTATGCTAAATCGAATGTGTTAGAAATTGAAAGTTATTAAAAAAAAATCTGCTTGAAAATTTTTTATTGGAGGGGGCCACCTCAAAAGCCTGGCTGCTTCAATTTTCTGTGGACCCCTGGTTGGCGGCTGGGCTTTATCTCACTGATGCAATTTTAATTTACAATCCCCAATTTTTCAAAAGGAAAAAAAATGAATATTTAGAGTAGAGGGTGTTTATTTCAAGGTATATAATTAGGGATGGCACCCTCGCCCGCCTCCCCATTTTATCCCCGTCCCCAATCCCTACCTCGGGGTAATTTTCTCCCCATCCCCATTCCCCGCATCCCCACGGGTCCCCACAAGACCCCATAATTATAAAATTAAATAAAAAAATAATATAAAGAATAAAATTAGTAAAAATAATATAAAATAATTAGAAATTTAATTTTTAAATTTAAAATTAGGATAATATAAAATAGAAATTATATATATTATATTATAGTATATTATATATATCATATAAATAAAAAAATTTATATATATGTGGTGGGGCGGGGAGCATGATCCCCGTCCCCATCCTCAAATCTGTCTCGGGGGGATTTTAGTCCCCGTCCCCATCCCCACGGGGGAAAATTCCCCATCATCGGGGCCCATATGAGGCAGTCCCCGTGGGTATCCCCACTTGCAATACAAAATTGTCATCCCTATATATAATTATATTTTTAGAAATGATATTCTCAAGAGTCGAGAGTACTATAATTAAAAATATTATATTTAAGTAAATTTATAAATGTTCGGTTAGCATTGGATAATTTTAGAAATATTTTCAAAATTTAATTAATTAAAAAAATGGACCAGGGCATGTGGTAGAATGGGGGTGGGGGAGATGGATAAAAATTACTATTCTTATGGAAAGTAAAATATTTGCCTCATCATGAGAAGAAAAGGTTAAGAAAATATGAGTACCTATATTACTCTTATAAAAATTAGTAGTACTGAGAATGATTTCTCAACTTATACTAAGAATGTGAATGTTATATTTTCAGAAATCATTAAATAAATGGGTAGATTAGCAAATCGGTTTGACTTTTTTAGGGTCATGCAATTTAGTCCTTAAGAAATAGAAAATTCCAATATAGTCCCTGACTTCTTGCATTTTCTTTCACTATAGTCCAACTGTGTGTTTTCCATTAATTTTTTTACGACGTGTCACGTTTAGTGATACCATGTCACATTGTTTGTCACTAAAGTGTCTATTGTGACACAAAAATGATGTGATTTTGTCAAATTTATAGCTTGAAAATCTTCAACTCCAACCATCATGTGCTTCCATATTCTCTCTTTTTCTCTCTTCTCCCCCTTCTTTATTGGAAGTTCTCAGCTCCAATGACGTCATTTTTGTGTCCCGATATCAAATAGTGTGACACAATGTCAGGAAACGTGACACGTCATAAAAAAATTAACGAGAAACACACAGTTGGACTATAATGAAAGTTGGACTATAATGAAAGAAAAAGTAAAAAGTCATGGACTATATTGCGATTTTTTATTTCTTAAGGACTAAACTGTATGATCCTAAAAAAGTCAAGGATCAATTTGCTAGTTTACTCTTAAATAAATATCTACATCATGATGACTTAGATTTGTCTCTCATTTGTTTAAAGTTTTTCCTGGTGTTCAAGCATTAAGGATAAAATAAATATTTTTGTTATATTGGAAAGGTTAAGGTATAACCAGAACCAAACAAACTCTTCCGTTCTGTTTGCCTTAAACCACGACACACTCCGCTGGATTTTGCAGTACGTTGCTCCTGGTCCAAACCAGTAATTGCCATCACATCTCTTAATCAATCCTTCTTCCCTAAACCCTCTTCTTCTTTTCGAATTCTTAATTCAGTTAATTGGTAGCAATCGGTTCCTTTGTAAAGGTACTTCACTCCGTCCTTTTTTTTTTGGCTAAATTTCTTTTTCCTATGTTAGCTTCAGAAGACAAGTTTATTACATATAATTAATTAATAACTAATTAATACATAATAAATATGTGACCACTTTTTTATATATATTTTTTTTTAAACAAAATGATTTGAGGAGTAATCTTGAATCATCATATTTTTTTCTTTTGGCTGAAAAGGATATATATATATATATATATTACTAAATACTACAATAACTCAGTCATTAACGTGAATATATCTCTTCAAAAGCAAAAATTAGATTTTGAAGCAGGTCAATGGTATGCTCAAAATGTTGGTTTTGATTGGATCAAAAGTAAAGTGTTAAAAGAAAGGATAAAAAGGTGACAGGACTTAGTGGATTACGATTTATAAGTGGATTGGTTTATCTGTTTAGTTTGTTTAATCGGAAACTCCAATCCAAAGTTCATGCCTACTTTGCAAACAATCGATGATTCGATAATCGTTACAACTGAAAAATACTGCGTTACGTTGTAAAGAAGTTTCCTAATGACCTAGGTGCTATGGTGTGTATTTGATTTTGCGTCGAAATAACCTAAAACCACATTATTCAAATTTTATTACTTCTAAGTTCCATCACAACGTGGTATTGGAACTCGTGTATTATGATTTATAAACGCATACACAAACACGCCGAGAGGGTATATGCAGCTAATTAATACCGGATGAAGTAGCCTGCTGTAGTGTTATACTTTTTTTTTGGTTCTTTTTTAATAGAATTAAAATGTATCATTTCTGTTACCACCTTATGTATAGTTTCTTTTTTTAATAGAGCTTATACTTTATATATTTTATTTTGTCTCGTTCTAGCTTGTCTATGTAGCACAATTTCTACTTTTTGCAACGTCGTTTTTATGTTTTTATTCATTATTATTCAATATTACGTCATGAAAGAGTTTGAATATATTAACAAAAATGTATTTTTGTAGTAATTTTTCTATGTTTTATAATTCGATCATATTTATCACATAATCAAAAGATTTAAATAGTTGTTAGAATATTTTCAAGATTGAATGACTATAAAAGATGGTTTAAATTTAATTTTTAATTTATTGTGAGCATGGTAAATTCTTTTACTTATAATCTAATCATGTATTATGTTATGGCTAAGATAACCTTGGTAATATTGTAACACTACATTAATGAAGAAAAAAGTTAATATACAATCATCAAAATTTATATTTTTTCCCTTCATCATCCAATGCCACAAAGCCTTGAAAACTTAGAATAAGTTTTTCTAAAGTGAGACATTTCTAAAGTTAGCCCTTAAATTTTTGAAAAATACTAATAAGTGTTGTAAGGACACTAATTAAGCAATCAAAAATTAGAAAGTTTTTATTTGATTGTGCAATATTTAATATTTTAAATGCAATCGATGAAGTGATTTCCTATAAAAACTTATTACATATGGATTTCTTAATTAGTATCCCATTCATTAGTAGTGTCCTGAATTTTAATACCTAAAAAATATGATATATTTTATATTGTGTTAAGTATGTTTTTGGTCTCTCAAAATTTTCTGGAATTTGGTTTTAGTCCCTGTAATTTAAAACCACTGGTTTTGATCCCTCAAAAATTAAAAATACACCAATTTAGTCCTTATCAATAAAAATTTGTAGTTAATCCATAGCAAAATCTGTAGCAAAACTAAGCAATAAGAATTAAATTGATGTATTTTTAATTTTTGAGGGACCAAAACAAGTGGTTTTAAATTACAGGGACTAAAACCAAATTCCAGAAAATTTTGAGGGACCAAAAATATATTTAACCTTTTATATTAAATGAATAATAAATATAATACTTGCTCATTTACAAACAAACTCATCTTTGAAAATTGTTCCTAAAAAAATTTGTGGCATCCTCATCTCCAACACACAGATATATAATAAATGGGAAGCTGGAAATACCTCATGTGAGGATAAACATTCTTGTGTGATACTAATTTATTTTCCATATTTGGGAAATGCTCTTTTACAAAAAGGGATCCTTAGGCATATACCCTTTTATTAAAGCAAATTAAAGGCTATGCTTTGTTAAAAAGATGTTCACAAAGGAAGCAAGACATGATAATAGGATAAACAAGAGTACACGTAAATTGAAGGTGGAAAGTAACAGATTTGACGACTCTGTCCTTCTTCTATTCTGGTCAACTAGTAGTCAATGCGTTTTCCGCGAAGAAAGTTTCTTGTGTCCCCATTTTGCATGCGTTTGTTTACAAGCTTCCACTATGAAAGCAACTGCACTATAGTTTGAGTACGTGAGCAAAGAAAAAAAATATATAGTGAGAGCACTGATGGACAGTTCATCAAAATCAAATACATGGATGCCTTTTAGCCACTTGAGCAATGAGAGATTGCAGCTTTTAAATTCATATTTTATATTTCTTTTACTATAAAAATATAGACTAATTTGAATGTATATATACACTTCTATTAATATCTCAATTCATCACTATTAGTCTATACTTACTAGTTACTACCTTGAGAGCTATACCTTTCAACCAGAGTACACCACCTACATTAAGATCATAGGTTAGGAGATTCGCACACACAAAAATGATTATTGTGTTCTAAGAAGATAACAAAATAGTTAAATAACTAAATTATTATTTGAAAATATATGATAATATATGTATCCTTCACGAGAGACATTCTTACTCAAGCAGGGTAGGACTTTTATGAGCAACAAACTCTCCCTTCGAGAATTTAACGCAGCTGCATACTAAGGTTCGAACTCAAGACCATTGGTTAAGCTGATACATACCCTTACCAGCTGATCTACGTGCTCGGTATTAATAAACCAATTAATAGTTGGTTACATATAGTTATGTAATGCTAATTATTACTTTTAATTAATAATTGAAATCCATTACTTTTCCTTTAAATGAACCATTCTCTTTAAATTAGTCAAATTCTCATATAATATTATTTCTTTGAAGACAATTAATTAATTACATATGGTTTAAATGCCCTGTGATGTGTTACATTTCGTATGCATGTTGGTGAGGGAGACACTTGATTGGTTTTGCAAAAACTCCTTTTACTAATACTATTATTATGATAATGATACAAGAGCTTAACACTAATGCAACACATGCTGGCATTGCCTGGCACTATAACTGAATTAAGGAACGAATCTTTGATCCATTTCCTGCTTTATATGTTTATATTGTAAAAAATTCCAATTTTCAGTCCTTGTTTTTTACCTTCTCTGTGAAGGCACCAAGAAAGAAAGCTCTCTCAGTCTATAAATTCTGGTACCAAGAATAATATCTTCCCTTTTCTTTTTTTTTTCTTTCCATTTTATTGACTCCCAGTTATTTGGGTTCTGTTCTGTCATTATTCTTGAATCTTTGCTAGTTTCAAGGCTGACACCTGAACATAGAAAAAGCCATACAATGGCACAAGAAAAGTCAAGTCATGTTTGTTACCAAGTGGCATTCCTCATTGTCTTCTTAGCTTTGGCCTCTTCTGGCTCTGGGGTTGGAGTGAATT
The DNA here is from genome assembly GCA_026901365.1 of Sesbania bispinosa. Taxonomy (NCBI): domain Eukaryota; kingdom Viridiplantae; phylum Streptophyta; class Magnoliopsida; order Fabales; family Fabaceae; genus Sesbania; species Sesbania bispinosa. Next base: position 170,775 of record QLOH01000403.1, on the reverse strand, counting down.
GGGGAACCATGGCAACTCATCAGCTTCCACCAAATAAGGTTGTTAAGATGCTTCAAGAAAATGGTTTTGATAAATTGAAGCTATTCGATGCAGATGAGTGGATTATGGCAGCTCTGTTGGGGACTGATATTGAAGTGATGCTAGCAATACCCAATAACATGTTGGAGGATATGAGTAAGAATCCAAAAGCTGCAGATTCTTGGGTTTATGAAAATGTCACCAGTTACTTGTACCCTGGTGGACTAAATATCAAGTTAAGTAGTCCCAAAGAGAGTATATTCAACATTCATGATCACATTTTTTGTGTCTTTTCCTTGCAAATTGTTTCTATTCTAGCTCTACTAAGTTTCTACTTTCTACTACTGTTTTTCTTACTCTTTCTCCTTTCTCCCTTCTTCTATTAATTATATCTTTTTAGTTTCTTTTTATTTTTAATTTACATGTTCATTTATTCTTTTATTCAAGATGCTGCTAGGTGCTAGCTTATCTTTCATTTTTCTTGGTCAAATTCTTGATAGCATCCCCAAATTTTCAATTTGAATACCATTCTTTCTAGTTTCTTCTAATGTACTTTATGATCTTGTTGATAATATTTTAACTCTAACACTGTATATGCTTGTGATGGCAATTTGCAGGTATATTGCAGTGGGTAATGAGCCTTTCCTTAAGGAATATAATGGTACCTATTTACAGTCAACTCTGCCAGCTCTTATGAATATACAAACATCACTCAATAAAGCTGGTCTTGGTTCAAAGATCAAAGCCACTGTTCCTTTCAATGCTGATGTTTACTATTCCCCTGACTCAAATCAAGTTCCATCAGCAGGTGACTTCAGACCTGAAGTAAAAGACCTGACAATTGAAATAATACAGTTCTTGTATTCAAACAATGCACCCTTTACTGTCAATATCTATCCTTTCCTCAGTCTTTATGGAAATGATCATTTCCCCTTTGATTTTGCTTTTTTTGATGGAAGTAACAAGGTTCTTATAGATGGAAATTCAGTTTATACCAATGTGTTTGATGCAAATCTTGACACTCTTTATTGGGCCTTAGAGAAGGCAGGATATCCAGACATGCATGTTATAGTTGGAGAAGTGGGGTGGCCAACTGATGGTGATAAGAATGCTAATGTACAAAATGCAAAAAGGTTCAATATGGGTTTGCTTAAGCATGCTTTGAGTGGAAATGGTACTCCTAAAAGGAAAGGCATAATTGACATTTATCTATTTAGTTTGATTGATGAGGATGCTAAAGTATTGCTCCTGGCAACTTTGAGAGGCATTGGGGAATTTTTGAGTTTGATGGGAAGCCAAAGTATGAATTAGACTTGAGAGGTCTTGAAGAGGATAAGGGTCTAGTCCCTGTGGAGGGTGTGAAGTACATGGAAAAGCAATGGTGTATCTTGGATCCAGATGCTACAGAGTTGCACTACTTGGCTGAGAGTATTGACTATGCTTGTAGCCTATCTGATTGTACTGCTTTAGGCTATGGATCTTCTTGTAATGGTTTAACTCTTGAAGGGAATGCTTCTTATGCCTTTAATATGTATTATCAAGTGCATAATCAGAGGGATTGGGACTGTGATTTCTCTGGTTTGGCTATCTTAACAGATGAGAATCCATCAGAAAAGGGATGCCAATTCCCTGTGATGATCTCTCATGGTTCTACTTTGCTGCTGCATCAGCATGAAGGGCTTTCAGGCATCCTAATGAAAGCTTTCTGTGTATATATTTTTCTTGTATTTTTACTATAGCTGAAAGATTCAAGAAGCCATGGAGCATTAAAAAAAATGTGTCCTGGCAGATTTTTACTATATATTTTTGAAAAAAAATTAGATTCCTATTGGACAGCTTCGGGTACTTTCCTCTTGCTTTTAATTTTTTTAGCATATAAAACTTCTATTTAAATCTCAACTCACCTTAACTAGGTGAGCTAAGTTCTAGTGACTTTTGGCACATAAAATATAAATGTGCGGTTATGTTTGCAGCTCGTGTCCTGTTCCAAAAGGTCTAATTGGCTCAATACAACAACTACTACCCCAAATCAAGAAGTCTTCTTAATTAAAAAGCTAAACCGAGTTATTATAAAAGTTTGAATAAACCTCCAAATTTATCCCTAAAAATTTTGGCAGCAGAGACATTAGTTCATCCTGGTCATTGAGAATGAGAAATAAAGGTCATATTAATGCTCTCGGGCAGTAGACATATTAGACCTTGAAGAGGACTCATATGATAGTGGATATTTGTTTTTCAATGTCATCAAAGTAGGAATTTTACATTTTCAAAGACTAATTTGTTTAAACCAAAAAGCGCAGCTGGGAGAGCTAGCCCCCACCATGATGTGGATGTTCCCGGCTCGAACACCCATGAAGGATACCCGTGGTTATAAAAAATAAGACTAATTTGTTTATTAAATCTTCATTAAAGTAACTCACATCAGCTTTTATATTCAATATTTTATAATTATCATAGTTTCCTGTAATGTCATATTATCTTTATTATTTTAAATAATTTAACCATTTTTTCCCTTCAACCCAACAACTTCAATTTTTTTTTTTAAATGGACCTATAATTCACTATTATGACTTAAACCCATGAGGAGAATCCAACCCAAAATACTATTCCATTAGGTGGGAGAGCCTCTTGACCCAAATACCACAATGAATGTCTTCTTTCACTCAATGTGAGACTCATAACGTTGTTATCTCTTTAAGGGCCAACGTCCACGTTGACTTTCACTCACCCATGAGGAGAGAGAAAAAAAGATATACACTTCAGATAGGGCCACCTGAAATGTATTTCTCTCTCTCCTACTAGATAAATCCTGGAGAGGATTTTTACCCTTGCTTTCATGGGCACACTGGTCACAATTTTTTTATCTGATTCTCTCTCCTCTCACTGACTAATTCTCTGCTATTTCTCACCGTTTTTGTGGAGAAATATTCAGATATGGGACCCACAGTTATTTTATTCTCCCTTCCCTCATTTCTACTCTACCAAATTCACAATATTATTTCTCTTTCATCTATTTCCTCTTCCCCTCCCCCAATTTCTTCTTTACCAAACACAACATTAAAGATGCCCACACCTAAAAAAAATACGAAGAAAATAGAGGGAAATGATACATGTGATTAGTGATATGATGTAATAAGATAAAATAGAGCGATCATATTTAGATCATTTCTAATAGAATCACCTACAAAATAGTTAAAAATTAACCACGGAATCGCTAGGTAGCAAATATTAATTCCAAACTATTTCATAGATAAAATTGCTAGAGAGACATGACAACTAAATATCCTTACACAAAATGCATGCTGATACACTAATACTATATAGTGTAAAAGGTGAATGAACCATTATTATTTTTTGTAAAAAAATAATAAAATACATACATTTATACAGTGAATTATAAAATTATTAAGATTTTAACAATTAATTATGTCCATAATATATTCTTTAAAGCGCCTTTCTCATATTTTTTAAAAAACTCAAATTCATCTATGAATATTATGATTTTAACCGTTGGACTAAAAAGTCAACAACAGGGAGAGAGGAAGAGGGGTGCAGCATGAGTGGAGAGTGATGACCTGGATTTAAGCCGTTAACATTTTACAACGGTAACGTATGGATGGGGCAGCTTAATTCAAAATAAATGATATCATAAGATACACAACACAAGACAGAACGACTCACTCACAGGAGTAACGGGACAAAACATTTGAATTTGAAGAACAACAAGAGCACAACAGAGAAGAGAGAAACCGCTCCTTCCTCTCTTACTCTCACTCTCTTATCTTCACTTCTTCATTCTCGAAGAAGCAAACCAATTACCAATTAGCAATGGCTTCCCTCACTCCAGGAATTCTCCTCAAAATGTTGCAGGCAATGAACTCCGACACCCGCGTCACCGGCGACCACCGTTCCCCTCTCCTTCAAGTCATCGGAATCGTCCCTGCCCTAGCGGGATCCGACTTATGGTCCAATCAGGGTTTCTACCTCAACCTCTCTGATTCCCTCAATTCCACCTACGTCCTTCTCTCTCACCCTGACACCGATCTCATCCTCTCTAACCGCCTCCAATTAGGCCAATTCATCTACGTTGATCGCTTCCATTTCCATTCTCCTCTTCCCTCCGTTTCCTCCATTCGCCCCCTCTCTGGCCGCCACCCTTTCCTCGGAACCCCCGAACCTCTCATCGCTCGCATCAACCCTTCCACTCGCCACTTCATCATCCAACCTCTCTCCGATAATTCCTCTGACCCTCTCTCTCTCTATCTCTCCACCAACCCTCCATCAGACACCAATCCCAACACAACAAAAACAACAACCACCGAACCACCACCACAGAAGGTTAGTTCCAGGCAACCCCTTGCTCCACGAGACAACTTACCCGCGCCGCAGAGATTCTCTTCGCCGGCGACGGCGAAGAGATCGCAGTCCGCTGGGAGGAGCAAGAATGTTCCTGCTGCTGTTGTGGCGGAGAGGGATCCTTCGCCTGCCGGGAAGGTGAAGAGGTCGGCGTCTCCGGTGCCGTCGAAATGTGTGGTTCCGAGCTTGGTCTCTGCTCGCGAGGAGAACCGGAAGGTGTCTCGGGAGGCGGCGATTATTGTGCCGTCGAGGTACCGGCAGCCGTCGCCGAATGGGAGGAAGCAACCGTCGCCGAATCCAAGGAGGGCTTCGATTTCTCCAGGGAGAAGGTTGTCTGGGGTTTTGAAGTTTTCGCCGGCGGTGGTGGATTCCTCCGGGAAGAAGAAAATGATCGCCGGAATTTCTAAGATATCCGATGCGCTGGTTGGATCCGCGGCGAAGCCTGGGAGAAAGAGCTGGGATGAGCAACCTGTTGAGGCTGTTGAACCCAAAGAAAAGGGTGCTGCTGCTTCATCTAAAAACAAGGTTGACCCTCAAGCAATTTTGCGTACTCAGGTAAATAAATGTTAAATTAAATTATATTCCCAACAGCTAAAATCTTGTGATTAAGCTTTGAATTGGAAAATTACCATATAAATTGCATAACTTGTTTGGACTGATAATGTAGGTTGTTGCATTGCATATCTTGTTTTTGAAACAATGTACCTCTCACTGTTAGAGTGTTAGTTTTTGCTGTCCTGTATTGTATGTTTGTATTGTAAGCATAGCCTAGCCTGACACTCATTGATGTAAATGTAATTTCCCAGGCTGCAATGTCAAGGCGATTAAGTGATGTGAATGGTCAGAAAGCCAGTAGCAATGATTCTTCCATCAATGAGAAAACTAAAACTGGTTCTCCTCAGAGTTGTTTGGAGCAAGAGAAGTCCAATTTTGCAGCTCTGGGCATCATCATTCATGAAAAGAAATGGACTGATGGAAGTGTTGCATTAGATGCGGTCTCTGCAAACCTTTCAAGGCTTGGAAAGGTAAGAATGTTGGAATTTTAACAGTGCTTTCTCATTCAAATTCAGGAAGATAAGTTGAAACTTATTCTTATTCTTTTTCTTATATCAACTAAATTCAGGAAGCAATGCGAAGGAAAGTTCTTGCTTGCGCTGCCGCTGCTGAAGCATTAGAGGAGGCCAATGCTACTGAATGTATTATAAGAAATCTAAGGTAATAGCTAATGACTAATAGTTACACTTCCAGCTGAATTTTATATTGGATTTTGAAGTTTCATTGTCTATTATCTATTGGCACTTGGCAGTTTCAATTTAAATCTTCAATAGAAAAGCTCATTGCTTCATTTCTATTAAAATTCATATCTTTTTTCAACATGTTTTTACTTCCTCTTAAATGACTGACGTGAATAATACAATTTCTTTTGTTCTCTCTGCCTACCTCTCAGCATGTTTTCAGACCTCTGCTCCGTGTGCCAAGCCAGAAATCCTTTGCCAACCATAGACAGATTTTTTACTATCTATGATGATGTTGTGAGATCAACTACAATGGCTGAATCTGTTGCCAATAGTCACAATTCTGAGACACCTGATGACAGCATTCCAACTGAGCAGTCAAAATCACTCTCTCTGTGGGTTGAAGCTGCCTTGGCCACTGATCTTCAGATAGTATCCCTTCTTTCTGGCACTGCCTCTGATCCTCCATCAACACTGCAGAAAAGCTTGTCAAAAAGACACTCTCTTAGTGCAGCTAAGAACCATCTGAAGCTCTCTTCCTCATCTCCACAATCCAGTCCAAGTGGTGGGGTATGGACAAGAGGTAGTGGAATGAAAGAGACAGTGGAGCTTGGAACAAATTTGCTGTCTGAAATGCAAATGTGGTTTCTACGTTTTGTTGAAGAGTCCCTTGAAGCAGGATTTAAAGTGTTTGGAGAGTGTAATGCTGATGGGAAAAAGGCGTTGCCTCTGGATGGTGGCTCCATTGCTATCGTTCTATCACATTTGAAGCGTGTAAATGCATGGCTGGACCGTGTGGTTTCCAAAGGAAATGACTCATTGGCAGGTAAGATTGAAAAATTGAAGAGAAAGATCTACGGTTTTGTTATTCAGCATGTCGGATCAACTTTCGATAATTCTGCTTCCCCTGCTTCATCCTAAACTTCTGTTCTTTTTTTTTTTTTTAATTTAACTTTGTGTTTTGATGCTGAAATTGATGAAAGGAAGAGCTTCTTCTATCATCAGATGGACTGATTTGCATGCATAGGGAAATGATTATTGTTTCATTGTAAATTCGAGTACCATAAGAACTGAACCGATTAAATATAGAGCTTGTTCGTTTCACATTTTGTCAATTATGATGTCCTTCTTTTATGTTGTTATGGAAAGTTTCAATTTTAAAATGATGGCCTCGTGTGACTCTGAGGTTGGAGTGGTGTATGGCAATTCACAAGCTGGATGCAGCTCTAATATCAACTTGATGCTGGCAAGAGATGTGAGTCAGAATCCATAGGTTGTTTACACATTCTTGGGTTTAATGTCACCAATGACTTGTACCCAGATGGACAATATCAAGTATTTCAAGTTAAGTAGTCCTGTGCTGTGAAAATATATTCAACGTTCATGATCTCACAATATTTGTGTTTATTCGAGTATTTTACTCACTCGTGCTTCTTCTGTCATATGATAGAAAAGTAATGTTAGTTAATTAGATTAGTTTTCGGCTGGTGGGCACACAATCCAACTGCATCCATGTCAATAAAATATTAAAAATTATGATAAAAATGTTAAATAATTTTAATTAAGAATAGTAAATTTTATTTAAATAAAATTCTTCGTTTTTTCATCTGCATGAAATTCCTCACCATGTTAGCAAATTTGTTCAATATCAAATGATTTCAAAGAACCCATTAGGGTTGGCCTAGTGGTAGGAGTTGGGATAGTTTATCATGAAGTCTTAGGTTCAAACCCCATTGCATTCATTGTACACAAAAAAATGATTTCAAAGAGTCTTTGAGATCTAAGTTGAATTAAGTATAAGAAGATCAATTGTCTTTTCGCTAAATCTTCTATTTAATTCAGATAATTGCAAATCAAATTTTTAATTTTTCTTATCATGTAATTCTAAAAAATAGATTCAAATCAAATAAAATCTTTTTTAATGTTATATTATGTTACCTAATGATATTTTCTCCCTTCTTTCCCATTCTTTGTAATGCTTATATGATTCCCCTTTTGATCTTTTTACATTTTATAGACTAATATTTCTAATCAAATATTTTTATAAACAATATTTCTACTCAAATCTTATGTGTAATTTTGAATATTATTTTATCATCTCTAAATAAGAAAAAAAATAATCAATATAAAAATGAAAATAATAAAAAGTTAAAACTTATTTTTTTGACAAACTATAGATAATAGTAAGAGTCATAAAGAACTACTTGATACTACATAATCTACAAAATTTTTAGGGGGGTCAAAGTAATAGTTCATGAGATACATTATACGGGATCTAGATAGTTAACAAAAAAATTGAAATTTGGGAGGGGGGCCGTGGCCCCTGCCAGCCCCCCTTGGCTACGCCCCTGATTATGTTGGTACCAAAGTACACAATGTAATAAGAAAGCAGAAATTAGAATAGTAGCGCAGTAAAATTTAAACATGAAAAACTTTCCTCAACGTGAGAAAATAAAAATCATGAGACCAAGTCAAGGAGAAAATCTTCCATTATGTGTGTGGTTGGTTTAGCATTAAAATCGGCCAAACTCAAATTTGGATTCTGACGCAATTATTATTAGAGTTGAAAACATGAGTTTACTACGTTTCAACGCTAAACCAAACATGTTATATGTAAAATAATGGCCACAATAAAACCCATAAAACAAAAAATAAGGTATGAGAAGGTCTTAGTGAGAGGAACAACATGCTAAAATTTTTGTTGAAACGGAGCTAATTTGCACTGCCTAATATTAGCATGTAGAGACCCCAAACCTCCCCATAATATTAGAGACCTCAAAACCTCCTCATCTTCTCCTATGTGCAGTTGATACCCTCCCTCTTTTCTTACAAGAGCTTCTCTCTCTTTCTGAATTTTTCTGATTCTTTTCTCTCTCTCTCACTGATGATTTCTCTCTCTTATTGCCTAATAGTGTTCTCACCCGTAATCCAAACGTAAAGCTGTCAGTATGAGTTGAACTCGGTAAGCCAATCCGGCTCATTGATGGGTTGGGTTGGTAAGAATTGAGCTCACATCTTTACGTGTCAAAGTGGGTCAACCCACTTAGCTCGCAGACCAAAGTGGGTTCGAGTCGGGTTGACTCACTTTTTAATTTTTATTTTATTATATATATTTTTAAGTCTTTTTATAATTTTCTATTTTTTTTACTATTTCTTATTATTTTTATAATTTTTTGAAATTAGGTTAGTTAACCCACCAACCCATGGTGGGTCAAACCAGATTGGTATTATTTCAGCTCACCAGAAAAAGTTAGCCAACCTGACTCGGCTCACTTTTAGCCTAACCCATAGTGAGCCGACCCGAGTGAACTAGATTGACTTACTTTGACAACTCTATGTCTCTATCTAAACTTAACACCACGTTCTCTCATATTCTATCTGTTGTGGATTGTTAGACGCTCCACTTCTTTTTATTTCAGTCATAGTGGGCCCCACTAAGGAGTGACCCACCTAACATATTATGAGTAAGTTTGGATAAAATTCTCAACAAGAATCACTTATAAAAGGAGAAAATAAACCGAATTAAATAAGTAAAATAAATTTAAATTCTTTCCTAACTTGAAATTATTTCCTGCACCTCAATTTTTTTTTTTTAAAATCTTCTCATTTAACTTCTTTATAAACATAAAAAAAACTCATAAGTTCTTTTTTATAAGTTAATTATCTCTTTTAAAAAACTCATATATAAGTTACAAATTAATACAAACTTGGCCAATGTGAGTTTTAACAAGTTGTAATGGTTGTTTAGATTGGTTTTAATCGCAAATAATTGTGTAGTTAGTAGTTGAATGAGATTTATTTAAATGTCCTTTTTACATGTTTCAACTTTTTTTCTTTTTGGACACACCCTTATTAATATAACATGATATTAGAACTTTCATAATTTTAGGTTGACTTTATAAGTAAGATTATTAAGAGTGTGTTTGGCTTGCCATTTTAGCTAGCTGAAAGTTGAAATAGTAGCTGAAATTATTTCAGCAGTGTTTGGAAAAGTAGCTTTTTTGGGTAACTACAAGCTTTTCTTAAAAAGCTACTTGGGGTAGCTTTTTTAAAAAAGCTCTAATTTTCAGCTACTAGCTGAAAATTAATTACAAGTTTAGCCCTCAACCACCCTCCACTTATCATTATTTAATAATTAATGTTGTCCTTTAATGTCATTTTATCATTTTCAACTAGTTTTACCAAACATATTCAATAGCTTTTCAACTTTCAGCGAACTTAGCTTTCAGCTAGCTTTAAGCTTTCAGCTAGTTTTTCAGCTAGTTTTACCAAACACACTCTAAGTATCCGTTTGATTTACAGTTGAGTAGAATTGATTCTAGAAATTAATGGTTGAAATAAATGATACACGTTTTACAAAACACGTTGAACAGAAGTGGTTTAAAATCAATTCTGCAAAAACCATAATTTTGTAATGTAGCAATTAGAAACCAAACATGCTATAAATAAACTAGCTCACTAACCACGTAACAAGTGACTGACTATCAAGTGTCAAAATTAAACACACCAATGATTGATATGCCTATATAACAAGTGATTGAGGCATTGAGCAATTGTCAAGTGTCAAAATTAACACACCAAATCTTCCTTTTTTGAGAATCAACCATGGAAAAAAAATGAAAGCCTATTAAAATATGTGATTGCGGTGGCTTTGAACAAAATAAGGAGACATGAAAAAATCTATTGGCACCTACTTGTGGCATAGTGCAAAGCCCTGTAATAAAACTCGGATCGGACCGGCCGGTCGAACCGTTGAACCGATAAACCGGTCAAGTGACCAGTCTGAGCCACTAGTTAGATCGGACATGCATCTGAACCAAGAAAAACCGGTTTCACTCGACCGATTTTGTAGAAAACCGGTAAACCAGTGTAACACTCGGTGTAACTTACACCGGTGTAATTTGAACCCCCTTCATATATATATATATATATATATATATATATATATCGGACATATCTAGTGAGAAAGACAATTTTATATGAGAGTGAGAGGGTTTAATATTAGCCATTGGATTAAAATATAAGGCTGGGATTAAAAGAGTCATTAAAACTAATCACGTGCCTCTCCCCCAGTTTTCTCTCTTCACGGCCTGGTGGGGCGCAAGTAAATGATATGTTTTTTAAGGCCTGGGTTAGTAAATGGTATGTTCTTGCGCCGCACCCAGGTCCAAAAATTTATTCGCCAGCGCCTTTGACGATCTATTCAAAGTATGACCTTGAATCTCTATTATTGTTATGTTAATGTGTCAGATATGTAAAATGATAGCAATAAAACGATCTATTCAAGTATGACCTTGAATCTCTCTCTCTCTCTGTTGTGTCTGTGTGAGCGAATTAAAAATTTATCAGTTAGCTATGTTGCTAAACTATTATTGATGACTATACCAAAATGTAATCTGTCTTTTTTTTTGCCCAACAGAATAAAACCAAGCTGTGAAAGAGATAAAACGGGGGAAATGCACGTGATTAGTTTTAACGACTCTTTTAATTTCAACCTTACATTTTAATCTATTGGCTAATATTAAATCCTCTCACTCTCATATAAAATTATTTTTCTCACTAGATATGTCCCCTATATATATATATATATATATATATATATATGAGTCAGGATCCGTTGACACCAGGTGTCAAACTTGTAGAGTTACACCTCTTAATAACTTTTTGTAAAATGTGAATTTGACCAATCCAACCGTTAAATTGAAAGTTCTTATGAAGTAGATCAAGCTTATAAAATTTCATAAAAATCGAAAACTAATTGAAACTTCATCAAACTAATTTATTTTAACGTATAACATGTTTTTAAAATATAAGTAAAAGTTCACTATTAGATAGCATACCTACGAATGTCCAAATTACCTAAAATTTGATATACATGATCATGAAGGTAATATAATATGATTCAACGGTTGGATTGGTCAAATTCACATTTTACAAAAAGTTATTAAGAGGTGTAACTCTACAAGTTTGACACCTAGTGTCAACGGATCCTGACTCTCTCTCTCTCTATATATATATATAATGTGTGATATATTTTATAATATTAATTATTAAACCGGTTCAACCAATGACTCACTGGTTCGACCAATGATCCATTAACTCAGTATTTTGACCGAGTCAAATACCGTCCGAGTTTATAACATTGGTGCAAAGGTCACACAATAGCAATAATAATAATAATAATAATAATAATAATAATAATAATAATAATAAACTTATATGTAAGGATAGTTTTGAAAAGCATGTGAGCATCAGAACAAATTTTCAGTACTCCAGGAGCACCCACTCCTCAATACTCCCCCTTTGTTATTTGACAATTTTTTCTTTTTTTTTAACTTTTTTTTAAATTAAAATTGGGGGTGCATAACTAATCATGTCAGGTGTTAGATTTTAAATGGAAGGAGTACCTACTCCTAGAGGATTGTAGATTTTTTCGTGAGCATGATATATAAGCCAAGCTTTTATTAAAAAATGTAGAATTTAACATTATACTTGTAATAAAAATATATAATTGATGATAGTGTTCCCCTGACAAATAAAAAGGAAAGAAAAATAAAAGAGAGAAAAGTGAAAAAAAATATATAATTGATGATAGTGCCCCCTAACAAGTTTCCTTTGGCATATTTAAGAAATTAACAAATAGAAAATATTTATTAGAAATATTACATTTTTAAGATTAAACACTATCATTTCCTATAAAATACATTGGATTTTCTGTTTGTTAACTATAGTCCTAAAGGCCTTTGTTAACATTTTCCTTCATGATAAAAAAGAGAGAGAAGTACATAGTGTATTTAATAAAAGTAACGACTAATTGGAAGTTAAAAAATTAAACCGATTTATAATTGTAAAATAATAAATAATGCCATAATTAATTACTAGACATAAACTTGAAATTTGAAAATTATGAAAAATCTTAAGGATTAAAATATAAAATGTCATTTCAACTATGAGATGAAATTTAGAAATGCTACTTGGAGTAACATTTTAAAAAATATTAGTAGTAAAAAATTATTTTATCAAATATAGTTGAGATGCTTTAACGAGATTTTTTTTTAACTTTTTAAACTTGAAAATAATACATTAAATATACTAAAAAATGTTTTTATTAACGAGTTTCATGAGGCATTATTAACAAAACAATAAATAAAATACTTTTAATAAAATCATGACATTAATTACATTTATAACATTAAATTATATAAAAATATATGTTTTGGATTTTTTTAACTAATATCTTTAGAGCCAATGTTTTAAAACCGAACCGGTCATTGAACGGTTAAGATATTGGTTCAGGGTTCAATGGTTGAACCTAGGGATGGCAATAGGAAGAGTACTATAGTACCTATCTTCATACCCGCATTTAAAAAAAATACTCGTACTCAGACCCATACCCGCGTGGGTAGTGGTTTTAACACCCGTACCCTTACGCGTTGGGTACTTAAGTACCCGTATCCATATACATTCTCGCACTTTTGTTAACAATAAAAAAAATTGATTAGAAAACAAAAATTAATTAAAAATTCACTCTAGCACAGATGAAAAATAATTCATAGATCACCCAAGTTTAACTATAAAACACCTCTAGTAATGTGGAAGTGGATGAGAGATGAGAATAGTGGGAAGGAAAATGGAAATTAGTTCAAGTTTTATTATTTTAGTGTTTATGTTAATAATATATATTAATATTTTTTTTTGTGACTATAACATATATTAACATTTATTAACTTTTTGGGAAAAATATTAATTAATAATTAATAATATAAACATATATATATTAAATCAATCATATATATATAAATTACATTAATTATATATATTAATTATACATTACTTCAAAATCAACCATCTAGTAATTATCCGCATCAAAGTGGAGAAACAAATATTAGTGGGTCCCACTTGCATTATTACACTATCACCCTCTCTCGTGCTACCAAATAATGTTGATTCAATTTTTTTAACAAGAAATTTAGGGTGAGGAGATGGTTCAATTTCTTTTGTCCTAACTATAGGTATCTCCTATTACCACGACAATCTTATTTGGGGCTTAATCACAGTTAAGATTGTTCACCCCTTTCTAAGAGTGTTTATTGGGGATCGAACCCGGGAACTCTTACCACAATCTCAACTTGTATTGCCAACTGAGCCACAACTCTTTGGTATAAGGTTGATTCAATTAATCTTTGCAAACTCTCTCACCAACATCTCTTTTGCAAATTATCTCGTACCAAAGAGAGGATTAACATGTTTGTCAAATAAATTAGGTACCCTATGTCTTATAAAACATTCTCTAATCTCAACTTCACTTATCACTAACTTGTATCTTAAAAAATTATATAAATTATTTAATATTAAAGTTAAAATTTACCATTATATTTAAAAATGAATAATTAGCTTTGAATAACATAAAATGAAATACACGTATTCTAGTCAGACGAATTAGTCATACCACCATATGAATTTTCCTCACTCAAATAAGTTTGTCTCTGGTTGAAAGTAGGTGTCATGAAACAAAAATAAAAAGAAAATACATATATCCTCCCTCGTGACATAAAAGTGTGTTATTAAAAAGAAATTTAACTAATTCGGCTGTAGTTTTCAAATACAAACAATGATGATAATAATTTTCACTAATAAGTTGTTTATCAAAACTAACAACGGATTGATTCAAGTAATATATGTTTGATTTCCTTAAGTAAAATCTTGGTTGGAGTTTCATAGTCAGAAAAAATCTTTATTCAAATAAGATCGTGGTAACCTTTACTTTTGGCATCGCGGTTTTTGTTATTCCCACCCCCCATCATTTTTATTTTCCCTAACTACCCTTCCCCATTTCCCACCCACCCACCCCTTCCCCTTCCCCTTCCCCTTCCCCTTCCCCTAGCGCCCCACCTCCCCCCTTTCCCCTCCCCACAGCGCCCCCTCCCTCCCTTTCCCTTTGCATGGTGTGGGTCATGTGAGGGTAGTGGCTGGCAGTGAAAACATGCCATGAATAAGAGGAAGATTTGGAGGGCATGATGGAGGATTTTATGCAGCAGAGATTTGGAGGGAGGGTGTTTTCCAAGTAGGTGACTTCGTCTTTGAAGGAAGTGTGAGGAAAAGGTTGTGACTTTGGGAAGATTAAGCTTCCTCTAGTGTAGCGGCAAGAAGAGAGGGTGAGGCCTAGGTGGTTGTGAGCAAAGTATTACATTGACTGAAAGCAATTCAGAGAGAGATAATACTGAAGTGACACAGTGCCCCCTTCCCATCTTACGGACATGGTTGTTCGTAAGTCAGTCTTTATAAAATAATATAACTTCTGGACACAGTTGTCCGGGAATGATTCCTGGACCGGAAGTTATATTTTTTTTTTATAAAAAATGGCTTACGGACAAGGTTGCCTGGGAATGGTTCCCGGACACCCTTATCCGTATGCCAATTAATTGAAGGGCAGATTTGGATTTTACAAATTTTCAAACAAATATGAGGGTGGGAATAGTAAAAAACGCGGTGCGAAAAGTAAAGGTCAGGTTGTCTCCCATGCATGATTCAAACGGTTAAAACCAAAAAAGCTATTTATCAAAACCCGGATCGGAGGCCCAACACCATAAGATCCACACGGATCTTACCCGTACCCGAAACAACAGTCACACAGCCAGGTCCTATAAAAGCGGAAAGATCCTGAGTGAAAAAACACACATCATTATTCATCGTTTTTTAGATCCCCGCCTCTCACCCAAAGCCAAACTCACTTCTTCTTTCTTTCACCTTCTACATTATCCTCTTCCATTTCCTCACCGAAACGCGTCGTTTCCTTCTCATCCATTCACCCTCATTTCTCAGATCACCATCCTCTACCTTTAAAAAAAACAAACCCTAAAATTTCCATTCCTCAATTTTATTTTAATCCCTATCTTGCCCCTTCACCGCAACTCATCGTCGTCTTCCCATCGCATCGAGTTGTGAGGTGGGATTGGAAATGGTGGGAGGAGGGAGTCGGAGGGAGGAGGTGCCGGTGATAAACAGCACCAACGTGTTTGCAGCGCTAGGGAGCTTGAAAAAGAAGAAGAAGAAGCCTGAGAAGGAGCAGGGTTCATCCAAGAACAAAGGAGGCGAAGACCCTGAGAAGAAGGAAGTTTTCTGGGCTCCCGCTCCTCTAACCGTCAAGTCCTGGGCCGATGTTGACGACGAAGACGACGATGACTATTATGCCACCACCGCTCCTCCTGAATCCGTTTGGGGTGCCTCACTTCAGGCGCCTACTTCACACCCTGACGCCCCCGCTGAGGTGAAAATTTTGTCCCCTTTCTATTTTGCTCCCTTCGATTATTCGTGGTGAAACTCGATTTAGAATGGTTTGAAGAATTAATGTTTCGAAATTTTATTGTTGATGATTGTTATTACAGTGTATAACCCTAGAATATTTTTGTGTCCATTTGTTTTGGCGTGGATGTGTTGTCTTTGACGGTTTGACCAGATAGGGTATGTGGATTGATCTAGGTTCGTTCGTGGACGCCATTTGATTGCAATACCAGAATAATATGAAAATTATTTTGTGCTGATTTGCCAGGGATTTACCAGTTTGGAATTTTCATCATGTTGTTTTATTTCTATTTTGTTATTATTATTTATTGTGTCTTGCTAGATTAAAATGTTTTACTTTTATAAATACTTTCAGTTTTTATTCCTTAACAATGCCCCTTAATACATTCGACAACATTTGCCTTATTATTATTAATTTTCGAGTCATGCTAACCAGTTCACTTAGGGCATTGGTTAAGGAATTGATAAATAGAAAGCTTTTACTGTAAACCTCACATTACTAAGATTATTTGATTCTTAATCATTGCCCTATAGGTGCTGGTTAACATTTCCCTTACTATTTTTTTTATACTTTTGGTTATTTGTGGTGTTTAAGTTCGATTGCTTTATATCTTTGGGAAGAAAGACTTGTGAATTGTGATGATTATTGAATGATTGGCATGAAAGCTATACAACTTTCTAATCCAATACAATGTTGAATATTCTGTGTCTTGTTTTTTGACAATGATTATCCGAATCTTGTTTTGGCTGTCTTGCTACATGACAATATTTATCAATCCTTACCAAGTTGTTATGTATATGATATTATTTACGTCAACGGTTTCATGATATGCCATCTTGTTTGCATGCAATTAACGGCTCTGTCTTTGTCGGCTTGCTGGTTTGACTGTAAAATGTTTATCAATCCTAGCCAAGTTGTTGTGTATATGACTGATTTATGTTATAACTGTTTCATGATACGCCATCTGGTTTGCATGCAACTAACCGCTCTGTCTTTGTCGGCTTGCTGGTTTGACTGTAAAATAATTATCAATCCTAGCCAAGTTGTTGTGTATATGAATGATTTATGTTAACTGTTTCATGATACGCCATCTGATTTGCATGCAATTAATGGCTCTGTCTTTGTTGGCTTGCTGGTTTGACTGTGAAATATTTATCAATCCTTGCCAAGTTGTTATGTATATGATTTATGTTAACGGTTTCATGATATGCCATCTGGTTTGCATGCAATAAACTGCTTTGTCTTTGTCGTCTTGCTGATTTGACTGTAACAGTATTGTCTGGCGTGTCTGCTCTTATGTAACTAAACTGTTATTATATCAATATTATGGATATAAGTGGAAGATGTAACGTAGCATGTAATCTTCATGGAATGGCCTTGCACATTGCACACAATTACTTCAGAAGTACTAGAAATGGCTCACATTGGAGGTTCTTTCTTTCTCGTTCCTTTTTTTTTTTTTTTGCTTTAATGATAAATAAACCAAACTTGTGTTCATAGGAATGATAGGAATATCACTCTAGCAGATGTCTAGAGTTGCTAGTATAGTTCTTTGTTAATTATAGTTGCTAAACAAGCAGCTCATGAACTTTTGCAACAACCTTGGACTTATTCAGTAGTTAAAACTTGGAATTGATATTACAATTTACAAGTTCACAAATTTGATGAACTGCCACAACATTCTCCCTGTCGACATAGGTATTAAGACGGGGATTAGCGTTTAAGATGTACATTGAATAAGTTGGTGTCAAGCATGGATTGAATCTGGTATCTACTGTATCAAGATGAAGGATAATTGGAAAATTTATGCTAAGAAGTAGAATTTAAGTAGTATTAGTGTCATATAAGGAGATAAATTCCTGCAAAAATGGTGAATGTATAAATATGTGTGAAGTATACATGTTAACAATGTCAAACAAACTTAAATACGGAGGTTAAGCCAAGTTGGTTATTACTTTGTTTGCATTCTCTCCCCATGTGTGTGCATGTGTGCTTCTCTCCCTATTGAGCAATATATCCACTAACTGGTAGACTTGATGAAAATTTGAAACCAGGAAAGTGAGAGTGAGTTAGAAGGTCTTGATGAGGTAGAAGATGATGCTGAGGATGAACATGAAAATGACTTAGATGTGCCAGTAGAAGAAGCTGAGCCTGTTCTTAAGAAGCCTCCTGAGCCGTCACTGGTTAACAAAGAAACTGAAAGGCAACTTTCAAAGAAGGAACTGAAGAAAAAAGGGCTTGAAGAGCTTGAAGCTGTTTTGGCTGAATTAGGATACACACAAAAAGAACCCAGTGGCCAGGATGATTCTCATGGTAATTTAATGTTTTTAATCACGTGTATAAACTGCTTTAAATATGTTAGTTCTCTCTGATGAAATATATAGCTAAACTGATACTTGGAATTTTTTATCTGGCCTGCAAAATTTCAGGCACTGAGAAGAAAGAAGACAATCACAACAGTGAGGTGGAAAAGAAGGAGAACACTACTGGGGAAAGCAAAAATGCAAAGAAGAAGAAGAAGAAGGATAAAGCTTCAAAGGAGCAGAAAGAATCACAAGACCAGCCTGATGGTGTGGATGTTGGAAATACAACTTCTGAAACTGCTGCAACGGAGAAGGCTGAGGATGCATCTGCCATTGATGTTAAGGAGCGGCTTAAGAAAGTTGCTTCAACGAAGAAGAAAAAATCAAGCAAGGAGATGGATGCTGCTGCACGTGCTGCTGCTAGTGAGGCTGCTGCAAGGAGTGCAAGGATTGCTGCAGCCAAGAAAAAAGAGAAGGCCCACTACAATCAGCAGCCAGTGCGGTAGACATACTGGCAAAGTACATGTGTCTTTTCTTAGTTGTTTACCTTTTCATTTGCTATCTTTCTTTATCATATATGAGCACATGCTCTTTGTTCATTTGCAAATGCAAAATAAACATTGTAGCGGCTTTAGATAAGTTGACTTTGAGTAAGTTTTGTCAAATTTTTACTTGGGAGGAAATAGAAGTGATAGTATATGTTGTTCATCTTACTGGCTACTGTTTTATGCCCGGATCTGCTTTCTTTGTTCTCTGAGTCAGTCTCTAGGTTTTAAAGTAAGTAATGCATCAGGCGCGTATGTTCTCTTCTTCCCTGGTCATCATCCGAATGATTTGTGGCGGCTGTTTGATTTAAATTTTGAACCATCCAGAATTAATTCTGTATTTAAATCATTTCCGTCTAATATGCTTCGTAAAACGTGTACACTCATTTTTAACCATTGATTTTTAGAATTAATTCTATTCAACTGTAAACTAAACGGATCCGAAATGCGATTGGAGTATGTGATCCAATGTTTTGATTTTCGGATTTTCGGATGAAGCTCCCATGAGCATCTACAGTGTCAGTCCTCGTTGAAATTCATGAAATAATTCAATCAGCTTTGTCATTCTACCAACATGTCGTATGGAATTGGCATGAAAGGGGAGTCGTGGTCATGGTCTCGTGGAGACTGATGACTCTACTCTTTCGTTGCATCTTATTTTATGTTCGCTTTTCAATTAGTTCCTGACATCTCAAATTGTTACTGAGTTGAAAGTTGAAAATACTGCAAAACGAATACAATATCTCATGTTAAAATGGTTATTTTTACTTTTAGTGGCATTTGTGTATTAGATTTGATAGATTTTGAGGATAAAATTAGTTTTATTTTATCACTCAATTCAATAATGAGAGCGTTTGCTTGTCCTTGATTATCAACAATTTGCAACAAGGTAGCAGCTAGATTAATTTCTTTCTTTGTTTGGTCATAGCGTGATTAACTTGTTGTCATCTTCCTTTCTCGACTAGGTGAGGTGAGGTGAAGGCTTGAAAATCTTGTAGAACACGCATCTTTAAGGGGGGAAAACGTTTCTTCAAGCCTTATGCAAAATTTTGTTTCACTGTCAACTAGAAAGTATCTTGTATATTATATAATATTTTTAATGTTTAAATAGGCTTTTAGTCTATGGAATATAGTCAATATTTGATTTTAGTCCATATAATTTAAAATCGGTGATTTTGATCATTCAAAAATTGAAAATACACTAATTATGTCCCTCTTGAAAAGTTCTGCTACAAATTTTGTTACGGATTTTTATCGATAAGAACAAAATTGGCGTATTTTTAATTTTTGAAGTACCAAAATCACTGATTTTAAATTACATGGACAATAATAAAATCACGACTATATTTCAAAGATTAAAAACATATTTAACCCTATTTTTAATAAACAAATATTTAAGATATAATATATTTGAAAATTATAAAATGCATAAATTTAAATTTTGAAAAAAATTATAATCAAGACATATTATCAATTTTTGGTCTATAATAATGACAATAAGATTTAAATTTCTGACCTTATGTATACTACACAGCTACTACTGCACAAGTCTCTCACATCTAACGCAATTTTAGTGGTTTAGACATATTATTTGTGTCTCTATGTTAAGTATAGTTGGTTAAAATATAAATTTATCTAAATTTATAGTTATAAAATGTTTTAATGTGGATAATCTAAAAATTTTAAGATTGACTACCATGTGACATTAAAAATAAGAGTACATTAGAAGAAACTTCTATATTAAAAAAATAAGTGCTCAAATTTAATATTTAAGAATTAATTATTTTTTGTAATATTAATTTTTGTTAGCATGCCTTTTTTTTGTCGAAAGATCATTAATTGATAGATGTTGAATGACACTTATAACGTTTATAGGATGCTAATCAAAAAGTATCACAATAGTGCACTTCAGATCAAAATAATAAATCAAGCACGCATACTCATAAATCTAAACAATTTAGTAATTCTAAATAAAAACATAGTCTCCTATTAAAAAAAACGAAAGAACATTGGACTATTCTTCCTTTTTTCTTTTTTATTCCTTTTGGATTGACACATCCAAAAACAACTCAACGTAGGAATATCTACAACATCAACCGCAACTATACTGCGTAAAACAATTCTGCAAAATCAAGCTCTAGTGGTATAAATGCATAAAATGCAGAGTACATCAGTGTTGTAAAGTGCTAAGAGAGACAACTCAACCAAAACCCATCGAATAAAAGAACAATGGTGAAATAAAAAAAGAGGAGAAAATGGCAGAATCTCTAGAATGAGAGGGTAAAGGATATGGAGGCGGTGGCCGGAAAGAGATTGAGTGCACACCTTAAGCAAAACAGGGACTACAGAGTAAAATATAAACATAGCCACTGTAAAATCCAACAAAAGGAAGCACTTGAAACCAACATTGAAAGAAATAAACATAAATAATAATGCTTACATGTCTTACATCACACTAATTACTAGTAGTTATAGAGCTATCTTCTCTGACTTCATCTCATCCATTGCACCAAGGATGTCCATCTCATCCAATGCAGTAAGGATATCCATTTCATCAACTTCCTCATCTTATTCATTGCCAGGGTAATTTTCTGGTGGGATCCGATACGATGACATAATTCGAGCACTTGGTGTATTTAAAATAGAACCTGAAATTTTGAATTCCCATATATGTCTACATAAACTAGATCAAACAATAAACCCAAATCCAATGGAATAATTGAATCCAAATCACACACATGTGAAGAAACAATATAGGAATCCCTCCTCCCCTCACAGTTTAAACATCAACATACAAAGAAATCATGTAATTGAAGGTACCCCAATTGTTGAAATCCCAAAAAGATACAAACTCCACCATGTTCTCCTAAAGCCAATTGGATCCATTTCAAGAAAAGCTTCAATTTAACAATAGACACCTAGCAATGAATCAATCATATGGACCTACTAAAAACAATAATCACATTCACACAACAATAAAAAAAAAAACCTAAAGAGAATGTTAGAATATTATAATAATATTTTTAATATCTTAAGAATGTCTGTTAAGATTATGTTTAATCCTATAATATCTCCTAGGATTGGTTTCCATATTTATAAATAATTATTATGATTTGTTTCCTAATTATTAGTCTATACCGGTCAATATAAATAAGTGTCAATGTTTAGTCTTTTGTAATCAATCATCCATTATCAATCAATCTATTATAAATTATCTATTATGAATTATTCTTCTTCTCTCTTCTTCCTTATTATATCTAATACCCTATAATTTCAACATGGTATCAGAGTGGTACCATCCACCATGACCTGTCTCGGCTAGGCATGACAAACAAACCCGAACCTACGGGGACCGACCTGTCCCCGCCCCGCCCCGACTTTGATGGGGAAAACTAGCTTTGACCAAGTTTAAGTAAAACCCGCCCCGCCTTTAACGGTGACAGGGGAGGGTTTGGGGGTGTAAAAACTCGCCCCGCCCCCGAACCCGCCTCGGTAGAATAATTAAATAATTTTAATATACTAATAGTTAAATAATAAAGGTAAATTTATATATTTTCCCCAAAATATAATATAGTTCTTAAGTTTCTTTTTTTTAGGATTATCAATGTTTATATTTACATGTTATTTGAATTAGAGTATATTAGATATATATAATTGATTTAAAAACATATATTTAAGTTATAAAAATTAGAGAAAAAATAAAAAATAGAGAATGTGAAATCCCCGCGGGTTTCCCCGAACCCGACGGGGACCCACGGGGACGGGGTTGGGTTTCATAATTTCAAACCCGCTCTCTTTAAACCTGAACCTGAACCCACCCTAACTATTACGGGGGCGAGGACGGGGAGAGCAAAACTCGCCCCCGACCTGCCCCGTTGCCATGCCTAGTCTCGACTCTATTCCACTGCTGGGTTCCAAAGTTTGGAACTTTTATTTGCTCGTCTCTCTCACTCTATATTCATCCCCTTCTTTTATTTCTAGCTCTCCGCCATGTATCTTTTCGGCGTGCTTTCAAATCATCCACCGTGCATTTACTGGCGTGCTTTGTCTTCATCTTCTCATTGTCGTGCTTTTTTCGGCTATTTTTCTCCTGTTTTTCGTTGTTCCGGCCTCTCTTGCCATCGGTGGACTCGCCTTGTGACACCCTTCTACCCCATACTCTTATATATTAAAGAAATTGCAGTTTAGAAAAGGGAAAGTCCCACGTTAGGTAAAAAGGTTCACAGTCACTCTTATAATAAATCTCATAGTTTGAAAATGACTTTATTAAATGAACTCAAACTCCAAATATAAATCAATTATAAACAGCGGAAATCTCCAATAGGAATAAAAACAATTAATAATCTCCTGCCATACAAGGCATCCAGAAGTTCATAAAAATACTCCTAATCTAGGACATGGTAAAACCCCCAAGCACACCCTGATGTCATATCTATCAGAGCATACCCTTTTATTCATAATCGACACCAATTGTGTCCTCATCAACACCTGTAAAACATATCCACAGAATACGGTGAGGAAAAGGAATACTACCCATACATACACATAGAGAATACTCATCCTCACCCACAACATCATTACATCATGCCATCAATACATTAAATCACCAATGAATAACATTCATTTAAAACTCAACATATAATCAATCATCTATATCAACATATACATGTCATGCCATCATTCCTATTCACAACACATAAACATATCCTTTATACATTCATCAAGCTCATCATCATCATAATCTCATTCATACATCATCATATAGCTCTCATACCATCATTCACCCAAGTAATCATATATTATATTCTCACACATAATACCCATCATCATCAATATTCATAACATCATTTCATCATGAAATATCACACATCAATACTCCTCTCATCATCTACCCAAAGATCATGACTTGGAACTCCACACAATGGGCGCACCTCGTCAATCACTCTAGTTAGTACCAAGGTGGTCTACCGGTGTTACCACACACTATCCGATAGGTCGTACCCCCTCTATGGGCCCGCACAACGACATTCGATCCTAGGTTGTACCCTCTCTATGGGCTCGTACAATCACTCCTAGGTTGCACCCCCTCTATGGGCCCGTGCATCGAATGCCCCATCTTGATCCCCTGAGTTGTACCCCCTCTATGGGCCCGCACAACTCAATTCACCTCCCGAATTGTACCCCCTCTATGGGCCCGCACAATTCAGGTCTCATCACATATGCTCAAGGCATCTCTCTTAAGTTGTACCCCCTCTATGGGCCCGCACAACTTAGATAACATCATCATCAAAAGGTGACATACACCATCATCATAAATCATCATTATCATGCATTAACATGCTCATCATCAAACATCATCATTATAAAGTGATATACACTTATCATCATCATCATTCACCAATATGCTCATCATCAAACATCATCATAATAAAGTGATATACACTTATCATCATCATCATACACCAATATGCTCATCATCAAACATCATCATAATAAAGTGATATACACTTATCATCATTCACATCATCATCATAAGTGACATGCACTATCATCAATAACATCATCATCATAAGTGACATGCACTATCATCAATAACATCATCATCATAAGTGATACACACTATCATCATTTACATTATCATCATAAGTGATACACACTATCATCATTTACATCATCATCATAGTCATCATAAACAACATCAAATATCGTCAATCATCATCATTATACATCATCACACTCATCATCAAATATCATCATAATACATCACCACACTCATCATCAAATATCATCATTATTCATCATCATAAGCATCGCAATCCTCATCAAACATCATTAATCATCAACACAAAACTCATTATAAAGTACTCTCAAGCAACATCAATCATCATCAAACAGTTAGGATCTCAAAATCCACTCCGGTAATCGATTACCAAACTTCTGTAATCGATTACCCGCAAACAAGGTCTCTGGTAATCGATTACAACCACCTTGTAATCGATTACCTGCAAGCAAGCTCTCTGGTAATCGATTACCAAACTTCTGTAATCGATTACCTGCGAGCAAACAGCCCTCCTGGCTGCCCAGAACCCTCTGGTAATCGATTACCCGCGACGCAGATCGCAGTTCTTGCGATCTCCACCAATTCCAAACCTCTCTATTCAATCTCTAATCAATCTTTTTCATCAAAACATCATTTATATACGTTTATATTCATCAAACCCCACCAAAGTATCCATCTTTAACAGTTTTACAAGGTTTTCCCATCAAAACCCCAATTCATCAAACCCTTATTAATCCCCTTTTCTCTATTCATATTATTTTATTCATTCCATCAAAATTCATCAAGAATCATACAATCAATCATCAATCTACAGTTTTCATCATCCATACTCAATATATCAATTATTAATACGAATTTAAATCTTAGGTTACTACCCAAACGTCCCCCACATGCATATACAGGCAATACCCTCTCCCCCACCGTACCTTAAGTGAAGTTTGATCACAGCAAGGAAGTCTTTTCTTAAATTCTTGGCGTTCACTCCACAGCAGCTCTCTCTTGAGACTCCGTTTCTCCTATCCTTAGCGTTTCGCTTACTGACGAATGATACGAATAAGGATTAGGGTGCTCTGTTACCCCTCCTTACAGAAATACTAATTGGGCTTGGGCCCACTCTCACCCCCTTATTCTATTTTCAATTAAAATTACCTTTACGAAACAAAACTAATAACAATGACACTCCTATTATTTATTTCCCATTAAATAATTATTTTCTTAATTAATCTCTTTAATTTAATTAATATTTATCCTAATAAAATTTAGGATGTTACACGCCTTGCCATGTTCTATCCAAATCTGGTCTCGTTTTGACGTTGTTGGGATTCGTACTTGTTGTCCTCCTTGTTTGGCTTGTTTATCTCTCCTCTGATAGTTGTTATCTCTCTCCTACTTGCGGTTCCATACCTGTAATTTTTCATAACCTATAGATGTATTGCGACTACCTAGAGCTATCTACCTGACCCCGTGGCTTTCCCAGAGCAATCTACCTAGTCTCGTGGCTTTCCAGTGCAATTTACCCGACCCTATGGCTTTCCTAGTACAATCTACCTGATCCCACGGTTTTCCTAGTGTACTCTACCTGGCCCCACGGCTTTTCCAGTGTTCTCTACCTGGCCACATGGCTTTCCCAATGTAATCTATCTAGGCCCGCGATTTATTATATTCAATTTTGTTAATATGGGTATATTTGTAACAAGCTTAATAAGCTTTAGCTTGAGGGGGAGTGTTGGAATATTAGAATAATATGTTTAATATCTCAAGAATATCTGTTAAGATTAAGTTTAATCATATAATATCTCTTAGGATTAGTTTCCATATTTCTAAATAATTATTATGATTTGTTTCCTAATTACTAGTCTATATTGGTCAATATATATAAGTGTCAGTGTTTAGTCTTTTGTAATCAATCATCCATTATCAATCAATATATTATAAATTATCTATTATGAATTATTCTTCTACTCTCTTTTTCCTTATTATATTCAATACCCTATAACTTCAACAGAGAAAAAAAATTTAGTATCCCCAAACCCAAACCATAATAAACCAAAAGGTATATACCTTAGTTTAATGGTTGCAGACTCTTTGAGTGTAACAATGGCAGGTGGACAAAGTAGATGGGGAACAACAGACAGCCAGAAAAGACCACACACATGAAATGGTGCAGAGCAGTTATGGCAGAAGACGAAATAAAGGGTGGTTGTGTGCGGAGGTGGAACGAACGTGGTTGAAGCTGGTGATGACCGGATCTGGGCTGGACAGAGGTCAATTATTCTTCACCACAACCTCAGAAGAGTCAGGTATTCTTATTCCCAATTCCATCCAGGCAAAGAAAACCATGAATCTCCAAAACAGACATCTCCAATAATTCAGCATAAAATCTCAAACGTAATCCAATAGAGAAAACCCTAAATCAAAGTCAACCAAAGTCAACACAAATCCCCTAGAACACCCCCACATCGAAAGCAAAACCAATCGGAATGCCACAAAGTCTTCCTCTCCCCAGAAGAAAACCAACCAAAAGGGTAAAAACAATAGCAAGATGTTATTTTTGGTGGAGAATCTTGCCTCACTGAAACCAAAATATCCATAAGTTTTCCAAAGCAATAAGTAAAATATATAGGGTGCCATAAGAGAAAGGAAAATGTCTTCTGAGCTTCAACATGATAATTCTTTCTACTTTGCAGATAGATGCTTAGAATATAAATGAAGTGGTTCATGGGTTTATCCTACAGAGAGTTATATTTCTTCTAAATTTTGAGACATCGCCAAATTTAACAGTTTAGTTAGCTTTTAAGGGATGTATTAGGAACGACACTCAGGAATTTGACAGAGTGAAATGTGTGCTGATTTTGTTGACATTTGAGCTATATATAATTAGACATATGCATTGTGTTACAACTGACTGCTAACAGAATGTTAACTGACTATGCAACCAATTTGTAACTAAGTTGACTAACATGCATATGTAGTTAATGTTAAACAAAAGAGCAAGACGATAAATTCCTATCCTTAAACTTTCTACATATTTGGTCACAGAAAGATTTAACTGCGGAGTTTCTAAACTACATTCATAACATTTTCCAACGTAGCATTGGAAGTAAAGATGAAGTCTTAGAAAGCTTACCTTAAGAAATCTACCAGAAAGAAAGTTCTTGGTGTTAGAAATAGCAAAAGCATGCAAAATGGCGGAATTCCGGTAGTCGGACCGATGCAGACGGCGGGAGCACAACCAAGACGTCGCTGATTGCACCTGAGATTTGCATTCTCGAAAATGTGGCTTTGGCGCTCCGACGATTATGGGCTATAATGGAGAAGAAGCGAAGACCAAAAGAGGGGTAGAAACGGTTCTTAGAACAGTTTCCTGTGATTATTTATAACTAATAGCTAAATAAATATAAAATAAATTTTGTTTTTTAAAAGAAAAACACACAATTATACATTTTTCTCCACCAAAGACATTCTGCTCAGTCCAAAAATTCATGCAGAAAATTAGACAAAAATCAATCGAAGTGAAAAAAATAAAAGAAGAAGAAATCGTATAAGCTCACGAATTCCGAGAATAGTTTTACTAACAAACAAAGCAAGCATGGAGAGAATAAATCTTGAAAAAGAATCGTCACTTTTCTATTTCTTGGTAGGAATATTTTTCAGCCGACAATCCCTTTTCCTCCCCTAACCTACCACGTAACCATGGCCACCACTTAGATTTGAAAGGCAAAGCATTTTCAATTTGGAAAGAATTCACCATCTCCCTTCCATATATAACTAACAACAAACTCATCCAAGTCAGCATTGAACCCAAAAAATTCATAGTTACTCCCTTCACAGTGGATATGATTTTGGTTTTTTACCACAACAATGAGCAAACATTGTTATTTGAATTCTAAATCATGGTAGAAGCATTCACATCAACTATAAAACTTTATCTATTTCATAAAATTAACATGTAACTTAGAAAGCTATTTATGAAGGAAATGAAAAGAGAGTTAAAATCGGCCAATAGATACCACTTCAATCCAAATGCATGTCTAGACAATTTTATAACACCGATATATTAATGACATAGTCAATCACTTCTGAAAGTCACAAACACATGTGGGATCATCATAACTAAATCAATGCAATGTAGTTTTCTCAATAATTATATACAGCGAGAAGCAACAAAACTCAATATTGATGAAAAATAATTGGTTATACTTCTGGAATAGCTCAGTTCCAAGTTCTGGTATTGGCCTATATAAACGCTAACCTTCCAACATATAGGACCATGAAGTTTCCCTTGCCGAAAACTTGAGGCATGCATAACAAAAAGGAGATAATGCCATAAGAGAAACGAAAATAGAGTTGATTCCAAAAGAATTATATAAGGGGGTAGAAGGTGTAATTTACAATAATTACATTATAATCTCATCATTTTATTGCCAGATAAATATAAATTTGTTCGCCACAGACAACTAGTAGAAAATGACATTATTATGTAGAGAATGATATAGAAAAATAAAAAAAATAACTTAGCATGAGAAACAAATGAAAAATTACCTGAAAAATGACTACCATTGCAAAAGAATCAAAAGAAAATTACCTGAAAGCTAGTTACCCACTCCCTGAAAGTCTTTTTTGATGCTCAAGTCCCAATCCTTCTTCACATGCCTTGCTGCGACATCTGAAAATAGTAAACACAAATAGTAAACATGTGCATCTTATCTAAAAAATTCATAACACAAATCTTGCAATCCCACTTTAAACAAATAGCAAATTCCCAAATATACTTCTAAATGAGGTTTGGGAAATACTTCTTAGTGACAGCGACAACTGCAACGACGGTGGCGGTGGCAGAGTCTCAGCATCATACCCATAATCCCTTTCCTTTAAACCCATGCCCTATTCACTCGACGAATCAACATCCACTTCATCGTCTTCTCCTTCATTGTTTTCCACCGATAATCCATCGTTCATTTCATTCGAAACAGGTACTTCAACCGTTGATTCCTCTTTGTTCAAGTCATCAACACCTTTCCCTGACACCTTTGTAGCCTTTACACTATTATGTGACACTATGGACCACATATGATATACACCAATAACAAAACTAAACTTTCTAAACCCGAGTAGATCAAGGAGATAACTGTAGAACACACAGGAAACACTAGAAGGGGGGTTGAATAGTGTTTTATAAAACTTAGACAGTTTTTGGAAACTCTTTCACAAGCAGCAACGTTTTTTAAAAAAAAGAATCAGATAACTTGTTGAAATATGAAGTTTGCCTGCTTGCTGAAATTGCTTCAGAGGGTTCAATAAAAAAGTTCACTAAAAATGTTTGAAAGTTGAGTGTTATAAAATAGTGAATTCAAATCCCTTCTCGTTAGTTTAACAAGAAATTTAAGAGAGTTTAGGGTAAGAGAACTTAGCCAAGAATTTATCGTGGTTCACTCACTACCACCATGAGCTACGTCCAGTCCCAAAGCCAACAAGCTATGGATTTTCCACTAATCTAATCAGATTACAAGTATTCTTTTAATACCAAGCCTCTTCAGGCTCTATACACAAGTATTCTTTCCTTACCAAGCCTCTCTAGGCTTTATACAAACTGTGTTTGAAAGAAAATAGCCTAAGCTTAAAACTACGCAAGTTTAAAGCTCAAACTGGGTAAAAATGTACAATCAGCTGAGTTAAACTCAGGATATGAAAGTTGTGTACAAGTATATTAGAGTATAGTTTTTCAAGGAAATTTTGCAGTGTTTCAGCAGGTTGATGTTCTTCTCTCTCTTTGCATGAAATCTGAGTGAGGGTATTTATAGAGATGGACTTGAGATCCGTTGAACTCTATTTAATCCCGTTGTAAGATAACATTTCTCCCGTTGATACACAAACACTGATAGCTTCCTGCAAAGGACAAAGTAGGCGTGCAACGCTGACTCTACTTTTCTGAGCACAGTGTACTTCTGCAGCAGAGGCTTCCTTTTTGGTGTACAGGAATTTGAAAAATGCCAAAAAAGTTTCTGTTATGCTTTTCCAGAGAGAGTGCGATGCAGACAACTAGCAGGAAATGCTGAAAAAACTTGAGTCTTCAAAAGGTCTTCAGAGGGTCTCACTCCAAAGATGATTTGCATGAAGACACAAAAAGATGTACGACGTCTCCAGTCTTTAGAAGGTTCTTCACTTCAACGGGTCTTGACTCTTCAGAAGGTTCCACTCCTCCAGAGGGTTACTTTTTCAGAATGTCCGAAGTTGCTGAAACACGAAGAATACCTTTAAGAGAATCTGTACTGATTTTCAATATACTTTAATCAAATTTGTTACTCATTAAAACTTAGGATTATGAGACTTAAAACATTATTAATCACTTAATAATATTTTTTAGACTCAATAGTAACAAGAAAGAAAAATAACAAAAGGGAATATTACCATCTCCCAGATGGTAGTGGGCCAACTCCTAGGACGTGGAAGCAATTCTTTTGAGAACTGCATTAATATAAACAATAAAGAAATTCAGTAAAAATAAATCGCCATGAGACGATACTTCATAAAAAATGAAAGACAGATTCCACAATCCATAGGACAAAAAATGGACAAAAAATTCAAATTTTTACCGGTGCTTGATAAAATAGTTAATGACATTAGCAAGATAACGTCTAGACCTAGCAAAGAACAAATAAAGAGCAAGGCAACATCTCAGGGACCATTTCAGAATTTTAATAGTAATGTAGTGCTAATAATTGGCAAGGACCGTCCCTTCTAAAAGCTTAAGATATTAGGTGAAGATTCAAGGACTGGTTTTATATCCAAGTTTAACAATAAAAATATCCTAGTCATTCATTACTTAAGTCTGTAAATGATCCAATGGAAAATTTATTGGATTTATAGCTTTGCAAAAAAATATATATTAAGGAAAATTCAGTATTAAAGTTATCTATTCAGGAAACACAATAACTCATCAATATTGATAACAGACAACAATAAAATCATGATAAATTTTGAGCATGGAACATGTCATTATATTCCTGCCCTAAGAGTACCTGTAAATTTCTGACAGAAAGGCTATCATCTATCGTTGTTAGGCGTCCATTGGCAATAGATGTGGCACCAACATGTGGTCATCTCCCTTGCATTAAAATGAAAGCCTGAGTGGAAAACATGTCGTACTGACATTACAGTTGTTGCAACTTCAGCTTTGTATGCCAAGGTTTCCTCTATGAAACAAAAACATTGCCAAGGTTTCCACATTTTAGTTTCCAATTACACCTTTCGCCTTTTTTAATAACCCAAATAAAATAGAGCATTTACTACGGTTACTTCCCCAATTATCCCATCTGAAATTCCGAGAGAGTATGGCTATGGAAAAGAGAAAGAGGGATGAGGGGGATAAGGCGTAATCATCGTCTTCGACGGTGCTCTTCTAATCGTTACCATGCAACTTCCTCTCATTCTTTTTCCCCTTTCAAACTCTCTTCAATCTCCATCATTCATTTTTCCCTTTCTCCAATTTCCTTTCACTCCCGCTCATAATTTTCCATTTTTACTTGGATTTCTCACTGATGTTTGCTTTCTTTTGTTGCTTTTGTAGGATCTAAGTAAACCCTAGATTTTAGCGAGAACCAAAAGGTTCGGACAAAAAACACCAGTGAAATTTTGAACTTTTGTTCATTTTTTGTCCTGTGGATTGTGGAATCCAACTTTCATTTTGCGTGAAGTATTGTCTCATGGTGGTTTGTTTTTACATTTTCTTTATTGTTTAGATGAATGCAATTTTCGGAAGAATTGCTTCCATGCCCCAGGAGTTGGCCCATTACCATTCAGGAGATGGTAATATTCCTTTTTGTTATTTTTCTCTATTGTTACCTCCTTGTTCTACTCAGGTTCAGAAAGTTCAGTTCCTCTCTACTTAGCCCACCTGCCATTGTTGCACTCAAAGAGTTTGCAATAGTTAAACTAAGGTATATACCTCTGCTTTATCATGGTTTGGGTTCGGGGATACTAAAAAAAAATCTTTTTATTCTCCCTAGGTGATTTTATTTTTTTGATTGTGGTGTGAATGTGAATATTTTTTTAATAGGTCCATATGATTGATTCATTGCTAGGTGTCTATCCTAAAATAGAAGTTTTTCTTGAAGTGGATCTAATAGGTTTTAGAAGAGCATGATGAAGTTTGTATCTTTTTGGGATTTCAACAATTGGGGTACCTTCAATTACATGATTTCTTTTGTATGTTAATGTTTAAACTGTGAGGGAATGAGAAGGGTGGAGGGGTTCCTAAATTTTTTCTTCACATGTGTGTGATGTGGTTTCAATTATTCCATTGGATCTGGGTTTATTGTTTGATCTATTTTATGTAGACATATTTTGGGCATGTCAAGCATGGTTTCTATTGTGTGACTATGAGGTGGTTACGACTTTTGGGATGATTCACGGTTAGACTAGAAAGTATACTTTTTTCCTTGCCTCTTTCAATTTCCTTACTTTAATCCTATTTTGCTTTTGGATTCTTTTGAAACCTTAACAATCAGAAATGTCAAACTAGGCTAATATCCCCTGCCCACACTTTGCAAATTGCTTTAACGATTATTCTTTATCTAATTCACGGGACGCAAAAAGTATACATGGCAATCTGCTGATATATAGTGCCTTTTATCTTTATAGGGATTGTTAGCAGTATGTTGCTAAACCTACCATCTTTTGACGCAATTTTACCTGTGGAGTGTCTCATTGGGCAAGCTATATACTTTATAATCAAGGGATACTCCAATACTCATGCCTTCATTGCCTTTCAAAGAATCAGAAAAAAATGGATTTATATGGACACAAGTTTCTATTTTATTAAATTGGATTTTTTATTGAATTAGCTTCTTTTTATTATAGCTTATAACTCAATCCTGCCAAAGATAAGGCAAGTTAGTTTTTCAGTTGTTTCTCAAATCTATTACTCAACCCACTCTTAAAAACCATCATATTAGATGAAGTTTTGTTTAAGCTTCAGGGTGGGTCGATTTTCTAGCTTGGGTAGTGAACTTAGTGGCACCCTAGCTGTGAATTTGGCAAGGGACAAGGATTTGGTTAAAAGATGAGCGTAACAATTTAGGTAATGAAAGGGGCTTGGTCTACAAAAGAGGTACGAGGATGGGTTTTATTTGGTTCTTTTTTTTCCTTCTCGTGTGAACGACTGAACAAAGTCGTTTGGTAGTGAGACTGTCTTTGGACGGTTGTTCATGAAAGTTTGCTTAGTTTGCTTAATTCTAAAATTAACCTAATGTTTGCTTAATTCAAAAGGTTAGGGATTAGGTTGTTCATGCAAGTTTGCTTAATTCTTGTATAAGTTAATTCAAGAATTAATTAATGCCGCATTAGTTGTTTCGGATTTTGTAAGGAAATTGAAATAGATCCATGAACCAATGAAAGATCCTAATGTGAATGCACTTGTGAATCAATATGTTTTCTTGAATTGTTTTCTGTAATTCAAATTTTGTTTTCAGTGATTCATGATTTCCATAACCAAACAAAACCACATGTGTGTGTGTGAGTTGAGTGTAATAAATATGAATTTGTGATTAAATTTCTTTGAGAGACGACTTTGGGTTTATTCAATTCTACTGCACTTTTTATCTTTTATTTTACTGAGTACGACCTCAATCATATACATTATAATTACTCTAATTTCATTATATATTTTACTATACAATTTATCCATTTTAAATCATCATTACCTTTTTTATATTGTGCAATTCTCAATTATATTTATAAGAAAATATATTATTATCTATATAAAAATTTATTAATTTAAAAATTAGAGTTAAAATATATCACATGTGATGATTATTTTATATGAAAGTTAGATAATTATTAATGTAAAAATCTACTAATATTTAAATCATAATGTAAAAGAAAAATACATGCGGTATAATGATGATAATACTTTCTTAATCGTTTCTATATCAATTTTATCTATGAGCCATGTTTCAGAGATTATCCATCTCAACTTGAAAGCTTCATACTTCATGGACAAAGAAATCCTCTTCAAAGTGAAAGTTAGTGAGACAAATATTAATGATAACGTGGGAGTTTCATCATCAAATATGTTATTATAATATTTTTTCTAACATTGTTATCAATTGGGGAAATTGGTGCGAGTGTTTGTATTTTTAAGATTACTTTAGATTTACATATTTTCGGTGAATATAATTATCAGATGTTATAAGAGAGGTGAATGAATTTGAGAATTCACTACAGATCAAAGGAATTACTCCCCCCATCCTAAACGTTTGACACTTTTCCATGGTCCTATTTATAAGATAAAATGTATAAATCTAGAAGCATTTATTGTTTTTTCTTATATTTGCCCTTGTTGACCATTAAAGGTTTTAAGGTGACACAATTACCAATACCATGGTAGTGAAGTTTAATTTTAAATAGGGGTAAACTTGTAATCTTATAGAGTAATTTCTTGAAAATCAACGCATTAATTACTTTTCTTAATACGTGTGTTTTTGTCTGAATTGTCTTATAAATAGGACCAGAGGGAGTATCAGAATAAATTATTATATGAATTGAACATATTTTAAGATTAAATTATCAAATGAAGTGAACATAATTATCAAATATTATTAGATTAAATTATATTAAACCAAACTAAAAATCAGATTAATTTAAATTTGTATTTTTCCCATAAAATAAGATATGTGAACAGACAACCACCAAAGTGAATAAATAATACTTACCTAAAAAACTACAGAAAATAATATTTACTTTTTTATTTAAAAAAGATTAATTGATTATATTTACATTTAAATACATATAAATAAACTTTATAACTTTCCAAAAGAAAAAACGGATAGACAGACGCTGTTGTGGCTGTCTTTCCACTAGTTCAAATAAGTTTGTCTTGGTAATAATTTTTGTTAGGAGACGAAAAAAAAAAAATGAAATACATGTATCCCCTCATCACATAAAAGTGTGTTAATAAAAAGAAAAATACACATCTAGTGTCAGTTTTCAAATTCAAAGAATGATGATAATAATTTTCAGTAATCAGTTGTTTATCAAAACCCGGAGGCCCAACACCACATGATCCACACGGATCTTACCGTACCCGAAAACAACAGTCGCATAGCCAGGTCCTATAAAAGCCGAAAGATCCTGAGTGAAAAATACACACATCATCGATTTTTAGATCCCCGCCTCTCACCCAAACTCACTTCTTCTTTCTTTCACTTTCACATTCTACGTTATCTTCTTCCCTTTCCTCACCGAAACGCGTCGTTTCCTTCTCATCCATTCACCCTCATTTCTCAGATCACCATCTTCTCCCTTTAAAAAAAAACCCCTAAAATTTCCATTCCTCAATTTTATTTAATCCCGATCTTGTCCCTTCACTGCAACTCATCGTCGTCTTCCCATCGCATCGAGTTGTGAGGTGGGATTGGAAATGGTGGGAGGAGGGAGTCGGAGGGAGGAGGTGCCGGTGATAAACAGCACCAACGTGTTTGCAGCGCTAGGGAGCTTGAAAAAGAAGAAGAAGAAGCCTGAGAAGGAGCAGGGTTCATCCAAGAACAAAGGAGGCGAAGACCCTGAGAAGAAGGAAGTTTTCTGGGCTCCCGCTCCTCTAACCGTCAAGTCCTGGGCCGATGTTGACGACGAAGACGACGATGACTATTATGCCACCACCGCTCCTCCTGAATCCGTTTGGGGTGCCTCACTTCAGGCGCCTACTTCACACCCTGACGCCCCCGCTGAGGTGAAAATTTTGTCCCCTTTTTCTGTTTTGCTCTCTTTGATTATCTGTGCTGAAACTCGATTTAGAATGGTTTGAATTAATTGTTTTAAAATTTTATTGTTGATAATTGTTATTAGTGTATAACCCTAGAATATTTTTGTAAGTCCATTGGTTTTGGCGTGGATGTCTTGTCTTTGACCAGATTGGGTATGTGGATTGATCTAGGTTCGTTCGTGGACGCCATTTGATTGCAATACCGGAATAAAATGAAAATTATTTTGTGCTGATTTGCCAGGGATTTACCAGTTTGGAAATTTCATCATGTTGTTTTATTTCTAT
This sequence comes from Sesbania bispinosa, assembly GCA_026901365.1. Classification (NCBI taxonomy): domain Eukaryota; kingdom Viridiplantae; phylum Streptophyta; class Magnoliopsida; order Fabales; family Fabaceae; genus Sesbania; species Sesbania bispinosa. The sequence continues at coordinate 134,409 of QLOH01000403.1, read as the reverse complement.
TTTGTGTCCTGCTAATTTAAGAAGCTGTACTTTTATAAATACTTTCATTTCTTATAACTTAACAATGCCCCTTAATACATTCGACAACAATTGTCTTATTATTATTAATTTTCCGATCATGCTAACCAGTCCTCTTAGGGCATTGGTTAAGGAATTGATAAATAGAAAGTTTTTATCGTAAACCACACATTACTAAGATTATTTGATTCTTAATCATTGCCTGGTTAACATTTCCCTTACTATTTTTTTATACTGTTGGTTATTTGTGGTGTTTAAGTTGGATTGCTTTATTATATCTTTGGGAAGAAAGACTTATGAATTGTGATGATTATTGAATGATTGGCATGAAAGCTATACAACTTTCTAATTCAATACAATGTTGAATATTCTGTTTGTCTTGTTTTCTGACAATGACTATCCAAATCTTGTTTTGGCTGTGTTGCTTCATGACAATATTTATCAATCCTTGCCAAGTTGTTATGTATATGATATTATTTACGTCAACGGTTTCATGATATGCCATCTTGTTTGCATGCAATTAACGGCTCTGTCTTTGTCGGCTTGCTGGTTTGACTGTAAAATATTTATCAATCCTGGCCAAGTTGTTGTGTATATGACTGATTTATGTTAACTGTTTCATGATATGCCATCTGGTTTGCATGCAACTAACGGCTCTCTTTGTCGGCTTGCTGGTTCGACTGTATAATATTTATCAATCCTTTTGCCAAGTTGTTGTGTAAATGATTTATGTTAACTGTTTCATGATATGCCATCTGGTTTTCATGCAATTAATGGTTTTGTCTTTGTTGGCTTGCTGGTTTGACTGTAAAATATTTATCAATCCTTGCCAAGTTGTTGTGTATATGACTTATGTTAACGGTTTCATGATATGCCATCTGGTTTGCATGCAATAAACTGCTTTGTCTTTGTCGGCTTGCTGTTTTGACTGTAACGGTATTGTCTGGTGTGTCTGATCTTATGTAGTTAAACTGTTATTATATTGATATTATGGATATAAGTGGAAGATGTAACGTAGCATGTAATCTTCATGGAATGGCCTTGCACATTGCACAAGAAGTACTTGGCACACATTGGAGTTTTTTTTTTCCCTTTAATGACAAATAAACTGAACTTGTGTTCATGGAAATGATAGGAATATCATTCTAGCAGATGTCTAAAATTGCTAGTATAGTTCTTTGTTAATCATAGTTGCTAAACAAGCATCTCATGAACTTTAGCAGCAACCTTGGACTTATTCAGTAGTTAAAACTTGAAATAGCTATTACAATTTACAAACTCCCAAATTTGATGAACTGCCACATCATTCTCCCTGTGGACAAAGGTATTAAGATGGGGATTAGCTTTTAAGATATACATTGAATAAGTTGGTGTCAAGCATGGATTGAAGCTGGTATCTACTGTTTCAAGATGAAGGATAATTGGAAGATTTATACAAAGAAGTAGAATTTAAGTAATATTAGTGTCAAATAAGGAGATAAATTCCTGCAAAAATGGTGAATGTATAAATATGTGTGTAGTATACATGTCAACAATGTCAATCAAACTTAAATATGGAGGTTAAGCCAAATTGGTTTTTTGTTCGCAATCTCTCCTCATGTGTGTGCATGTGTGCTTCTCTCCCTATTGAGCAACATATCCCCTAACTGGTAGACTTGATGAAAATTTGAAACCAGGAGAGTGAGAGTGAGTTAGAAGGTCTTGATGAGGTAGAAGATGATGCTGAGGATGAACATGAAAATGACTTAGATGTGCCAGTAGAAGAAGCTGAGCCTATTCTTAAGAAGCCTCCTGAACCGTCACTGGTTAACAAAGAAACTGAAAGGCAACTTTCAAAGAAGGAACTGAAGAAAAAAGGGCTTGAAGAGCTTGAAGCTGTTTTGGCTGAATTAGGATACACACAAAAAGAACCCAGTGGCCAGGATGACTCTCATGGTAATTTAATGTTTTTAATCACATGTATAAACTGCTTTAAATATGTTAGTTCTCTCTGATGAATTATATAGCTAAACTGATAATTGGAATTTTTTATCTGGCCTGCAAAAATTCAGGCACTGAGAAGAAAGAAGACAATCACAACAGTGAGGTGGAAAAGAAGAACACTACTGGGGAAAGCAAAAGTGCTAAGAAGAAGAAGAAGAAGGATAAAGCTTCAAAGGAGCAGAAAGAATCACAAGACCAGCCTGATGGTGTGGATGTTGGAAATACAACTTCTGAAACTGCTGAAATGGAGAAGGCTGAGGATGCATCTGCCATTGATGTTAAGGAGCGGCTTAAGAAAGTTGCTTCAATGAAGAAGAAAAAATCAAGCAAGGAGATGGATGCTGCTGCACGTGCTGCTGCTAGTGAGGCTGCTGCAAGGAGTGCAAGGATCGCTGCAGCCAAGAAAAAAGAGAAGGCCCACTACAATCAGCAGCCAGTGCGGTAGACACACTGGCAAAGTACATGTGTCTTTTCTTAGTTGTTTACCTCATCATTTGCTATCTTTCTTTATCATATATGAGCACATGCTCTTTGTTCATTTGCAAATGCAAAATAAACATTGTAGCGGCTTTAGATAAGTTGACTTTGAGTAAGTTTTGACTAATTTTTACTTGGGAGGAAATAGAAGTGATAGTATATGTTGTTCATCTTGCTTGTTGCTACTGTTTTTTGCCCGGATCTGATTTCTTTTGTTCTCGGAGTCAGTCTCTAGGTTTTAAAGTAAGTAATGAATCAGTCGCGTATGTTCTCTTCTTCCCTTGTCATCATCCGAGCGATGAAATGCGGTTTCTTGTTATTAATTATTTTTTGTAATATTAATTTTTGTTAGCATGTCATTTTTTTAAACAAAGACTATCACGGCAATGCAAAAACATATATCTAAATAATTTAACAATCCTAAATAAAAACATAGCCTCTACTTATAAAGAATATAAAAAATTATTTTGAAAGAGCTTGGACTTATTTTCTTTTTTCTTTTTTATCCCTTTCGGATTGACTGATATTCAAAAATAAATTCAAAGTAAGAATATGTACAACATCAATCACAAATAAATTGTGTAAGTTGTAAAATTGAGCTTTAGTTGTAAAAAAGTATAAATTGCACAAGTACATTAATGTTTTAAAGTGTTAAAAGAGGTAACTCAACTAGAATCCATCGAGTAGGAGAATAATAATGAAATAAAAAGGAGGAGAAGATGATAGAAACTCTGGAAGGAGGGAGAGTAGAGGATGTGAAGGTGGTGGTCGGAAAACAAAAGAGATGGAGGAAGGAGGAAAGAGGATAAAGTGTAAAAAAACTGTCATTGTAGAGAGAGGATAACCCACTCACTCTGGGTAGAAAAAATCACATAGTGTGGTAGGATATCCTCCCATGGAGGGTGAAGCCCACATTACTCTCTCTGCAGCGCTTCTATGCTAGGATTTCAGGTGTTCTACTTAAAGCGACACTAGATGGAGCAAGCAAATTCTTGTTACCATGTCTTTTAAATAGAGAAAAAATATAAAATCAAACTAAATTGGAAGTGATTTTTTTTTCTTTCATTAGATTGAATTAACCCACCTAAATAAATCTTTGAGGAAAAATATTATTTTACGTCAAAAATTAATAATGCAAATTATTATATAGTAAAATATAGGTTGATTGAATAATAAACTATTCACTTCAAAAAAAAATGATAAGCTATTAAAAAATTATTTTAATTAATTTAGTTTATATCCTATAATTCTAAAATAAGAATTAATTCACATTTGAAATGTTTTTTTTCTAAAGTTATGTTTATTTATATTTTTTTAAAATGTGATTGTATCTAACTTAATTTGTTTTAATCGTTTAATTAACAATTTTACCTTATTTGTTTAGCATATTATGGATTCTAATTAAGAAACTAATAAAAATAAACTTTATCAATTTTTTAAGGATTTAATATATATACACTGACATTGTAATAAAGTTCTATACTGTCATCTAATGATGTGTTGCCACATCATTTAATAAATTTAATAACACATAGATGTTATGCTTATTAAATGATGTGACTGCATATCATTAATGATAGTGTAAAACTAAACTTTTTTACACTATGAGTGTATACTAATTAAAATTATTTTTTTAAATATTTAAAACATATAATATTCACAAATTAAACAAAAAGTAACATCCTTTTAGATAAGTCAATCTCTACACATAATCTTGCAAAATAGCCTCTTGAATGAAAAAAGAAGTTAGGCGATCAATTTTTTAGCATGTTTGGTTTAATATTGAAACGTGGTAAATTCACGTTTCCAACGCTAGAAATAGTTGCATTGAGAAATACAATCTTGAGTTTAATCAGTTTCAACGCTAAACCAAATCCACAAAAGCAATTTCGCATGAATTTTTCCCACTCTTGATAAAAAACTAGTACTATTGTACATGTCAATAAGGAAATTAGGGATCCGTACCCAAACAGCAATTAAATCGAGCTGATTTAAATAAAAGAAAATCAAATTTATTTATTCCCTCATAGAATCAGATCAGATAAAGAGAATTTACGAGTGTCTTAACTTTTAAGCACGTATGAGCTTGGCGAATAAGAAGTGGCCACGTCATCCTTGATCAGTCAAGACGGTGCGTTCAGTCATCGCCTATCGCTCCTCCCACCTGTATCCCCTTCCTCTTCCTATTTCCCTCCCCATTTCTGCTACTCTCGAACTCCATTTCTTGCTCCGATTCCATTTCCCACATGCATAATATTATCCGATTCCCAATATTTTAAGCGTTCCCTTCCCCTTCCTAACCAAGCTTGAATCACACGTGACATTCTTGGATGAATAAGTTAGGGTTCGATTCGATCGAACAGAACGCATTTAAGTTATAGAACGAACTGGGGGCGAATCAGTCTCGGCTTCACGGAAGCCCGGCGGCTTCATCGTCGCAGGGACTCTGGTTCTTTCTTCGCTTCCACAATGCGTCACGTGTCCATACCCTCGCTCATCTTCCCCAAGTCGAATCCGTGAGCCGCTACGCATCCGATCTTAACCGCCCCGTGCTGCTTCCTCCGCCGCCGGTCATGGAACACGCCGGCAACCACTCCGCTGCTCCCAATTCCGGTCCTCCGCCTCTTGAAGAGCCTGAGTACTTGGCTCGCTACCTCGTCGTCAAGCACTCCTGGCGCGGCCGCTACAAGCGGATACTATGCATATCCAGCGTTGCCGTCATCACTCTCGACCCTTCCACGCTCGCCGTCACGAACTCCTACGACGTCGCCACCGATTTCGAGGGCGCCGCGCCCATTCTCGGCCGCGATGAGAATTCCAATGAGTTTAACATGAGCGTGCGGACTGATGGCCGCGGAAAATTCAAAGCCATGAAGTTCTCGTCTCGATATAGGGCGAGCATTTTGACGGAGTTGCATCGGATAAGGTGGAATCGGTTGTCGCCAGTGGCTGAGTTCCCGGTGCTTCATCTTCGTCGACGGGCGTCTCAGTGGGTTCCTTTTGTAAGTTACCCTACTACGTTTAATTTTAGCTGTAATTCTTTTTTAGTTTTGATAATTTTATCCTGATAGTAACTGTGAGCTTCATCTGGCATGCAAGTAATGACTGCAGAATCGACATGCTTGCGTGTTGAATATGGGATTCGTGCTTATGTTGAGATGGTTGAGAGTGTATAATGCTGTTTATTTGTTGTCATTTGCTTTTATTAATTTGTTGTTAATGATGAATTGTGATTTGTGAGGGTGTGCGTTTGTGCCATTCTTTTGTCGCATGCTGAATTTGTTGTTAATGTTTTATGCTGAAGGGAATTGAAATGGTGAGAACTGAGAACTGTGGAGATTAGGCTGATGGGGTCATTTTTTCTTTTCTTTTTTTATAATCGGCAATTTTCCTTGATATATGTGATGAACTTCCTTATATAAAAAAAATGAGGTGCTGAACAGCTAAACTAATTAACCCTGTGTGATTGGTGACTCTCACAGAAATTGAAAGTAACTTACGTCGGTGTAGAACTTATTGAGACAAAATCTGGTGACCTTCGCTGGTGCTTGGATTTTAGAGACATGGATTCCCCTGCAATTATTCTTCTCTCTGATGCTTTCGGAAAGAAAAATGTTGATCATGGCAGTGGATTTGTTCTCTGCCCCTTATATGGAAGAAAATCTAAAGCTTTCCAAGCTGCTTCTGGGTGCACAAATTCAGCTATCATCTCGAATTTGGTATGAATGGCTTCGTGTATGCTTAAATAATTATTCTGCTAGATATTGGTGTCTTAGATTAGATCATCATTTGGCACTGAAATAAGGCAGCATTTGTAAGAATGGTGTTCAAGTCTGATTAACTGTGCTTTTTGGATGAACAAAGAATATAAGTTACCTGTATTCATATCAAGAATTATAACAGTGCATAAATGTTATTGCAGACAAAAACTGCTAAATCAACTGTTGGGCTTTCCTTGTCTGTGGAAACTTCTCAAACTCTCACCATTTCGGAGTATATAAAACAAAGGGGTAGCTAGTCATAACCTTGTTTATGTTCCTTGCACATTCAAATTCTTTACCTATCTGCAATGAATTTATTTTTTTACCTTAACGAATCAACGTGATGTAGCTAAAGAGGCAGTTGGAGCAGAAGATACCCCATTGGGGGGTTGGTCTGTCACACGGCTGCGTTCTGCTGCCCATGGAACTCTAAATGTTCCAGGATTGAGCTTAGGAGTTGGCCCAAAAGGAGGATTAGGTGATCATGGTGACGCTGTATCTCGTCAGCTTATTCTTACAAAGGTTTCACTTGTGGAAAGGCGTCCTGAGAACTATGAAGTAAGTGATGCATTTGTTAAGTCAATTTGTGAATAGGATATAGCATGTGTAAATTCATTAAAAATCTACATATGATTGTATTACTAGCACTGATGCAAGCTGATGGAATTTCTTGCACAAGAAATTAAGCTAATGACAAACAACTGTTTTCTGAAATATTGTTTTGACTTTTGAATAAATCTTGTATAGCACAATTACAGTAGTAGATGTTGATAATTTAAAGCACGTGCGATATGCATTGGTAGCTCTTTGGAGTTGTTGACCTCAGACACCTCATAGGCTTTTATAAACCTAAACATTTAGGGTGCATTTGGATAAGCTTTGAAAAAAAATGCTTTTATGATACAACTTTTTTTCCCTAAGAAAGGCACTAAAATGTATTTTTTTTGCTTTCTTTTTTGAAAAACTTATTCAATGATCATAAATTTTTAATCATACTTTTTTAATCAAAAAATTCTTGTTCTAAGGAAGAGCTTAAAGAAATGAACCCTTAGCTTGTTATAGTAACAACAAGAAAGTAGCATTATTGACATGTCTGAGGTAAAAAACATGTTAAGGAAAATACATTAATCTTGAACATTTTATGCATCTTTAGTAGAATGTGCAAGTGTGTTTATCAATAGTTTTATGCAGACTTTATGTGTTCTTGTCACAACCAAATTCATATCAATGAGTTTATATCTGTATGCAAGCTGATTTCACTCACAAGGGTTATGTCAAAGGTTGAGAATTTTTACTAGATGTATGCAGGCTGTTACTGTTCGTCCTTTATCTTCAGTGAGTGCTCTTGTTCGGTTTGCTGAAGAGCCCCAGATGTTTGCAATTGAATTTAGTGATGGATGCCCCATCCATGTAAGCCTTTGTTATGCTTATGCTACTCTAGTTGTGATTTATTATGCTATGAACTTTCTTATGCATGTGACATGCATTGTAGGTTTATGCAAGCACGTCTCGTGATAGCTTACTTGCAGCAGTTCGTGATGCGTTGCAAAATGAAGTAGGTAGATGTATCTCATCTTGGTTAAGAATTGTTCTATAATTGTATGTGTACATTGAAGCATGATGATATATATGCCCTACTCTAGTTGTTTAATCTTATAATATCAGTGCTGGACCTATTCTTGAACTGAAGGCAATTATGTCTAATGGTATTGTTATTGAAAAGAAAGCATGTCTTGTTGGAAAATGCAGCGTCAAGTGCATCTTTGACTTATGGTTATGTGTTTTACAGGGTCAATGTGCCATACCTGTATTGCCAAGACTGACAATGCCTGGTCACCGTATTGATCCTCCCTGTGGGAGAGTTTATTTGCAATATGGTCAACAAAAGCCTGTTGCTGATGCAGAAAGTGCATCCATGCATTTGAAACATTTAGCAGCTGCTGCCAAAGATGCTGTTGCTGAAGGTGGTTCCATTCCTGGATCTAGGGCTAAACTATGGCGTAGAATAAGGGAGTTCAATGCCTGTATACCATATAGCGGGGTGCCTCCAAACATTGAAGTGCCAGAGGTTACCTTGATGGCCTTGATAACTATGCTTCCTGCTGCCCCAAATCTTCCTCCAGAGTCTCCTCCGTTGCCACCCCCTTCTCCAAAAGCTGCAGCAACTGTGATGGGTTTTATTGCATGTTTACGTAGATTACTTGCTTCAAGAAGTGCAGCTTCACATGTGATGTCTTTTCCAGCAGCAGTAGGAAGAATAATGGGTTTACTCAGAAATGGTTCAGAAGGTGTAGCTTCTGAGGCTGCAGGGCTTGTTGCTGTGCTCATTGGCGGTGGGCCTGGTGATTCAAATGTAACAGATTCTAAAGGAGAGTGGCATGCCACAATTATGCATACCAAGTCAGTATTGTTTGCTAATCATAGTTATATCATTATTCTTGTCAACAGATTAAAGCCCATATCAGTATCACCTTTACTGTCAATGGCTGTTGTTGAAGTGCTTGAGGCTATGATTTGTGATCCGCATGGGGAGACTACCCAATATACTGTTTTTGTTGAGTTGTTACGCCAAGTTGCTGGGTTGAAGCGTCGCTTGTTTGCTCTGTTTGGTCACCCCCGCTGAAAGTGTTAGAGAAACGGTAGCTGTGATAATGCGATCAATTGCAGAAGAAGATGCTATTGCTGCAGAGTCCATGCGGGATGCTTCTCTGCGTGATGGTGCTTTATTGAGGCACTTACTGCATGCGTTTTTCCTTCCTGCTGGTGAGCGGCGTGAAGTTAGTCGACAACTTGTTGCCCTTTGGGCGGATTCCTACCAACCAGCTTTGGAGCTATTGTCTCGAATTCTTCCTCCTGGCCTTGTTGCTTATTTGCATACACGTTCAGATGGAGTTCTAGCTGAAGACGCAATTCAAGAAGAGTCATCAACTAGGAAAAGAAGAAGACGTTTACTTCAACAGAGGAAAGGTCGCATGGGGAGAGGATTAACCTCTCCAGAGCAACCTTTCCCTTCAGCTAATAACTTTGATGTTTCTGATTCAGGTAGGCAGACAGGGGTGGCTGTTGTTAGAGGCTCAGATAACTATCATAAAACTGCTGTGGACCCAAGTTCTGGACAGGCTTCAAGTATTCAATCTTCAGTAGTTCATACTAGTGAAAATTTGACTAATGGATCTTCTACAGGAGAAGCACAAAATGGGCATTCAACTGCCATGGCTTCAGCTATTGCAGCATCAGAAAACTCAAACGAAGCTCCAGGATCTGATTTTTCAAATTCGGTTGATCCTGACAGCAATGCTGTTGGTTTGCAGAATTCAGGCATTCCAGCACCTGCTCAAGTTGTCGTGGAGAATACCCCTGTAGGATCTGGTCGGCTCCTATGTAATTGGCCTGAATTTTGGCGAGCTTTTGATCTGGATCACAATCGTGCTGACTTGATTTGGAATGAGCGTACCAGGCAAGAGTTGAGAGAATCTTTGCAAGCTGAAGTTCATAAACTGGATGTTGAAAAAGAGCGTACTGAAGATATTGTTCCAGGGGGTGCTACCCTGGAAATGATAGCAGGGATTGAAAGTGTACCACAGATATCTTGGAACTACTCTGAATTTTCTGTTCGATACCCAAGCTTGTCAAAAGAAGTTTGTGTGGGTCAGTATTATCTACGTCTACTGCTTGAGAGTGGCAGTGGTGGCAGGGCGCAAGACTTCCCGTTGCGTGATCCAGTTGCTTTCTTTAGAGCACTTTACCATCGATTTTTGTGTGATGCAGACACAGGGCTTACTGTAGATGGTGCTGTTCCTGATGAATTAGGAGCATCTGATGATTGGTGTGACATGGGTAGATTAGATGGTTTTGGTGGAGGTGGTGGGTCATCAGTGAGAGAGCTTTGTGCAAGGGCAATGGCCATTGTATATGAGCAGCATTACAATACCATAGGCCCTTTTGAAGGTACAGCTCACATTACTGTTCTGTTGGATAGGACAGATGACAGAGCTCTGAGGCACCGGCTTCTTTTACTTCTGAAGGTTTGTGTAAACTAAATTTACTTTTTCCTCACTTTGTCTTGTTGCATGCCCCCCCCCCCCCCCCTAGTTTTGCTTACTCTTTGAGTAAGAGGAGGAGGGGTTAATTTATTTGATTTGCTATTGTATCATACTTCTCATTGAAGTTCATCCTAATATTTGTGCTTTTATCTTTAGAGTACTAATATTTTGGCTGGTGTTTGGACCAAAAGAAAAATACATTTTAAATTTTGACCGTCATTGTCACTAAGTGCAATAGGATCAGTTGTCTATATTGGTTTGATGATTATCATAAATGGAATGATGTTTTAAAAATGCTTGAGTTAACATTACAATTTACCAATTCTATTGTTTTTAAATTTAAATTAACCATGGTTTAATCAATTTCAGGCATTGATGAAGGTCTTATCAAATGTAGAGGCTTGTGTTCTAGTTGGAGGTTGTGTGCTAGCAGTTGACCTGCTTACAGTGGTTCATGAAGCTTCAGAGAGGACATCTATTCCCTTGCAATCAAATTTGATAGCAGCTACTGCTTTTATGGAACCACTTAAGGAATGGATGTATATTGACAAAGATGGTGCTCAAGTTGGGCCTATGGAAAAAGATGCTATTCGAAGGTTATGGTCCAAAAAGGACATTGATTGGACGACAAGGTGTTGGGCTTCTGGGATGCTAGATTGGAAGAAGTTACGTGATATTCGTGAGCTTCGTTGGGCACTTGCCCTTAGAGTTCCAGTCCTCACCCCACCTCAGGTAGAGTCATGTTGCAGGTGGAAGATAATATTAATATTCATATAAATATAGTTGCTTTTGTGCTTGTTTTCTATACCTGATTTTTTCCCTCCCATAAATTGCATGACTGCTCTTTAATTTTTTTCACAATATTCTTTTTGTTAGCCTGAAGGCCGTGCTTCTTTATATATCATTGACTTGATTTCTTCATGGTTCCTAAATTCTGTTGAGATAGGCCACCTATGTTAAGGCGCTTTTATGTTGACTTGATAATTGTAAGCTTAGGCACAGTCGGAAATGTACCAATTATGAAAGAAGATAGTTATGTCCTTAGTATCAATTGCTAGCTGGAAAGTGTTCTTATGGCTAATAATTTGTCTCACAGAACATTTTTTTGACATTTTATTCTTTAATTTCATTTTCCTGGTACCTTCTAATATATAGAATATGGATATTGTATTCAGGTTGGGGACACAGCTTTGTCCATATTGCACAGCATGGTGTCTGCACATTCAGATTTAGATGATGCTGGGGAGATTGTTACTCCAACTCCTAGAGTAAAACGAATCTTGTCAAGTCCACGCTGTCTTCCACATATTGCACAGGTAACTTTAGGAATTGTTTTTTGTTAATCAGCCATGTAGGAAAATATTAACATTTGTTTACGACTTGCATCTTTCAAAGAAACATTTCTAAATCAAAGTCATTTTGACTAGATTCTTTGGCTATTGATTGTCTTAGCAGTTGTTACCTTTATCATTCTTAATTCAGGTTGTTTGATATGTGATAGTATTATTTGGTTCATTTTAGGTTTTTCTACTTTTACAACTTCAAAACAAATTCTTGATTTACTTTTTTTTTGGGGGGGGGGGGGGATGAACACAGGCCACCCTTTCTGGGGAACCAAATATCGTTGAAGCAGCTGCTGCTTTGCTGAAGGCCATTGTTACCAGGAACCCCAAAGCCATGATACGTCTATATAGCACTGGTGCATTTTATTTTGCACTTGCTTATCCTGGGTCTAATCTACTTTCAATCGGGCAACTCTTTGCTGTCACCCATGTCCATCAAGCATTTCATGGTGGCGAAGAGGCTGCAGTTTCGACTTCACTGCCTTTGGCAAAACGTAGTGTTCTTGGTGGACTTCTCCCTGAATCTTTGTTGTATGTACTGGAACGTAGTGGTCCAGCAGCATTTGCGGCAGCAATGGTTTCTGATTCTGATACTCCAGAAATAATATGGACTCACAAAATGAGGGCAGAAAATCTAATTCGTCAGGTATTCTAGACTTTGTAGTAGCCACTCTGAGATTATCTTCTCAATTTTTATAAGAATATATTCACTTTCTAATATGATATTCACATAAAGAAATTGAATCCACACTCCTTTGCTTTTTATCAGGTTTTGCAGCATCTTGGGGATTTTCCACAGAAACTATCACAGCATTGCCACATTTTATATGACTATGCCCCCATGCCTCCAGTGACTTACCAAGAGCTGAAAGATGAAATGTGGTGTCACCGTTATTACCTCAGGAACCTATGTGATGAGATTCGTTTTCCAAATTGGCCAATTGTTGAACATGTAGAGTTTCTGCAGTCATTACTTGTAATGTGGCGTGAAGAGTTGACAAGAAAACCCATGGATCTTTCTGAAGAAGAAGCTTGCAAGATCCTTGAAATATCCTTGGAGGATGTATCTAGTGATGATGTAAATAAAAGGAGTTCTTTGGAGACTGCTGATGAAGCATCTAGCTTATCGAAGCAGATTGAGAACATTGATGAAGAAAAATTAAAGCGACAATATCGTAAGCTTGCAATGAGATATCATCCTGACAAAAATCCTGAAGGAAGGGAGAAGTTTCTTGCTATACAGAAGGCCTATGAACGCCTCCAGGTAGACAAGTTTCCATAATATACACAAGCTTCTTTGGAATCATGTTTTATTAAATGTCTTAGACAGCATGATTATTTCTATATAATGGTTCTCATACTTATTCTAAGGTCTTAGTGTCTCATTTAAAAAAATGTAGAGACCTACGTTGTCTTGAGTACTTCATTTATGAAATCAAGTGTCTCATGCATGCAAATCTATATGCTTGCTTTTCTGACTAGAGGCCGCAATTCAGATGTTTTTTCTTGGGTGTGTTTATTGACTTAAACAGTCATATAGGGAGAAGAATTGCACATATATGCTCCTGTGTATTTATTACCTTATATCTTTTAATGAACCAGCTGCGGCTGCCAAATGCAAGTTTATAATGGTTATATACAAGCATAAGAATGAGGTGTAAAAATCAAAATGCTCATTCATTTTCATTTTGATTTCGTGGTTTATATCCTTCATTACAATGAAATGAATTATTCGACCAAGGGATTTTATTTTATTTTTCATTTGCAAGAAATAATAATTTTGTGCCTTTTCTAATTTGGCAAAATATTTACTTAATGTGGTCAAAACTTAGGCTACCATACAAGGGTTGCAAGGTCCTCAGCCTTGGAGATTGCTGCTTCTGTTGAAGGGACAATGTATTTTATACAGAAGATACGGAGACATATTAGAACCATTCAAATATGCTGGCTATCCCATGTTGCTAAGTGCTGTTACAGTTGACAAGGATGATAACAATTTTCTTTCTTCAGATAGAGCCCCTCTCCTTGTTGCTGCATCAGAACTTGTCTGGCTAACGTAAGATTTCATGCTCTCTTGTCAGGTTCTCCATTATGCTAATGGGTTTTAAACATTGTGGTAACTTATGCTGTTCTATTGAATTTTCATGTGGTCAGATGTGCATCTTCTTCATTGAATGGTGAGGAGCTGGTAAGAGATGGGGGAGTGCATCTTCTTGGAACTCTTCTTTCCCGATGCATGTGTGTTGTTCAGCCAACTACTCCTGGAAATGAGCCGTCTGCCATTATTGTTACAAACATCATGCGAACATTTTCAGTTCTTAGTCAATTTGAGGCTGCCAGAGCTGAGATACTTGAGTTTTCTGGATTAATTGAGGACATTGTGCACTGCACTGAATTTGAGCTTGTACCTGCAGCTGTTGATGCTGCTCTACAAACTATTGCCAATGTTTCCGTTTCCTCTGAATTGCAGAATGCTTTATTGAAGGCTGGTGTTTTATGGTATGCCCTCTCCAATTATTGTTTTATTGGTTAAAGTATTTTGTGTCTATTTCTAGTGCTCAACCATAGGTTTATAGGAAGATAAGTCAAGAGCTAAGTAGGATAAGTAACTCCAATAAAAACATATTTGAATAGAGCTTATTAAATAAGCTGTACTGTTGTAAGTGCAATCCAAAATAAATACCATTTGGATCGACATTTAGCACTTGTAATTTTGACAATTTGTTCAGGCCTCAGGATAATTTAGTCAGAAATTATTATAATTATAAAATCTACTGCCTAAGCTGTTTTTAGCTTTCAAAAAGGCTTATCTTCATAGGCTTCGATTTATAGCTTATGTAAATAAGCTTAAAACAGCTTATTTGTGTTTCAAAAGCTGTTTCAATAAGTTCATTCAAACAGGACCAAAATGCTTCTTAAGTGCTTACTTATATAGATAAGCCCGGATAAGTTTTATCCAGATGCGGCTACAGTTTCTGGGTTGTGGTTTCTTTAAGCTTTAGAAAGGGAGTTGCGTCATAATACCGCCATTTTGATTATTAGTTCGTTACCATACTCATTCAAATAGTATGTAACTTGTATTATAGAGAAAAGAAGAAATTCTAGCCTGATTTCATTAGTTGAACACCCATGCACTATCGTGACTAATTTTATGAGGACTGTCTTATTAATATGTTATTTGACAATTAAATGTTTATAGTTATACCGGTTCTCTTGATCAATAGAGTTAAAAATGGAATGGTCTTGTTAATTGTAAGGGAGTTGCGTATTTGTCAGTTTATTGATATTTTGATTGATCAAGCCTCATGGGAATTTTCTTTATTCCTTGTCTTTATGTTATTACTTACAGTTTTGTGCATGGTCTGGAATCTCTTAGCTCATTTCCTTGTATAGTGGGAATTCAGTTGTTGATCTTTTGAAGTTCACAGCATGATAACTATAAATATAACTATATAATATATATGTATATATTTCATAAAAGAAGAAATTTGTTGAGACTTAGAGAAAAAAATTATAAAGAGAATGGTAGATAAGGAATCCTCCTACACAAAAAATTACAACCATGGAAAGAGAGAAAATCAAGGTAATAAAGCTTCCCATTCCCTCAACAAATCTGTTAGTGAAACCTCATGATGGAGGCCATGTGCTTTACACCCTACAAGCTAGCTTTTGGGGTTGAGTTAGACCCAGGTCCAAAATCTAATTTGGTATCAGAGTCTATCCTAGATGATCCGTTGTTATTGGGCCGCCACCCGTATAGATGTCCACGCTCCAGATGTCCAGCCCTGGGTGTGAGGGGGTGTGTTAGAGTCCCACATTGCCTAGAGATAAGGCCAAATTATAATATATAAGCATTGGGCAATCCTCACCCTACAAGCTAGCTTTTGGGGTTGAGTTAGGCCCAGGTTCAAAATCTAATTACACCAAATGAATAAATTGCCTGCAAACACCTAATCTTATCCCAAATCAAGTGATGTACCAAAACGAGTTCCAATCCAACCGAATGTACCAGATTATAGCATAGATTGCGTATTACCACAAAATTTTAGCCTCTTTACTTCTACCAAAACCATGCAAATTCTATGAAAAAATGCTGAATAAGGAGTGCCTTAAAGAAACTGCAGCAGAACAATGTAAGAATAGGTGAGGAACATATGTGCGAGGACCACATGTTACACACATCAGGGGATAGAGCCTTTTATGGCCTATGAACCTGCATGCTGCATCATGTCAATAGTATTAATTAAGTAATACTTGACCTATGGATTTTCACAAGAGTGTATGAAATTCAAGGAATGAGTGAGAAATTGGAAAAAAAAAGTTTTATATGCAAATGCCCTAAAAGGATCAAGGAAC
This sequence comes from Sesbania bispinosa, assembly GCA_026901365.1. Taxonomy (NCBI): domain Eukaryota; kingdom Viridiplantae; phylum Streptophyta; class Magnoliopsida; order Fabales; family Fabaceae; genus Sesbania; species Sesbania bispinosa. The sequence continues at coordinate 118,428 of QLOH01000403.1, read as the reverse complement.
CAAATCCTTGTATCTTGGTGAGAGAACAAATGAATGGAATCAGGGGGGCCCCAAAATAGACTCTGATTCAGAAAATTCCCTATCATTTAAATTACAAAAGGGAATTCCATAAAAAAGTAGAATTGTGGGCACTAAAAATTATGGATAAGAGAATTATGTAAAGAAAAAAGAAGATAAAGCCAGGGAAAGGCAAAACTAAATGGGATATCTGTTATCCGTAGGTCCTCCAAAAATTTAATGTGATAACTGTTATCCACCTTCAAGGAATTCAAAGACTTACGGCAGTGAAACTGTGATAGATAAATTTTCCAAGGACTGAAATTAGAAGCTCAGAAGGCAGTGTTGGCATCCACCCAATGAGCTGTAACTTTTATATGTTGACAGTAATTATTTGTGGTACATAAAGAAATTTTTCTATCCTATGCAGTTATGCTCATATGTATTTTTTGTACTAATTTCTTAATATGGTCCATGATAGGTACCTTTTGCCGCTGCTGCTTCAGTATGACTCAACTGCAGAAGAATCTGATACAACAGAATCGCATGGTGTTGGTGCTAGTGTTCAAATCGCAAAAAACATGCATGCCATTAGAGCGTCCCAGGCTCTGTCAAGGCTCAGTGGTTTGTGTGTCGATGGGAGTTTAATACCTTACAATAAGGAAGCTGCTGATGCCCTCAGGGTTTTGCTAACTCCTAAACTTTCTAGCATGTTAAAAGATCAAATGCCCAAAGATTTACTGTCCAAATTAAATGCAAACCTGGAGTCACCAGAGGTGAATGTTCCCCCCTTCATCCTTTATCCATTTTAAGGGAGAAAATGAGTATTTTGTACTGTAGCATGATTTCAATTAATTTCTGATTGCACAGGTTATATGAACATACTTAAGTGCCCAATCTGTAGAATATGTTCCTAGTCAGTTGTAGCTAGGTTTTAGTCTGTTACCATTTTATTCAGTCAGCAAACTTACTGTTTAGGATGTAAGAATAAATAGTTGATAAGTTCATGGTGTTATTAAAATCAACATGCTGCGACTAGGAACTGTCTGTCTGCCTGATTTTGATCTGAAGATAAATAAAACTAGACATTTTGGAAGAAAGAACTTTGGACGAAATCTGTAGATGAAGAAATTTTGGAGAGAAGAATAGTTGATTTCAAGCTGGAAAAAAGAAAACTAGACATTTTGGGAGACAGAACTTTGGATAAAATCTGTAGAGCTGAAGAAATTTTGGAGAAGAATGGCTAAAGAGATCTACAACACAGGCAAAAGGGACAAGCCTTCGGGTCAAATTAGAAGTGAAGTACTTATGTTAAAACTGATTGATCAATCCTATTTGCTAGGTAGTTATACAGTTATTAATGTTTAAAAATAGATAAAATAAAATTGCTAAAATATTTACATCACATGGCTATGATAGTTTAAACAGAAGTCCTGCCTCCTCCCAATTATTCCTGCATCTTCTCCTCCCCATACCCCTCAAATGAAGACAAAACACAAGGAAAATGTTACCTAACGTTGTATGGTAGATATAATGCACAAATTAGTTTGTATAGTTATTTTTTTATTTCTTTTGGGCATTAGTTTTCCTGGTCATTCAATAGTTATAATTAGCTGTTTTTTGGTTTGAACTATTGATATTACAACTTTCAAGATAGTAGGATTAAGTGGAATACTGTCACCCCATTCTAATTGTATTCACAAGTTGACACCATCTTTGGAATACTGTGTAGATTATCTGGAACTCTTCAACACGGGCAGAGCTGCTGAAATTTGTGGATCAGCAACGTGCAGCTCAAGGTCCTGATGGTTCATATGATATAAAAGATTCACATGACTTTGTCTATAAAGCACTATCGAGAGAATTATTCATTGGCAATGTTTACTTGAGAGTCTACAACGATCAGCCAGACTTTGAAATTAGTGAACCTGAAGCTTTTTGTGTTGCTCTAATTGATTTTATATCTTATCTTTTGCACAATCAATGTGTTGAAGATTCTGATCATAAAGTTGAAGACACCACTGATATCATTCAGACTTCCGAGCATGTGAACAAGGCTGTTGATGGATCTGTCAATGAACAACAGGGCAATGCTGTTGATGGATCTGTAAATGAACAGCAGGTCCTGGGTAATTCCAGCACAATGTCTGATGAACAATCTGTAGGGAAGGAAGAACCTGAGCTGATTAAAAATCTCCGTTCTGCACTGATCTCCCTTCAGGTTAATTCCTAACTGCCTTATTGTGTATTGAAATCATAGTTATAAAAATTGTACGATTCACGATTTGAATTGTACGATCCAATGCGAGTCATTAAACGAGACGTATCGGATGTTGAATCAGATAATGTTCTGATTCGTGGATTGAATCGATGAAATCATGCGATTCATCCAAAAATTTGTGATTCAAATATTATCTGCGATTCAACCCATCCTTTTGACTTCAGCCAACTATAACACACTCACCCACCACTACCTTTTTAGATAGCATTCACGCGATCACGTAGTTTTATTAGATTTTATTATTTATTGGCTTATATTATATTCAATTATGAGACATAGTTATAATTTTATGACCTAAGATTTTTATTTTTGTCTATATTGAGCACTATTACTATTATACTTGAGACATTATTATGGTATATTTCAAGTTTTTTTTTTTTTTTTTTTTTTTTATGTTTATGAATCTTACGATTCGATACATTTTACGATTTACGATTCAAAAATTAGTCTGGTGAGTCATGATTTGAATCGATAACTATGACCGAAATACTTTTTATTTAGCATGTCTGACTAATCTTATTTATTTTCTGCAGAACATTCTGACTAATAATCCAAATTTGGCATCCATATTTTCTAATAAAGACAAGTTACTGCCTCTTTTTGAATGCTTTTCCGTGCCTGAAGCATCAAACAGTAACATTCCCCAACTTTGCCTGGGAGTGTTGTCACTGTTAACAGCACACGCTCCTTGTTTGCAAGCCATGGTTGCAGATGGATCCAGTCTTCTTCTTTTATTACAAATGCTTCACTCAGCCCCAAGTTGTCGTGAAGGGTCTCTCCACGTTCTCTATGCATTGGCAAGCACACCAGAACTGGCTTGGGCAGCTGCCAAGCATGGTGGTGTTGTCTACATTCTTCAATTGCTCTTGCCTTTGAAGGGTAGACAGCATGTGTTTCTTAGTTTGTCTTATTTATTTTTCTCATTTCTAGAATCTGTTTCCAGATTTATAAATATTGATAATTGACATAATTCTGTGCAGAAGAAATTCCACTCCAACAAAGAGCTATGGCAGCCGCCTTGTTGGGAAAACTTGTTAGCCAGCCAATGCATGGACCAAGAGTTGCTATAACACTTGCAAGGTTCCTTCCAGATGGCCTTGTATCAATTATTAGGGATGGACCTGGTGAAGCTGTTGTGGTTGCTCTTGAGCAGACTACAGAGACACCTGAACTTGTATGGACACCAGCAATGGCAGCTTCCTTATCTGCACAAATTTCTACTATGGCGTCTGAGCTATACCGTGAGCAGATGAAAGGTCGTGTTGTTGATTGGGATGTACCTGAGCAGGCATCTGGACAGCAGGAAATGAGAGATGAGCCACAGGTATTACATAATATTTGTGATTGTATAGAATCATTATTCATAAAATGATGTATAGAATCATATAATTTCCCATGAATGGACTCGGATTTTTGTGTGGATGCAGGTTGGTGGTATCTATGTTCGGCTGTTTCTGAAGGATCCCAAATTCCCTCTGAGAAACCCCAAAAGGTTCTTGGAAGGTCTACTAGATCAGTATTTGACGTCCATTGCGGCCACGCATTATGAGGCACAGACTGTTGACCCTGAGCTTCCTTTGCTTCTGTCAGCTGCACTGGTTTCATTACTTCGTGTGCATCCTGCATTAGCAGATCATGTTGGGTATCTTGGATATGTACCCAAACTAGTTGCTGCTGTTGCGTTTGAGGGAAGGCGAGAAACAATGTCATCTGTTGAGATAAATGATAGGAAGCATGTGGACAAAACGTATGAACCAGATAATGAATCAACAGAGAACTCACAAACTCCTCAAGAACGTGTGCGCCTGAGTTGTTTGCGTGTCTTGCATCAACTGGCAGCTAGTACCACGTGTGCCGAAGCCATGGCAGCAACCAGTGTAGGAATGCCACAGGTATCTGGCAAGATATACTCTTTGTGAAGTTGTTGATTTATGTTCCTTATGTCTTATATTTATTAAACCGTGATAGTTTCCCTTTATTTGTGTGGGAGCCTGCATAAAAAATGGCCTTTGATCTATCTGGTTTATATCATCTTAATACTTAGGGCAAAAATCTTTACCTTTTATAGTCATATTTATTATCCGTGCAATGAAAAGAAAAAATAAATGTGAAATGTCTGTCATGAAAATCTTCTTTGTTCTTCTCAATGGTCATCCCTCTCTAACTCCGGTATCCCCAAAATTTCTCTAGGCCCCAGTTTGTTCATCTTCAAATTCCATAAGATCTATGACCTTGGTTCACCAGATTTAAAAGCAACAGCTGATGTATTTCAAACTAATCTTATTTTTAAACTTACGAGCAAATAAGGCTCAATAGTAAAATCCTGCAATTTTAGAGAAATTTTGGTTTTGATGACTACTGTTATTTATTTATTTTGGGGGGAGTGGGGTACATATGCTTCTGTTGGGGATAAAGGTTAAATATTGACAAGGGGAGGACATCCCATTCAACTGAAGTTCATTTTATATTTTGGTTTTTATGTCTTTGACCCAAACAAATGCTTTAGTGATGTTAATCTTTAAATTTCGTCTTCCAGGTTGTTCCACTACTAATGAAAGCTATAGGGTGGCAAGGTGGAAGCATTTTAGCTCTTGAGACCCTAAAACGTGTTGTGGTTGCTGGAAACCGAGCCAGGGATGCTCTTGTTGCTCAAGGACTTAAGTAAGTCCCTTGTTATATATTTGAAAATTGATCCACTTTTAATTAATTTAATATTTTATGTGTCGGAGATCCAAATCCATAATAGAACTTTCATTAGTTGTAGACAACTGCCATAAGATGAAAGTGAAATAGAAAAGTCATGAAATCATTTTCAATTATTTGGCCTTTTTTCATTTATCTGCATATATAAAACTTGAAATAAGTCCTTTGACTTCCCCTTGTTTTTTAGATTTGAAGTTCAGTCATTATAACATTGTATGATGAAGAGTTTGAAATTTGAGTCAGGAATTAATTAGACACAGTATACCCTAACATACTACTATTTTAAAATTTAAGCTGTTTGATGTTCTCGCAATTAAAGAAGTTACTAAGTATCCCTAAATTTTACAGAAATATAGCTGCATTTATCTAAATTACCCTCTAACTCCATTAATGCTCTCTCTCATATTCTGCTTAGTGGAAATATCAAGAGACAAGGATAAAATTGGAAAAAGAAAACTTTCTTGGTTTTCTGAAGTAGCAAAAAATGAAACAAATTTCATCATCCAAAGTGACTAATATTATTGAAGTTCACGTTTCTTATGGCCTTGAGATTTATGTTATTGTGTAGGTTCACACGTTACCTAGTCTCAGTCTGGTTTTAAACTTTTTAAAGATTTTTAAACTGAAGAAATACGAATGCAACTGTTAGGAAGGGCATGACATGAGTGGCTTTGTAGCCCCGTAATCATTTGATTAAGAATTCTGTAATATTATGGTACTGTCTTTTATATGAATCAATGAATCTGTGGAACTGGTTAATCAGGTCCACCATATTTTTCTGCCGTTTCCTTCCATATTGCTAAGGGACACAAATGGTTAGATGATTGTTCCATGGATACCTCTCACCCTGCTGCTTGAATAATTAATTGTACATCACCTAAATATATTGTGTCAAATATTTTTTGTTACCATTTAATATACCTTAGAAACTTTATCTTTTACTGTCATAATCTTGAGGATCTGTTGTGATTGACTTTGGAATTTGTGTCTATTATCACTGCAATCCAGTGGTGTTTCTGCTATTAGATGAATTTGGTTTAAGCATGAGGGATAAATATTCTTTATAATTCTACAAGTGCATTTTTGAAGGTTGTTTTATGTGTTTATGGGAGTAAAATTACAAACTCTCTCTCTCAATACTAAAATAAATTTTGCAAACAATGCAGGGTTGGTCTTGTTGAAGTACTCCTTGGTCTTCTTGATTGGAGGGCTGGGGGAAGGAATGGATTTTGTTCTCAGATGAAGTGGAATGAATCTGAAGCATCTATTGGCAGGGTTCTTGCAATTGAGGTTGGAATCTCAGTCGATTTCATTCTTCCTCTTGAGTTTGAGTTTCTCTCTTACATATCTTCTTCATAATCAATATCTGGTCCACTTATCAATTAAAAATGTATCTGGTGTCTGTTTAGTTGTTTTTAACCAGTTCAAAATTTGTTTTTATGACTTTGGGATTCCATGGAACTGACTTTTAAGTATAAATTTCCCATTTCTTGATTCTCTGACAACTTCATAATATTAATTGTTGCATTTACTAGAATCTAGATTTTGTATTTCTTACTGCAAGTATTTCATTTCCTATTCATTAATTTAGTTGCACATGACAAACATTTAAGTTACTGTAGTCGTGGTTGTTTCTAAAGAAAACAATCTAGATAACTAACTTGTACCAATTTTATGTTGATTCATTTGTTGCTGACAAGTTAAACTTCTATGCTGAACCAGGTCTTGCATGCCTTTGCTACTGAAGGAGCCCATTGTACTAAAGTGCGGGAAATATTGAATAATTCTGATGTGAGTCTCCATACATCTTGATCAATAATTTAGTATGGTTGTTTAAGTTTTGACTTTTGCCTCTGGCACTTAAAATGTTGCTTCTGCACTTTGCAGCATATCTGTTGCAAGTATAGCATCCGTATCTATAAGTTGTTGACTTTAAAAATAATTTTCCCACCTGGGTTCCAGGTTTGGAGTGCATACAAAGACCAGAAGCATGATCTCTTCCTTCCTTCAAATGCTCAATCCGCAGCTGCTGGAATTGCTGGTCTCATTGAGAATTCATCGTCATCCAGACTCACTTATGCCCTTACAGCTCCTCCCCCACAATCTACTACTTCTAGACCTCCTCCATCATCCACTTCTGACCTTGACGGAAAACAGGATCAACTTTTATAGTACAAAAAATAAGATGTTTTTACGTGATGGATCATATACCAAGCCTATACTTGTAACTCACCTGTATAGTACACTGTACAGTTTTCTTGTCTACTTGCTCCTGGGCCGGCAACTAGGAAGCATGTGCAATTTTCTCTAGAGCTATTCGTTTGTGTAAAGAGGGATTCCCTATCCTCCCTTCCTCCCGTTTTTCCTTGTAAATTGGATGATGTATTTTGCTACATAATAGTGAGGTGATTTTTGCTCATTTCGTTAAAGATGACTTCTATTCGTGGTGGTATTTACCCATTCTCTTTTCTTTTGCTTATCTCATTCTATCAAGTTGATGGGAGCTAAGCTGACCATCAGTTAATTCTACAATTCCACAAGGACCATAACTCGATAATTATAAAGCCTATTTATTTGTTTAAGATTTTCGTCACTGCGCGTTAGGCATGCCAATAATATTTCATTTGGATAATTTGTTTAGAATTTTTATATAAGAATCTTAATTCTAAATCATTTATATCAAAAGAATTAAACTAATTTATATTGAAAAATTAATCATTTAAAATAGATAAATATTTGTTTTAAATAATATTTTATCGAGCATGAAAAAATATAAACTTAATAATTGTAGGTAATTAGTTGTTACTTTTGATATTTTTTTAATTTATCAATCGGCTGATGAAGTTTCGTCAAAAAATTTTCAATGCCAAATTTTGTAGTTGGGGCACAAAAATTTAGCCGGAACGTTGAGTATTTTTCTTTTCACACCACCCCAAGTTTCTCTCGCACCATCATTTCTCTTTTAAGTTATTTTACCTTAATACCCTAACTCTAACTGTGTTTGAAAATTAATTTCCGATAATAGAAAAAATAAATTAATTTCCGATAGTAGAAAAAAATATAGCTACAGGAAATCACTTCCAGAAAAAAAATTTAGGTTAATTTTGGAAATTAGTTTCTAGAAAACATTTTTAGGTTAATTCCAGAAACTAATTTTGGTAATAAAAAAAATTCAAACTATTAGAAATTTGTTTCCAAAATCAATCTAAATATGTTCTCCATAACCTAATTTTGGTAGCTTTTGGAGATTAGTTTTCGGAAGATTGAGGATAACAAATAGAGGTGATGTGAATGGTGATGATGGGGATTTAGGTTTGGAATGAGGGTATTTAGGTTTGGAATGAGGGAGTGGGGGAGAACAAAGGATAGTGTTCAAAATAAATTCCCGAAATATAATATCAAAATAGGAATGAGCTATTCATGAGCATCCCTACATGAAATCATTTATATTTTTAATTAGTATTTATTGATTTATTCTTGGTTATAAATAAAATTGATATATTTATTTATTAAGTTATTTATAAGGTTGATCTGACCTTTTAACCAAAGTATTACTATGCATTTTATATAGTGCAGAGTGTTACACAATGAATCTTGGAGAGTTATAAGGTCATCTTTATCCCTACATTTCACTTTTTTTTACTATTCACAGATCTTAAATAGGTTCCACCATTACATATCATCAAATTATTATTAAACATCTCTTATCTTCGTTCCTGCACCTAACTTTTTCACTATTCACATATCTTAAATGGATCTTACTATTACACACAACTCATTATTTATATACCTACTTTTTTACATATCACCCCAGTTTACACACAAAGGCTGTTGTTGCAGGCCTTATTTTCATGTGTGTCAGAGTAAACATTGGTGCTTAGGCCATCTGCACCGCTAGGTGCTTAACAAATTCTCTGTCCCTAGCACAGTAATTACGTATTTATATGCGATGGAGTGAATTTATTTTTGGTGCTTATTTAAGTTAGATGGCTTAAATAAGCACCTGACAAATTCTGATAAAAGGGCGTGCAATAACCTTGCTGAGAGGTGGGACCCATTTATAAAATATAAATAATGAGTGTTGTGTAATGGTGAGACCCATTTAAGATCTGTGAATAATAGAAAAGTGAGGTGCTGGGATGGAGATGAGATGTGCTTAATAATAACTTGATGATGTGTAATGGTGGGACCCATTTAAGATCAGTGAATAGTGAAAAAAATGGGGTGTTGAGATGTAAATGGCCTTATTTAAGCCTCATGCTTAAATAAGCACCAAATATAATTCTTCTCCATCGCTGGCCCCATGCCACTGTGTAAAGAAATGATTTTAAGCATCGCGGTGCTAGTGCCCTAAACTATTTGCCATAAACCTTGGAGGACTACACTTATAGGAAGGAGTGTAGTCAGGACAAGCTACGGTCAATGATCACCGTTTATGGTGCTGATGTTAGCAATCTTGGTCATAGTGGAGATGTCGAGTGCATGCATTTGCGTCGACTCGAAGATGGTGTCGAAACTGTGAAGAGAAGAATTGAATGGATGTCCGAACTTGTGAACTAGTTTGAGATTGCCAATCAAGTTCCACAAAAAGTATCAACTTTCTATATATTAATTTTGAGACTTCATTTTAGAGAATGAAACACTTACTTTCTCTATTCTATCAACTAAAAAAATCATGTGTTACTTTTTCTTTTCTATTTTCTTACTACTTTCTTTTGAGAGTCTTTCATACACCACCCTTAAAAAAATTTTGGTACATTTTCTCAAATATTACTTAATCTCTTGAAAAAACTTATATTTTAAAATCTAAAAATATTTATGATTCTAATCCTTTACATACTATTTTTATTCCAAATATTTTTTAATTAAAATTAAAATTCTTGTCCTTATCATTTAAAAATATATAATCATTAATTAATAACTATAATAACTAACGATCTTATTTAAAAAATTGAATATCATAAGTGATTAGTATCTCAAAATTTGAACTATCTAAAATTATGATAATTTTAAAATTATATGAAACACTACTTATTCGATATTATTGTTGGAATAATTGATTTTTCTGAATTAATAAATCAAATTTAAAACTAATATTCTTTAATATATTCATTCAAATTAAATCCCTAACACAAACTAAATATCTTTTAATGATTATATATTGAATTCAAATTATAAACATAATTTAAATTAATTATATTATAATATTTACATATTAAATTTAATAAATTCAACATATATTTCACATTTTAATATATTTACTTAATAATATTAATGATATATAAAGATATATTTCTCGTGGATTGCATGGGATGAAATACTGGTATTTTTAATCGCTAATGGCTCGAGTAGCATAAGACACATTATTGTATGCAAATTGTTTTTACTCATTGAAGTGTCTTCATTTAATAGCATCTAATACGCAAACAAGATAGAAGCAATGTGCTTTGTTTTCTAGTGAAATCAAAATATATCTTTTTTTATCATATTTTATTCTATTTTTAAATATACATCAAATATATAACAAAATATTGTTTTCATTTGAATCTTGCTACTATCAATGGGTGGTTGGTTTACATGTTTAATTCCCTTCAAGTAAGGTCTTGAGTTTGATCTTGCATATTGGAAAGAACCCTAACTGAGAGAGCTAGCCCCTGTGGATGTTCCTAGCTCAATAAGATTGCTTCCCGGAGAGAACACTTGTAGTTCAAATAAAAAAAAAGGATTTTTCCTACTTAAACTATCTTTAGCCTTTGGGTTTGTCATGTCTACATACGTGTTTATACCTTCTAATCTCATTACTTTGGTGGATAAGGGGGTAAATGCAAGTAAAAATTATTCTAATTATAGTTAGGCATTTCACTTGCTAGGCTTGTGGAGAGTCTTCTGTGTATGTGTTTAAGGGTGAAGTATGAAAATATCATGATTTATAATTTAATAGCATTATAGAATTTAAATTCCTAAATGCGATGGGTACAACAAGCACACCACTTCCTTGTAATTAGTTGCGTTTCTCTTAATTTTTTCAAGTTCTTTTCAACAATAAACGATCATAAAGTTTTCATCATTCTAGGGCATTAGGCAAGGGGATACATGATCTTCTTACCTTTTTGTCCTTTGTATTGAAAGGTTCTTGTTCACTATATTGAGGTGGTCATCAATCAAAATTACTATAATCCATTTAAACTAAGTTAGATTGGCCCTCCCTAACTCATTTGTTCTTCGCCAATGATATACAACTTTTTCGGGAAGCTAGTACTAATCAAATGGATGCATAGAGGTCTCGGGATCAAACTCTATGTATGCAGCTGTGTTAAATACTCGAAGGGAGAGTTTTGCCGCCCATAGAGGTCCTACCTTGCTTGAGCAAGATTGCCTCCCATGGAGGACACTTGTGGTCTTGCACCAAAAAATTAGATGCATTCTTGAATTGTTTGAATTTTTCCTATGAAGCTTTGGGCCAAAATATTAATGCGAAGAAGACTCACATGGTGATGTCCAAAAATTATATAGACATAACATAGCCCGTGAGGCTAGTCTTATATTGTGTTTTCGGTTAACAAAAGATGTTTTCTCTAGATGTTTGGTAGAGGTTCTTTGATGAAAAAGTACTATAGGAGGGGTCTTCACATGTAAAAAGTTGTAACTTATCCCTATTTATTAGCATGGCGATGAGTATTTGATTCTTTTATTTCAGTATTATCTCATGTTGAGGCAATTTGGTTACATCTTTTAGGTAGCTAGGTATCAGTTCAAGCAATTTTTATCCTAAGATTTTAAGCAATGGCTAAAAGCCAAATTATCTTTTCGTCATAATCGTTTTGGTGGAGTTGACTGGCCAATGTATTTTGATTTTTGTCTTTGGTTGATAATTGATATGGAATATTTGAAACAAGCTAGTATTTCAGAATTCACCCGTTTGAGGTTGTGGTGTTTTTTTTTTAATTAGAAGGCTAACATTATAGGATTAATTTGTATCTTAATCTACCAATAACAACATTAATAGTTTAAGAATATATAGACAAATGATAATAGGATGTGATTTACCTTTCCTTAGTGGCTTATTGTGGTTGAGTGCTTAGGGATCATGTGGATCAATGAGTTATTGGCTTTTCCAGGAAGCTGTGTTTCACCACTGTTCATCTGGTAGAGATGTGGGGTATCTTTTAACTGTTGTTCAAAAAGCTTGAGAAATGAATTTCAAGTAGTTAATAATTGAGTATAAATCTATGCTTGTAGTGCAACTGATTAACAAATGTTGTTCTTCATCCCACCAATGTGTCTCCATAGTGAATATGGTATTAGAATGTGGTTATCATCAAAGGATTGGAATGTCAAGATTTGTCATATATTCAAATAAATTTTTGTATCTGATTAGTTACATAACCATGCTACATTTTACCTATGTGTTAACATTTGTTAGAGCGTGCACATTCTTGTAGGTTGTACACGGTTGTTGTTTTATGATTTATTATATTTTTCTTTAAATCATAGAGTGCTTAATTATTTTTTGTTTAGGGTCTTGCCTTTGTTATGTAACAAAAAAATGATTTGATACTTGTAATGTCCCGAATACAAACCTTTTATGTTTATCAATATATACTTAATAAGGTATTTTTTTAAAAAAAAAAAAGATGTGCTCATACATAGATTTAAAGCAAATGTTTCATCCAAATATTATTGACATGTTAAATGGTTGATGTGTGATTTTTTTTTTGTTATTTGTAAATATAATTTGATTCTTTTAAGATTAATATTTCTCACTTTATTGGAGTATAAATAGTAATAGTAATGATGCACTGTAATGTCCATATTTATGGATTTACTTAGCATGGATATTTTTTAGTTAGGAGGTTAGTTAGTTATTTTCCTTTCTATTACACATACAAAGTCGGGTATATAAGAAAGATCAATGAGAACCTAAAATAATGCTTTCATTTCTTAGACTTCGTTTATTATATCTGAGTTATTTTAGCTCTGCATATCCAATCATCCTCTTACTCACCTTTTTTCGATCAAACTTTCTTTTTTTTATGATTACTTCAATGGCAAATATTGTTTCTTCTGTCGTGCTCGAACACAACAATTTATTGATCCTTCTCAAAATCCCTTAAGTCCATATTACCTCCATATTATAGAGAATCTCAATGCGACATTAGTGTCACCTCCTATGACTAGTACAAACTATATCATACATGGAGTATATCTATATTTGTGCTTTACTCTCCAAGAACAAATTCAAATTTCGTGAATAGTTCAATTCTAATACGTGCTAAGATTGATCCACTATATATATAAAGTTTGGGAGAGATGCAATGTCATGGTAATTTCTTAAATTATAAAAACAATAAAACATTATCACATAAGATTTCATAGTGTTGTTTGTGTTGATGAAACTGTTGGTTTGTGAAATTATTTGAAGAATTTTTTTTAAGGGAAATCAATTTTGTATGTCCAATTTATTACAATATTTATATGTTATAAAGTATAATGATAATTTCTTTTTGCTTATTATACTGATCTCAAGATTCTTTAAGACATTTTTTATTGTGTACATGTACAATAAAATGTTGTTGTGGTTCAATTGATACAATGAAAAAGCAAAGAGATAATGGGCATGTTATCTATTTCTTAAAAGGATTGAATGGTCAATATAACACGACAAGAACACAAATCTTGTTGAGACACTAAGATATGATAATATGGAAAAACTCATTACACCTTCCTTTTATGATCGATATGGCATATCATTATACTTCTTGCATAGAGACATCTCAACAAAATTCAGTGGTTAAGTGAGAACACAAACATATTCTTAATATGTCTAGATCTTTACCATTCCAAGTTAATCTCCTTAAATTGTTTTATAGTTGCCCACTTAGTCATGTTGTTCATATTACTAACAGGCTTCTAACTCCTGCCCATGGTCATCACTCTCTTTAGAGATGCTTCATCACACAGTGCTCATACCTTAAAAATGGATGTGAAAGTATTTGGTTGCTTTTGATACACATCCACATTTTCTCAAAAGTAAAGGAAATTGGCTATATCCTCTATGATTTGCACTCCAAAAAATTCTTTATTTCTCAAAATATGGTATTCTACGAGTATTCTTTTCTTTCTTCATCAATCCTCCTTACCTACATTATCCTTTCCTTATGCACCCTCTTCCTCACAAACCACTTCTACCTTATTTGATTTTTACACTTCATATCATTTTACACAATCACCTTCAGTCCTACAACTCATTCATCTAGACCACATCCAATTTTGAATCCTTATCTACCTTTCAACCTAGAAGATTAACCAGACCTTTTAAGCATTTTTCATGGTTGAATGAATTTTCTTGTAATACCATTATTTCCAAACATAACTCAACTCTCTATCCTTTATCTTTTGTATTGTCATTTTTTATAAGTAAAATAATTGGATTAAAAAGAGTACAAGGGGTACTCGAACCCATTACAAATACACGAACCCATAATAAGGAAAAGTAAAAAATACATGAAACTAGGCCCAAATCAATTTTAAATTCAATTCTAAAATTTATTATTTCTATACCGTTAACCGTTATGAGTATAAAAGAATTTTTCTTCTCTTTACAATTAATATTGTTATTATATAATTATATTATCATTATCATTATTCATATAATACTAATAAAATTTAAGAAATATTTAGTATTCCATATGTTATATTTTATTATACCACATTAATAACAATGTTCAAGTTAATTTTACAATAATATATATATATATATAAAAGATTTTACATTTGAAGTTTAATATAATATAATAAATATTTCTTTTAATGTTTAGTATATTATATATAATAGATTAAATAATATGAATTATATAATACTAATTAATTAATTTTAAAAGACATTTAATATTCCATGTCATATTTAATAATACTATATTCATATAATATAATAAATTTTAAGAAATGTTTAGTATTCCATATGTTATATTTCATTATACTACATTAATAACAATGTTCAAGTTAATTTTACAATATATATTAATTAATATTAATTTTACATATAGATATTATTATTATTGTCTAATTTGTGACATTTCATTTTTTAGATATAAAACGTCATTTTCATAAAAATTATATATTCAAATTTCTTAAACTATAATAATAATATATTTGCATAAAAATTATATGTAGTTTGTTTTTCTGGTAGAATAGCATTAAGTGTTTATTGCAAATAACAAAAATATAGGAGGAACAAATTGTAATGTTTTTTATAATAAGACACAAACATTGATAAAAAGAGGAAACAAATTGTAACGGTTTTTAGTTATTGGCATAATGGAATTTAATTTAAAATGATTAAACTTAATTATATGAAGTTAATTTTTTATTCAAGTTAATTTTACATATAGATATAGGTAGATAGATTGGGCCAACTAATTAAAATCCCTCCTAATAAAAGAAAACCCTATAACCAATACTAATTGAAAACCAGAGACCCAAATACAAGACATCAAATTACAATTCTCCAACCCAATGACCAATGCTTTGAAAGCTCAAACACAGTAGCAATATTCATAACCAATTGAAACTAACAGGCCGCTAACACAAAAGCCATATTGCAACCAAAAAGAAATTATGTAAACAGTAGCAATTGGAAACCAAGCTGAACAGCAACCGATACCTACAAAATTGGAGCAAACAACAACATGCAAGACCGGTCTTGATCCAAGCAAAACAGAATCACCAAAACATCCTTGTAACAACAACATAATTTGTTTAAAACACCAGCAACCACCAAAATTTAACACTTTACCCATCAGTGAGAAAAGCATTCCTTTGGATTAAAAAACCAGAAGTAAAAACGATAATTGAATCCTTTAACTCTTGCCTTCAACCATGTCCAAGCCCTCATTTTCACTAATTCGACAATCTCTTCTGCCCCTACTTTTTTTTTGTTTGAAAATTACTTGATTTCGTGCTAACCATAATGACCATATAATCGAGAACCAAATGATCATCCATTCACAATGAATCTTGAATGAACCATTTATTAATCCTCGAAATTGCATAAAACTCCCTCTAATGTTGTGTAACAATGCACTAGACACTTGTAACCAATTAAGGCACTTACCCCACACCTCAGTAGCCATAGGACATTCAAAAAAGATATGTTCTAAATCTTCAACTCCGCTACTACAAGTTGTACACATGCCACCGTCTGACAATTGGATTCCCCTCTTGATTAAATTTTGTTTTGTTGGTATTCTATCCAATACCACTTTCCATGCAAAATCCAGAACCTTTGTAGGCACCTCATTTAACCAGAATTTTTTGAAGAAAGACTCCTGCTTTGAACCCATTAATCCTTTCATCTGTCTATATGTTGATGCAACAATATAGACACCTGAGGAATCCGCCAACCATGTCCATTTATCATGCAAATTTTCCTGCAATACAACTATGGACAACATGTTGTGTAAAGATAATATTAACTCACTTTCCCTCTCAAACAATGACCTTCTCCAACTCAAATCCCACACCCAATTACCCTTTATCCAATACCCACAATTACTGATTTTTTCTTGTTTCATTGTAGACAGATTATACAATCTACTAAACTTTCTTTTCAAAACTTCTCCTACACACCACTCATCATGCCAGAAAGATGTAAATTTGCCATCTCCCACTCTTTTGACACACGTTTTCAACCACCAGCCCATAAATTTCTCATCCTCTTTCCAAATATTTTGTATATCTTTCCACCACCTTGACCGCCTCACCCTGAGTGCACCCTCTCTATTTACACTATCCCCATATTTAAAATGTAAAACTCTGCACCACACACTAGATATCTCAACAAGTAACCTCCATCTCCATTTTCCTAGAAGAGAAATATTAAATATTTTCAAATCCTTTTTCAAACCCCTGACCAAGATACCCAATGAATCTTTTTTGTTTCCTCATTATCCCCCCCCCCCAAGAAATTTTTTAAACAGAGATTCTAATTCAGAAATTATACCTTTGGGAGCTTTCAAAAAGGAAAGATAATAAATCGGAAGAGGGTGTAGGACCGACTTGAGAAGGATAATCCGACCACCAAAAGAAACATTCCTATATTTCCACGCTGAGAGTCTTTTCTTTACCTTTTCAATAAATGGTATCCAAGTAGATCGTCGTTTCGGTGTTGCCCCTAATGGAATTCCCAAATAATTGAAAGGTAATTTGTTGATATTGCAATTTAGAATAGATGTAGTTGTTCCTAACCAATGATCTGAAACATTGAGAGCCACTAGCTGACTTTTATAGAAATTGATTTTCAGTCCGGACACAAGTTCAAAAATTTGTAACACCGCTTTCAACACCTTCACATTTGAACCTTTTGCCTCCCCAAAAATTAGAGTATCATCTGCATATTGAAGTTGATTCACCACAACCTTTTCTTTTCCCACCTTAACTCCATAGAATAAATTTTCTCTAGCAGCCTTGCTCATCAAAGCATGTAAACCTTCAACTACCAACAAGAACAGAAAAGGGGACAAAGGATCCCCCTGCCTCAAACCCCTTCCCATTGAGAATTCTTCTGTAGGACAACCATTCACCAACACAGATACCCTTGCTGTTCTAAGACATTCCCCAATTCACTCTCTCCAATTCCTTGGAAAACTCATCCGGTCCATCATGTGTTGTAAAAATTCTCAACTCACCGAGTCATACGCTTTTTCGAAATCCACTTTAAAGAGCATACACTTGGATCCTCTTTTTCTCACTTCATCTATGATTTCATTAGCTATTAATATCCCATCCAGAATTTGTCTGTCTTTAACAAATGTTTTCTGGGTATCAGAAATCATTGAATGCATCACTTTTTGCAGTCTTTTGGCAAGTAATTTGGACAAAACTTTATACATACATCCAATCAATGATATTGGCCTATAATCACTAACCCTTTGTGGATTTTCCTTCTTGGGCAGCAAGACGATAAAGAAGTTATTCGATCCTTTGACCAATTTTCCATTTGAGTAGAATTCTGCCAAGAATGCCATGAAATCCTGCTTCAAAAAATTCCAAAACTCCTTAATAAAGCCAAAATTATACCCATCTGGCCCTAGACTTTTTGAACTTTCACAATCCCAAATAGTCGTCTTAACCTCCTCTGTAAATGGTGTTACCAACATATTTGCCTTAATTTGTGAAATCTGACCCACCTCCAACCCCTCAAGCTCTATCCGCCCCCAATCTTGTGATTG
The DNA here is from genome assembly GCA_026901365.1 of Sesbania bispinosa. NCBI lineage: Eukaryota > Viridiplantae > Streptophyta > Magnoliopsida > Fabales > Fabaceae > Sesbania > Sesbania bispinosa. The sequence goes on along the minus strand of QLOH01000403.1, from coordinate 100,218 downwards.
AAATTGCTGTTCAAAATGAATTTTCAACTCAGCTCTGATATTGTCCACACCTGTAATGTTCTGTTCACCATTCTTCAAGCATATAATCTCATTGGTCTTCCTTCTTTTATTAATGACCCCATGAAAATATCGTGTGTTGGCATCTCCCTCCTTTAACCATTTCACTCTTGATTTTTCAATAATTAAACTTTCTCTCATGTTTAATAGCTTCCACAGTCTCAAAACACTCTCCCTTCTCCCCATTTTTTCTATTTCCTCCAAACCTCCCCCTTCATCCTTGAGATCAAACTCCAAAATTTGGCTCTTCTCATTTTCTATTTGTTTATCTAAATCTCCAAACTTCTCCCTATTCCACTCTCTCAATTTTTGTTTCAAGCCTCTTAACTTCTCCTTCAATATGAAAGAATGCCTCCCTTCAAACTGTAAACCTTCCCACTGTTTTTTTAACAAAGTTTGCAAAGTCTGGATGTTCTTTCCAACAATCTAACACCCTAAATGGCTTGGGTCCCCAATTCAAATCTTCATCTTTTAATAAAATAGGGCAATGGTCAGACACCCCTATATTCAACCCTCATTGTTGTAAATGTTTCCAGTTCTGTATCCAACAACTCAGATTCTGTAACAAATTTTCTAAATGCTATTATATCTTCTCTTCTCCAATTATGCAAACTTCCTTTTCGTTCACTGTCGTATAATATTGAGTTAAAGTCTCCAACTACACACTAATTTTCCTCGCCAATCCTTCCTTTTGCATCAATTATATTTCTCCACAATTCCTTCTTTCTGTTTAACTCACATGGTGCATATACATTCACAATAACAGTGGAAATTTCTTCTGTTCCCCATCTTCCTTTCACACAAATATAACAATTACCAGAAAAAACTTCATCCAATTTGAACGTAGCTTTCTGCCATAAAATGATTAAACCCCCTAAATTTCCTTCGGAGGGTTTAGAAACCCAATCACAATCTTCACCTCCCCATAAATCAATTGCCAAATTTTGATCCACTTCTTTTTCTTCTTTATGAGAAGCTTGTATTAGTTTTTGTGTTTCTTCCGCTATCTGATTGTGGTTTCCTTTGTGACCACCTTCTGTTAATGCGCCATCCATTTTCCTTTGCTCAGCCATGGCCATTGCTATTATTTCCTGAATATCCAGCTCTTTCTCACTCATCATTTTGACCCCTTTAGTGTCACTAATTTTTTCCTTTTGGGTTGGATCACACTCATGTGTAACGCAGACCTCATTTGTTGCCTTTTCTTGCTGTGTTTCAGAACTGTTTAGCCCAACAACTATATTCTCTCATTTCTCCTTGGGTTCCATCCTTAAGTGGGCCACTGTGACGACCCATTCAGCCTCATGATCAAAACTCGAATTATCACATGCTTCCACCTGTGTGTTGCGTTCCATGTTTAATAACTCACCATCACTAAACATATTTTTCTCACGTGCCATGCGATCACATTTATTTGGTGATGCCATGATTTCCGCCTTCATTTTTTCACCAACGCTTCTATATTGTTTGAGATTTATTCCATATTCCTTTTCAAACATCATTAAAGCCTCCTCTTCCTTATTTCCACTTTCATTTTGAATTTGTTCCTTTATTAACCCCTCAATTTCGTTTTCTATCCCATCTAATCCTCCAAGTATCTCTCCTTCCTCTAACCATTCCAAATCGGTTCTGAAGAACTTGTGGCCATGCTTGAGGTAGCACATTGACAATATGATCTTGTTGACATTGAATTTAACGCCCCTGTGAATGACTCATCTACTATTCTAATTGTGAAAAATAAACCATTAATCTTGACCTTCATACTCATACATATCACTTATGGAGAGGTTGTACATGATACTTGACCACATTCACTCAGTTTGTATGTCCTGGTCCATATCTGATTAAGTTTCTCCTCCAGGATTACTTTGTTGCTGACATATCTGAATCATACAAACCCAAATCGATCTCCTCTCTTATTCCTCTTTGTTGGAATAAACACATCTGTTAACATGCCCCATCTACCAAATACCTTCCAAAGGTCTGACACTTGATATTGGTATGGGAAGTTGGTGAAGTAGAATGATGCAATATCTGAGTTGTATTCCTTTGCGAACCTTCTTCCATTCTGTCTGGTTGCCACTTGTGTCGTGTTGTTTGTTGTATTTTCCTTCTCAAGTTCTCTCTTTTCTGGTCGCTTATCTTTCGTCTGTTGCCGTCTCACCTCGGTCCACTCGCTCTCCATCACATGATAATCAAATATAATTCTTTATCCACAAATTATAAACATGTTACCTTATCCATCTCTCAACACTTAAAACTCAAAAGCTATGCTCATGTTGTACAATCTCACTGTTGGTTTAATGTTATGGTTATTGAATTGCAAGATCTTGCACAAAATTAGACTTGTCATATTACTGATCTCCCACCAGACAAAATACTAATTGGTTGTAAATGAATCTATAAAATTAAATACAAATGCGATAACTCTACAAAGAGGTACAAAGCTTACCTTGTTGCTAAAGGACACACACACACACACTGAGGGTGTTGATTTCTTTGACACATTCTTATCTATTGCAAAGGTAACTACGATTCTCTGATTACTTACTTTGGCTTCCGTCCAAAATTGGCATTTTTAGCTACTTCATGTGAACAATGCCTTTTATTACATGGTGATTAAGATATAAAAAATTATATATAGAACTTCCATAAGGTGTCACCACTCTCCTCATCTAAACCAAATCAAGTGTACAAAATATTAAAGTCTCTTTATGGTCTCAAGCAATTGATAAATTGTTATTTTATATATTTATTTTGGGCATTTAAGTGAGTTATTTGATATTTATGGTTATTATTATTTAATATCTCACTTATTTTCGCTTATTTTGTCACAAAAACAAAAGGAGAATATTTAATAATATTTTGACCAAAAAATGAGATTTGATGAGATAAAAGAAAATCTTTAGTTAGATTTGGCCAAGAAAAGAATATTTAATAAAATAAAAGGATAATCATAGACGTTGGGAGGCCCTGCATTAGACACTTTTTATTTTTTTCTGTATCTCTCATATTATCACATCACATTATCCATCATATATTTATTACTAATATAGTAATATCTCTCTTCTCTTAATTTCTCCCTCCATTTCATTTTATCTATTGTTTAAGATTTCTATACACATATTAAGAACAACAATAAATGACTTAAAAAAATAGTAATCTTACTAAATTACCCTTATTAATTTACTACACACTTTTTTTCATTTTACCTAAATACATTAATGAATAATGTGGTGCGCAGTTTTTCAAATTTCTTTTCCCATAAAAGTGGGAGGGTAAAAATGGAAAACTAACATTAATACTCACATAAAAACTAGAGAAGTACTCATTATTAAAAGAATTTATTTTTCTAAAATGACTAACAAATTGAAATGGAGAGAGTACTATCTATCTGGGTGTATACACCTCATAAATGTACATCAATCTTTATCCTTCTAATATAGGCACCGAGTGGGTGAACAGAGTTACGGAGTAAAAGTAATAATCTTGAAATAATTTAACTTAACAGCACTACACTTAAGGTGATGGGTATAGTAGACACTACATTCTACATACTACCATAAATGAAATTTCTATGATGTAATATATGGTCCGCAAGAATTAATGCAACTGCTAGCTGAGCTCTACTAGCACTTAAGCAGAGTCAATTTCATGACAAATAAGCGGTATGAATATGTGAAAGTGATCGAGGTGATGGCTACCTTAATTAACAAAGAAGACGAAGCTCAACCAAAAAAAAAAAAGAAAAATAAGAAGAAGACGAAGTAGCAGCCGTAAATCAAGTTATGGCCGAGATGTGGACTACCGTTCAACAAACCAACCTACCCTTGAATGGAGCCCCATAAAAAGTATATATATTTATGGATGGTTGGGTGAGTATATAATTAAGATATTGTTTTGATTGCATGTTTCAATCAGAAGCCAAAATTGTGTTTCAAAGAAATTTCTTAATTTACATTATTTGTGATGTAATATATATACTCCGAAAGGGTAGATATAGAAAAGAACAGAAAAATTGATAAATATATATGATGGATAATATGATAAAAAAAGAAAAAGAAAGAGATAAAAAATTATGTTGTATCAAAGAATGAAGAATAATTTTGTTTAGTTGTGATATTGTCTCTAGATATCCCTTTGCCATGTGCGACATTATTCTTCTCATTCTCTCAACCGTCTTTCATTAATGCCATCATGTCACAAATTAATTGGCAGCGCGCTGGGCTATTGCCTATTATAACCAGATTCGAGAACCCACCAATTCAGTAATGGGAAGCAATGTTGGTGGGTCAAAGTCACCTCTTTCATGCATGAACAAATACATACACATTGATTCATTGTTACTAGTTGTTTTTAACTATTTTCTTTTCTTTTCCTTTTTATTCTGTGCGTGCAATTGTGACAGCTAACAGCATGTATATATTTAGATATATTATATATATATAATGGTAAGATAACCGCCCAAGAAAACAAAAAATAAAAACTAAAAATTGGAATTAGGTTATGTTAATTGCACGTTATCTATTATGCACTCCACTGAAATGATTAGCCAGCAAAGCGAAAAATAATATAGTATCCATTTAATTTAGATTTTTTTTCTAAAAAAAATCTACCGATTGTTAGTTTTATGAAAATCAATTATAGAATTCCCCAAATGAAATAATAATAGAAGAAAACAATAATTATACCTAACTGAGAAATTAAAATTAATCCCTTTAAAGTAAATAATTAGGGCAACATATTTAAATTTGACTGAAAAAATATCAATATATACCTTGTTTTTATAGGATGCAGAGGTGAGGAAAAGAGATGTAAAAAGAGCAAAAAAAAAAAAAAGAAGTAAGAAAAGTGAGTGATGTGATAAGAGAATAAAAGGAATAGAAAAAAAAATAGAAGTGTGGTGAGTTGTAAGAGAAATTAAAGGAGTATAAATATAAGAATTATTTGATTATTCCGGTCTATTCTTTTTTCCTTTTAAATATTAGAATTAGTATTAAAAATATTTTTTTTTAAAAAAAAAAGAAAATTCCACCCGATGCCAAATTATAAAAATTAAGCATGCAGGCTTTAGATTGGTTTGAATTATTTGACACGAATTCAGTATGTATGATGTATAAACTCAACCTTGCTAAAACCTAATACAGTTAATTACTACAATTTCGTGAGTTTTCTCAAATTAAGAATAATGTACTATCGAGCACTTGAATCAATTAATAAGGTGATGTTTCAGCTTAACCAATAATTTTGAATTCGAGCTTCGGATATGCAGTTATGTTGAATACTCGTGAGTTAACTCGCAGACTCGGACGAGTTTACGAGTTTAGGGGTGGATAACAGGTTAACTCGCTCTTAGACTCGTTTTTTGGTAGACTTGGCTGGACTCGGGTGACTCGTTTAAACTCGGTTAGACTCGTGAGTTCACCATCGAGTTAGCGAGTTTGAATGTAAGGGAAAAAATGGTGCGTTTCACTTAAGGCTTCATGTGTTTTCTTTTTCACGATCTTTCCCCACCTCCCTGCTTCTGCTCTGCATTTTTGGTGCGTTCTCTTTTGCTTTATATTGACACATTCATGCCTTGTGTGAACCATCATTCTACATCTTTACTTCTGCTTGGCCTCGCTTCTACTTCGCGATTTTGCTTCTGTTGCTGCGTCCTATGTCTGCGTTTTTGCTCCCAATCGCGTCGCTCTCTCCCTTCCGGTGAAGGCTCCCAATCGCGTCTCATGCACACTGGTTCACATCTCTCCCTCTCTTCTTCATTTATTGCTTTTCTGGGACAACAACTTTGTACTTCTGCTTCTGGTTATCATTTCGCTTTTGGACAACAACTTTTCTTGCTTCTGCACAGTTTTGCTTTTGATTCGCATGCCTCTTTCTCTCTGAAAAGCTCCTGCATATTTGCAATTTCACTAATTCCTGTCATTTTGCCTCTGGTTCAGCGAATCTTTAGTGCTTCTGCTAATTTTGCTTTTGCTCATATTGTTTTTTTTGTTCATCCTCTATTTAGGTTCTATTTTTGCTCATATTACTTCCGCAACACTGCTTGTGGTTGTAGGCATAATTAGATAGATGTGGGTAGTTTAATTTGGTGAATTGGGTAATTTCTAGTTGTATTATGACATTTTATTATACTACCTCCGGTTCTATTTATAAGAACCTTTTGGAGAATTGTTATTGGTCCTTTTCATAAGAACATTTTCAACTTGTCCTTTGCATTAATTATTTTTTGACAAAAATACCCCATTAGTATAGGTAAATAATTAATTAATAGAAAGAGAGTGACACAATGAAGTAATTAAATGGAAAGAGAAAGATAATGGATCTTAATAAATTCAATGGTAATTGTGTAAAGATATGACACATTCATAACAAATTTATTGTGATAAATTAAATTAACCAACTTTCTTAATCATTGTGAAGTGGTTAAAAGGTTCTTATAATTAGGATCAGAAGTAGTAGTTATTTGCTTTATTTTGGATTTAGAATGTGGAATTAGTGGTATTATATTTTGTTTGTTCACTATAGTGTTTTTAAATATTTTTTTTTTAATTTTAGGTAGACTCTTATGAGTCTAAGAGTCGAGTTTACGAGTCGAGCCTACAAGAGTTCCATGAGTTTACATGGATTTTTGAGTTTGACAACTTTGGTTATATCTAACTAGAATAGAATTGTCTCATGTAAAAGATACTTGTGGTGTTATAAAAAAATTAAGAATAATTTGTGTTTTATATATGATGATTAATTAATCTGCATTCTTAATATTATAATTGACGTGTTATGTTACATGTACATTCAAAATGACATAATTTCTACACAAATAGGTTTGGCAATTGAATCGATGATCTGTCCTTTTCCTACATATATAGGCAACCGTGTATGATAAATCCACCGAATCTAAGACTATGGGTAATCTTTTTAAATCAGAATATCTATGTTATTACTCAATAACTGTAGGCTATGAACTTATTCAATTGTGATAGGGTCAGGTTAATTTGGAATATACGTAAGCAACAAAATAATAATTTCACCTTAATATATTCTGAACTAAAGTAGAATTTAACCGCCACTCACATTTGAATATATTTTAATTTTTTTAAGAAAAAATTCACCGCGTGAGTTCTAACATGTGAGTATATGCTCCCATTCAAGCACATTCCAAATATTCACATATATATTACTAACCAAGAGTAAGAGTAGTCTTGTTAAATGCTAGTTACTGTTAATGAAGAGTAAAAAGAGAAAAATATATAGAGGTCATGAATGAATTATATTACTCACGTATGATGAATCAATCTTCCAAAGGGATTTGGATTTGGTGGATAAATTTGGATTGTTAATTTTAAATTCAATTGTCAATATTTCATCATATATTCAAAATAATTTTCTTGTCATAAATTCAATAATAAAATCTTGATAATTGAATTTGAAATTAATAATCTCAATACACTAATAGCGGCATTTTAGCGTATGCAAAATACAAAACACTCCTCCTTTAAACAGTTAAAACTTAAAAATTCCTCAACGGAAGAAAAAAATGAAAAGTATCAGTCTTCATTCATCAACGATGACAAATGTTATAATAAAATAAAATTATTTATGTGTCTTATCTAATAATTTAAGCTTTTGCATAATTGATTTATTCACTTGATCAGATATTCCATCATTGTTATTTCATTATTTTAATATAAAATGTTTAATTTCAACCCTAAGTAAATGTGCATTATTCACACTTTAAATTTAATAGCCTCTTGCACGAGGCAAATGGCTTCACAGCACACCATTAAGATTTTGGGATAGTTGGTTAATCAACTTCAAATATAATCTATTCCTTTCTCAAATAGAAATTAAACTGTCATCGGGTGATGTATGATTTAGATCTGGTAAAATATGCTAACTCGACGGTAAAAGCCCGCAAAAATATAGGACTCGGATACTTATTTTAGAAGTCTGAATAATTTTCGGATTTTTTAGTCCAGTCCAATAGAGTCGGCTACCCGCAAAAGCCCTTAAAAAGTCGGGTAGCCCGCAAAAAGTCGAGCTATCTGCAAAAATGTAAGACTCGAACACATATTTTTTAAGCTCAAATAACTCCAAAACTTTTTAGTCCAATCCGATAAAATATGTTACCCATGTTAATCCCAGACCGGATATACCAAATTAACAACTCTTGCTTGGTGTAATTATGGAAATAGAGAGAAAAGAAGTGATAAGAAGAGAAGTGAGAAGGAGAGAAATAGGTGTGAAATGAAGAGAAATAAGTTGTTTAGTGTGAGAGAAATATGTGTGAAATGGAAAAAAAATATATTTTTAAGTTGTTTGGTATGAGAGAAATGTGTGTGAAATGAAAGAAAAAAAGATATGAAAATCGATTATTAAAAAAAATCAATTTTTTCTCAACAATCGATTATGGGACATTAAAAATTGTTTTTTTATGACAGGGGTAACATAAAATTCGATTGTGTGTACATGAAAATCGATTCTTTATGACCTTGCGTAACATGATAATCGAATATGTATACATGAAAATTGATTATCACCTGTCCATTGTTCATTTCTCTCCATTATACTACAAAATTGCAGAAAATTAAACAGTGTAATCATCTCCCCTCATTTCCCTCGTTTCTCTCCTTACCAAACACACATCCCAACCCCATTTCTCTTTACCTCCCTCCTCCATTTCATCCCACCAAACAGGGCCTAAATGTATCGTGGACCTACCTTATCTGGGCACTGTGATGTTCGAATTATGGTGCTGGCATCTCTCATCGCATTTGTTTCATGGTCTACAAGATGTAAGGCATGGTTTTGATTTTATACTCATGTGCCTCACTTACCATTCCAATTCCATGTCCTCAAGCACGTGACCAAATCACCACCTCTAATATAATAATAGTATAATATAATACTAATACAATAATGATAATAATAATAATAATCACTAGCTCCCTATCCTTTTAAAAAAATTGAAAAACAATAGCTTGATTACAACATCGTCACATCAACAGCAATAATATTGGTTAGTCTTATCCCCACTACCTATCTTATTTACTGACCGAACCACATATTAACCCTAATATATTATTCATGCAAATTTAATTATCCCCTCTGATTTATTAATTATATTAGTTTTAATTTGGAAATTCAATTTCATTCGCTATAGTTGAGTTTCAGGCTGAGTATGCAATTTGGTGCGTGGACCACATCCACAGTTGAAGCCCAATGTTTAATAGCGGAGAAGTGAAAACAAATTTTAATTGCTTTTCTAGGGCCTAGCTAGGTAATATTAATACAAGAGGAAGAGGTAAAGTATAAATTAAAGTATAAATTTTAACTGTGACTAAGTTCCGAATAGGATTGTCCTTGATAATAGGGAATACATGTGGCTAACACAAAAAAAAAGTATAAATTAAAAATGAAGCTAGTGAAATCTACCTGCATGCAATACATTTTTTTGGTAAGTTTAAATTTAGAGTGAGAGGATGGTGCCTCAGTTTAAGAGGTACTCACATTTTACCTCACCCTAAGGGAACAAGAGGGGTTCGAACCTGTGACCTGTAAGATACGATACTTACTCCACTTGACATATGCATTTGAGTCAACCAATATTATAAATTCAAATAAAATATTCATAACATAAACAAAAATTGTACATCTCTTCTATTGATTGAAAAGGTTTAGGAGTTTTAGTTTGATTTTTTTAAGTGTTTTTTAATTAAAAAATATATGTGAATAATAATTAAATAAGTTTTTTTAATTGAAACATAAAAAATATTTTTAGTGTTTTTAAATACTAAAGGTAGCAGCTTGCTAAAAATAACAAAACATTATGTTATGTAAATACTATATATTTTAAAACTTTAAATACCATCACACTCATAATTCTATTATTTTATAACAAAAATAAATTATTAAAAAAAGAGTATAAGAAGGGCGAATAAAGAGCTCCAACGGAATCACGTGCTATGTATCTAACTAAGTGTATATTTAGATTGCAGTTTGTAATCTCAAATGTACGTTTATAAATATAAAATGATTTTTTTTAGTGTGTTTAGATTATTTTTGTTAGAAATTGAGTTTGAGTATAGTTTTCATATTAAATCCATGTTTAGACCTGTTTACCCTGGTTTTTTTTGTAACAAAAAGTATCTTAAAGAATAAAAAAAATCCTCTTAACGATTCTTTTTAGGGGTAGTTTTACTTAATTTATTATCTTTCTCATCTATTTAATTTATATTAAAATTATTAACCATGTGTCATGTTTTCTCACTTACATTCTTTTATTTTTATCATTATCATTTTAATAAAGTGATTTTTTTATAAACCACATGGATATACTCCACGGGACACATTCCTCCTTCTACCGTTTTCTTTCTTTTTTTTGCTTTCTTATCACATATTTGTTTTCTTTTTTTATCATTCTTATATTAAAATATTTCCTCTTATTATTCGTTCCTTTTAATATGTTTAATTACAAGAGTGTTGTTTTTATAAATCACGAGTATCCTCCACAGGGGCAGTTGTGCTCTTACTAACCGTTTTCTTTCCTCCCCTTTTACCAAACTTTAATTTTCTTTTTTTTATTATTGTATTAAAACAATTTATCTCATTATTCATTCATACTTTTTTGTATCATTACATAATTTATCTTTCTATTTTATTAATTAATATTTTCATTTATTTATTATCTCTCTTATATATTCTATTTATTTATTTATTTTCTATCCTAAAACTGTTCTCCCAATACACGTGTCACTAATTCTCAATTTCAGTGAAATGATTTTTTTTATGAAGGCCATATATCTTCCATAGGAGGTAGTCATTTCCTGTCATTTTCTTTTTTTCTTTTTTTATCATACAATCATTTTCTTTTTTTAGTTTTATTATATAAAAATATTTTCTCTCATTACTCGTTTCTATAAATATGTTTCATTACAAGAGTCATTACTTTTTTAAATTCTTTTGTTATTTAAGATGTTAATTTTTTCACTTTTTCATTATATCATCTGTCTGCATGTGGGTATGGGTATTTTCCAATATATTATATCTAACGCACCGTAAGTTTCAAGTTTACTTTTCAATATTCATCTTGAGTCTCTATTGGCCTTCCCCCTAAAATGATATTTTATTTCCACGCTGGATATTCCATTCATTCATAAGGATCTGTCGCATTACCCACACCCAGGTGGCGAAGGACATGAGTTGTCCATTTTCACAATCATGCATTTCGTAGGGGCCAGTCTAATTTTTGGGACGCTTTTCCACTATTCATGCGAGGTCTCACATGTGTGCATCACGCGTGAGTAGGCTGTGAGGGCATGAGCTGCCTGGTGGGTGTTCCTTCAATCATTTTAATTGCTTCTATCATTTATATTCCGTTGGTTGATATTTTTTGTTGGACACCAATGTCAGCCAAAGACCTTGAGAATGTGTTTAATTGAAGTTAAGCGGATGCTGTTGTTGAATGGGAAATCACTAAAGGATTACCATGATATGCCATTTGTTGATTTGAACTCCACAAGTATCATTGGAAATGTCTTGATCATGAATGAACTCAACTCTGATGATGCTGAGATGAGTAGATTGCACAACAAACATGTTCACCTATTGAACCCAAATCAGCAGGTTGTCCTGAACGTTGCATTGAGTGGTATTGAATCTTTATTATTGCCTAGTGGAAGAATTGCTCATTCACTTTTTTGTATACCCCTCACATTAAATGAGGATTCATGTTGTGCAATCCACTAGGGCAGTGCAAAGGCTGAATTACTTCAAAAGGACTAGCCTTATAATATGGGATGAAGCACTTATGTTCAATCGTTTGTCTTTTGAAGCACTTGATCGAACATTGAAAGATATCATGAGATTTAGTATCCTTGATAGTTTAGCCAAGCCTTTTGGGGGTAAAGTTGTTGTGTTGGGTGGGGATTTTAGGCAAATCTTGCCTGTTGTGCCTCGTGGTAGTAGGGCTGACATTGTTATGGCTACAATTAATTCATGAGTTTTATGAAAAAATTGCAAGGTTTTGGAGCTATAAACGAACGTTAGACTTCAGTGTTTAGCACCCGATCAATCACGTGAAGAACTTCGTGAATTTGCCGATTGGATCCTTGCAATTAGTGAAGGCACTGTTGGGGTTGATAATGACACGATCGGGACTGTCAATATCTCGACATATTTATTTTTATTATTTTATTAAAAAAATTTGATAATATGTATAAAAATCAGCATCACCCGCACCCGTGCGAATGCACGGGTAACTTGCTAGTTTAAAAGAATAAAGAGAAGTCCATATTGAATTATTTAGAATAGAAGGGATCACATGCACACTTTTAATCTCATTTGTCTGTAGTCGCTGATGGATGGACGTGTTAGGCTTACTATTTGTAGAGATTTTCGGTAAATGAAATTCAACCCTTTTTACATTGTACAAACATATTCATAGATAAAATTCTCAACTACTAATCTTTACAGCTTTGCTACCTAATTAATGGACATGTGTCAATTATACATTTAAACACACTAATTTAATTTAATAAAAAAACTATCTAAATTATTGTTAACTTTCAATAACTTCTCTTTAGTAACTTCTCATAATCACTGAGATTTTCTATTTTAATCTTTAAATTTCGCACTTGAAATAATATCTAATTGAGAAGATAAAATAAATATGGTGTTAATTAATAAGACAAATGTAATTCCATGTTGCTTTTATTTTACAAACTTAACTTTACGTTTATAAATTTTAATCCAAAGACCCTATAATATACTTGTGGCTTAACTTAAATACTATTTATTAGTAGCCTCTTTAAGTGGTACAGTGTTGTCTCGCCCAGCCAAACCTATAGAAAGCAGAAGGGGAATGATGAATGAATGGTGTATATTGTATTATTGTGTTGTCTTTCCCCTTTGGTCACCACTAGTTGTCAATTAATTATAATTCTGAACTCTATCGACTCTGCCATGCCTTCTTGGCAGACATTAACATATAACCAACTTAAAGGTTCAAAACCAGAAGTTCTCTGACAGAGCGGCCAGTAAGTGAATTTGAGGCCATTAAAAATGATATTGTAAGAAAATGTAAATTCAAATATTAATTTACAATGTTCACCGCCGAAGATATACACCGGCCGGGTTCATTCATTTTGCTTCTTCTCGGATTGTGACACTTAACGGTGATTGCCTCAAATCAATGTCCACTGTTCCCTTTCCCCATGCCTCTCCCATTTGTGATTTCGTATATTTGGTATAATTAGTTAAAAAGTTAGTTAAAAGCTAAAATATTAGCTGATTTGATTGAATGTGTTTGGTAAAACTAGCTGAAAATGGTAAATGACATATAATGACATCATTAATTATTAAATAATAATAAGTGGGGGTGGTTGAGGGATAAATTTGTAATTAACTTTCAGCTAGTAGCTGAAAATTAGAGTTTTTTTTAAAAAGCTATTTCAAGTACCTTTTCAAGAAAAGCTAGTAACTACCCAAAAAAGTTAGACACAGCTAAAATGATTTTAGCTACTAATTTCAGCAAATGGCTTACCAAACCCACTCTAATTAAGCTCTCCTATTTCAACTTAATTAGATCTTAGATTAATGTTTATTTTCCTAAATTTCATTAAGAAATTATTAGTATTATCATTTTTCACATCTCACCTAATTAATGCAATGAATACTGATTGACATCATTGTCATATCTTCTTTATTACTAAAATTTTAAAAATATATTTTTTTCGGTGTATTAGCGCTTATAAAAATTCTGCCCGGCTCAATCAATATTGTTTCCCATAGAGGATCGATACATATGATCTTACATAAAAATAATATTTCAATCCTTTTAATTATATATAAAACACGTTTAAATGAATTACAGAAAACAATAAAAGCAGTTATAGTTAATTTTTGTTTTTTGAGATTTCAAAAAATAGTATAAACTTTCTGGTTTCATTTTTATTTTTTTTATATTAACCACAAGTATCATATTATAAAGGGTAATTTCATTCGAGTCTTAATTAAGATTTCTCATCCCCTAAGAGTGTTTTTATCCTTATTTAATATCATTATAACTCCATTATTATTTAATAATTAAAAAGACATTGAAAAATTTAATAAGGATAAATAAAAAAAATAATAATAAATGTTTAATTAAAATTATAAAGTAAAAGGAGTTTCTCTTATATGGGCATGTATGTAACACGTTATCATTGGACACAACCAATAATAAATTACAACAAATAAAATAAAAACAAAACAAATACAACTGTAATTAATAAATTAAGATGAAGTTTCTCTCTCTTTCAAAATAAAAGCACTGAATCAAATTAGAAATTTTCATCCCGAATATCCAAATTTCTTAGTGCGAAAAAACAAAAAGAATGCTTCAATTTTACAAGCTCGAGCATCAAAAGAGTGTATGATTAATTAAAAGTGATGTATCAAAAGGAACATTGCAGTGCAGAAATTGCATCAAAATTCTTTATCAAAAGCTACATATCCATCGGTCGTAATTATAATAATTTTTTAGGGTAGGATTGGGTCTTTTTTATAAAAATATTTTTAAATTTTCTCATGTATTAATTATTTTTTTTAAAAAATATATCATTAATATAGAAAGAGTATGGCATAATGAAGTAATTAAATAGAAATATAAATATAATAAGTCTCAATAAAATTAAGAATAGTTTAATAAATATAATATATATTTATAATAAATTTATTGTAACCAATTAAGTTAAACAATTTATTTAATTAGTATAAAATAGTTAAAAAATTCTTATAATTATTACATATGAAATATATATATTTTATCTAGTGATCATATATCAAAAGGAATGCTTCCCGTGACAAATGGCCAAATGCTATGGGGTTTGGTTACTATGTATAGTGGTAGTGGCAATTTACACATAGATCTCTGCTTCTGCGACTCCGGTCCCAATGGCCACCTCACCACATGGGCGTTGTTTCCATTGTCATTGAGAGGAATGCCAATGTGATCGACATAGTGCATCTCTTTAGTAAAATTAGCTGATAAGCTAGCTGCTAACTGTTAATTGATAAGTTCTTAGCTTATAAATTTTGAACTGATAAAAATATTATATTTTATTTTTATTGGAAGATTTTTTATAAGCTAAAATATTACTATATCATGAAGTACAAGGCTGGGAGTATAGATAAAATAAAAATGTTATTGAAAACCCTTCAATAATATATCATCATTCTTAAATTAATATTGCATATTTCCATTGAAAAAAATAACAGTTATTAAATCAAAGTTAAATAAAATAAAAAATTAAATAAAAAAAGTATTGTCCATACCAGAGGTGAAGCCAGGATCTTAAGTTGGGGGCCAAATAAAGTTGAAGTGTGAGTTAGACTATAAATATTATTGCTAAATAAATATAGTTGTTAAAAAGATAAAATGAGTATATAAAATAAAACCAAAGAAAAAATAAATAAATTCAAAGTAACTAAAAGGTTAGACTATAAAAGAGCTTTGCGTTCCTTCATGTCACGAAATCCATCCATAATTGAATCCACACTAAACTTCTTGACAATTTCTCTCTCAATAGAGATGATGAGACAATGCTCTAGAAAGTCATCGTCCATTCTGTTTTGAAGCTTAGTTTTGATGATGTTCATAGCAGAAAAGGAACGTTCAGTAGTTGCTGTAGAAACTGGCAAAGTCAACACAAGTTTTATCAACTTGTAGAAAAGTTAATAACTGTCTACTTTCCTTGTTTTCACTAACCATTGACACAATTCTGAAGTGCTAGATAATTTGTGAAATTCTTTGTTCACTTTTCTACAGGTTGATAAAACTTGTGATGACTTTGCCAGTTTCTACAGCAACTACTGAACGTTCCTTTCTGCTATAAACATCATCAAAACTAAGCTTTAAAACAATAGTTAATTGGTGTCCACATTTTGCGTCACTTCGAGATTGACGCAATTGCATTCTCAATTCTTCTTTCTCAACTAATTCTGTAAAGTCTTTAGGATAGAATTTATGGGCAAGTTTGCAAATGTCATCAATTTGAAAACATGTGCAGGCTTCTCTTGGATCAAGAGTGCAACTAAGATTCAACAACTCAATTATCTTCTCATTAACTCAATTTCAATACCCTAATTAACTATATTTTATTGATTTTTTTTACAATTTAAATTCAAATCCTGATTGATTCTATTTTTTCCTATTCTAATTTTAATCCTTATTTCTTAATTTAAATTTAAAATATTATCCTTATCATTTAAGTCGTGAATTTTTAAAGTAATTTTGAAAAGTATAGATTAATAATTCAAATTCAAATTCTTCTTTAAATTTGGATGATATACTGAATTCTTTTTTTTTTAATAATAACTTTTTTTAACACTAATCCTTATTTTTACAATTCAAATTCAAATCCGGATTGATTATATTTTTTCCTATTCTAATTTTAATCATTATTTCTTAATTTAAATTTAAATATTATCCTTATCATTTAAGTCGTGAATTTTTAAAGTAATTTTGAAAAGTATAGATTAATAATTCAAATTCAAATCTTTCTTTAAATTTGGATGATATATTGAATTCTGTTTTTGTAATGATAACTTTTTTTAACACTAATCCTTATTTTTACAATTCAAATTCAAATCCTGATTGATTCTATTTTTTCTTATTCTAATTTTAATCCTTATTTCTTAATTTAAATTTAAAATATTATCCTTATCATTTAAGTCGTGAATTTTTAAAGTAATTTTGAAATAAATTAGAAATATAATTTGAAACAAATTAAAATGTGGACACCAATTAACTATATTTTATTGGGCTCAATCAACAAGATTTAAACTAGGCTTTTTTATTATTCAACTCTTATATAATTATTCATATATATATATATATGTGTAAAAAAATAAAATTAAGGGGGGCCATGTCCCCCTTAGTCCCTATAACCCTCCGCCCCTGATCCATACCTAGTTTTTTTTGAATCATAGTTTTTCTTTTCTAAAACGACAAAATAAATAACTCACAAAAACAGAAATTGAGAGGACAAAGGAAAGATGGGAAGTGCATGAAATGCTAACTAATTAATAATTAATGGGGGGGGGGGGATAGAGGAACAGCCATGGAGATCGACAAGGGAAATGAGGGATGTGTGCATACGGGGTCTAATTAAGGTCGATTTTGAAAGGGAAAAAAAAAGAGAGAGAGAAATGCAAGTGCTGAAATAATAAAGAAGAAGGAAGATACAACTCTCTCTTTACAATGAGTATATAAAAAGGAGGGGAAAAAATGATATAGCACATGCACATAAATTATTTCCACACTATGACTCCAATCTTGAATCCTTGATTATTCTGATGCACATTTATTGAAAATACACATTTATTTGAATTTGAATTTATACCAACTAAATGTTGATTGATGATTTTTTTTAAACCACATGTATCTTTCACGGGATAATCTTATTCGAGCCGGCGGGAACATCCACATCATGGTGGGGTCAACTCTCCCAGCAAAATTTTTTTCCATCCATAAGACTCAAACCCAAAATATTACTTAAATGAATTAAGTATGTACGTTTGAACCAACCCGTTGGTAAATTTTGATTGATGATTTGAATGATGATATATATGTGTTGCCAAGTAGCATGTTCCTAGCTAACCAGATCTTTCATAATAATAATAATTTTAACTAGTTAAACAACTACTTATTTTCATTAGGAAGAAAATATAAGGTTAGCAACATATAATTAATATATTTTAAAAGTTTTTATTATTAAATAAAATTTTATGCTAATTTTTTCAAGACTTAATTTACTCTTAGCTCATCTTTATATGGTTAATGCATGTTTTGGTCTCTCGATATTTTTCAAATTTAATTTCTTAATTTTTAAATTATTACAATTAAGTCATCCTATCTATTTTATTATATTTAAAAATTATAAATATTTTTTACTCAAATAAGTAGGGTTATATGACAAATTTAGAATAATATATTATTTAAACGATTGAGAACAAAGAAATTCAATGGAAGTATAATTAAATTTAAAAGATTTTATAGGAAGTAAAGTTAGAGTTTCAAAAAGAAAAAAAAATAGGATTTTCTAATTTTGAATGAAAGTTAAAAAACCTTAACTTCAAAATTAGAAATTTTTTATTAAAAATATAACTTTTAATGTTATTAACATATTAAATTAATATTATGTTTTTTAATATTTTTTATTACTTAATTAGTGTCGTAGAACACATGATTATAGGACTATATAAAATAATCCAATGAGTTAAATTTATGAAAAATGTAAGTATAAGATGAATATTCAAGTATTTCAAATAAATCGGGTTTAACAAGAAGACTTAATATAATGAGTAATAATCAAGTAATTAAATCTAAATAAAAAAATTCAAAGAAATGAAATCACATATTAATAATGTTAAAAAGATTAAAAATGTAATTAATCTTTTAAATTTGGTTCGTTTATACTTAATAAAATCAGCACATGCATAATTTCATTTAATAGTAGTAAACAATATTTAATGTAAATAGCATAAAAAGTGTGTTACTCCCCTTTGTGATATTGTCAAGATTCAAGAAAGACAAGTAACGTTACTAAATACTACGCGTCTACGCCTAATGAGTGGGACGTCCACAAAAGGAGAAACCAATGCATGCTGGCACCGTATTATTAGTTTTCATTGACGGCTTTCCAACTGTTATCCAAATTAATAACACGATATTGAATTGATAGCATAGCCGCTTGATTAGGGAAAAAGAAAACAGATTGCTACTTTGCATGTGCGTGCTTTTTCCCTTTCGGCCCATCTCATCTCACTCTAATTTCAATATATAGAAACATCTAGAGACTGGTAAGGTAAAATATGTTCCGTTGAAGCTTTAGATTCACAGGTCAAACACTCTCCTAACTCAGACAAAAATGTTGGTTTACCAGCCCAAACCTTTCAAAAGTTCAAACTGAATTTAAAAATAAGACTTTCTTCTTCCTTATTTTATTCCTAGGTTACCAAAACGAATCCCAGTTCCTTTTTCCAATGAATGACTATTTTGGGATTTTCTCCTATTATTATTATTATGAAATAAATCCACTTACAACACGTACAGTTAAATTTTAGATTACTAATTATTTATGTTAGAGTTATTATATTTGTACATCAAATTTTTTTACAACAACATACAACATACACGCGTCAATTATCAGTGAGGAGAGATAGAAATAGCTTGGCACAGAAAATGGAAATTGAAATGTAAAAAGAGTGAGAGAAAAACTTACCCGCATTTCTGTTTTTCTCCCTCCATTCTCTTGTTTTTCTTCTTCCATAAGTTTCAAAGAAGCAAAATGTGATTTTTCTGGGTTCCCAACAATTCTCTTGCAGGTGGCAGGTGGGTTCCCATCATTTATCTCACTTTAGTCCCTCTCGTTTATTCCCCTGTTTTCCAACTTTTCGTCTTTTCTTTCGTTTGTTATTGTACAAGAGAGTAGTTTTCAATATTTAGTTACAAACTGTCGGTGAACAAGTTATGAGCTGAATGTGAATAAGTTATAAACTTAATTTCACTTAGATATGAACTGAATATGAACAATGGAGGGAAGAAAATGAAAGGTTATGAACGGTTTACAGGGGAAAAAAGAAAACTGTGCGGGGAAGAAAGAAAGAAAATTGTTAAAATTTTAAAATTTCTCCCACTTTTTCCTTTTTTACTTTTATTTATTATTTTTAAATTTTAATTCAGATTCAACTTTTCCATGACATTTGATGTGCCTGCAGTTTTCGGACGTGACCAATTTTCTTTCATTTTTTTTTTAAAATACAATTCAGCAAGGGAGTTCAAATACCTTTGTTGTATGGTGTTGTACATATATTTGTTGTACAAATATAATAACTCTTTATGTTAATACCTAAGTTGGTTGGAAGATAAGACACTTAAAACTAAAAGGGCGCCTTCTAGCTCTTTTTTAATGTCTCAATTTTTATTGAAATACTATCTTAGAAAAATTGAATAACGAGGTGGGTTCAAATTACACCGGTGTAAGTTACATCAAGTATTATACCGTTGATAACTACAAATCAAATATGTTTTTTAGTAATCCAACCGTTGAATTATGTTTATTAATCATCATGATTATATGTGTCAAATTTGGTAAAATTTTGACACTAATAACTTGATAATCACATGGTTGGATTTTTCATATATTTCAAATATATATATAACGTTAATCTTGAGACATCTCAATGACATATCAAATAATTTTGGATTAATGTAAAATTTTATATGTATGATCTATATGATAGTAACTTTTAATCCAACGGTGGATTATTTAATACAACTGTTAAAAAATTATTCAGCGGTGTAATATTTGGTGTAACTTACACCGGTGCAATTTGAATCTTCCTTATGAATAATACTTTTAATATAATTAAATTAAAATAAAAATTTTAATATAAATAAAGATATTAATTATATGTTTCTTACTATATTGCTAATGTAAGGGGTGGAATCATGGAGCACACGATTCCAAAATAATTTAGGGCCATGGAAATCTAGTTCACCGAACTGCTATGATGTCATGTAATTCCTTGACAAATTAAAACACATCGTGGAAAATTTTGATTTTGTTTTCTCTAGTTTCCAGAAAATGGATATTGACCACCAAGAAAGCCGCTCTTAAAACCAACGTCATATGTTCTTAATTCCCTATTAAATGATATATTCAGCCTAAATTACTTTTTAAAAACTTTATATATGTTAATTTTTTATAATTTTATCTTATTTTATAAAGAATTATATATTGTAAAAGAAAGTTACATTAACATGTATTTTATTATTATTTAATAAATTTAATAAAATATGAGGTGTCATATTTATTAAATGTTTTGATAACATATTATTAAACATGTGTTATATTTATTAAATAATTTGGTAATACATTATTGTATCTCAATATAAAATACTTTTACACTAATTACATATTACGTGATTAAAATATTTTATTAATTGAAATATTATAGTTAATATTAAAAATAAATATTTAATTACAGTACAGATTGAATTACGATTGAATCTTTGAACCGTGAATTAGTATCTCCACCGGTTTAATTACATATTGGGTTTCTTAAAACATTGCTTTAAACTAACCATACCAATAGTTTCGTTATACAAATTCAAAATTCTCATACATATAAGAAAAACACACATGTATATTTTTTTCTTGTCAGTAGTAACACCACATTCAGCAGACAAACTGCAGTTATATCTCTTTCTTTCACTGCTAATAATTATAATAAAACTTTATAAATGAAAAATCAAAACTTAATCAAGATACCTGTATAAATACTTATATGAATTCTTATAAGCAAAAGTAGTATGATTTAATTAACATATAATTTATCTTCATTATATTAATGAAATAGCACTTATATCTCTCTCTCTCACACACACACACATAAACTTGATAGTCGACAAAATATATAAATAATTTAATTTTAATGTCATTTTTATTATAATTGATTTATTAGCCTAATTGAAAATAAATCTTGTATCATTGGGAATTTTTTTAATACTTTAGATTTTTTTTCTTTTGCATTTCTAAATCACTACATGAATCTCACATAAAAAATGTCAATTGTTAAATCTGTATTAAAAATATGCAATGAAATTATATTTAATATTATGTATCTAAGAGATTTGATAATTGAGACATAAGATAATTACATAAACTAACATTGTAGCAAAAGTATTTATATATCCTACGAATAATTTTGATGGTAAATGACTCTAAGTGACTTTTATTTTAAAAAGATAATAATTCCCTAAATATATGTTAGGGAATGATAATAAATAAAAGTTAAGAGCAATCACATGTGAATTATATCTATTAATATCTATATTTTATCATATAATAAAATATGTTTTCGGTCTCTATAAAATACTTGACTTTTGCATTTTGTCTCTATAAATTTTTTTTTCTGTTAAAGCATCCTTGCAAATTTTTTTTACAAGTGGTCTCCCCTATTTGGCATGTGTTCTTTGCTGATGTGGCGCTCCATCTCTCCTAGTCACGTATATTGCGTGACTTTTCTTAAATCCTTCATGGCATATTGGCATTTATCTTTCGTAAAATATGCTCACCCATCATTTTCATCCCCTTCCCAAAAGCTGCCCCCCATTTGTGCCCTAGCTCCCTCCATTACTTTGCAAGGTTCCACTGCAAGCTCCCTTTCCCTGAAGAACACACTTCACACTTTGAATTTTAGTTCAATTTATCAATTGGTATTCTGAATTCTTTATTAGATTTTTTTTTCTAGATGTGTTCGTGGCTGGGCAGAGGCGCAAGAGTCGCGATCGTGGGTGGTGGTGCGATGGACGGTGGCGAGGAAGGTTCCTTAGTGGCTGCTGGTGCGATACGGAGGCTTGAGCGGCTGACCAGGACTGCCACGGCGGAGACTGCAACTGTTCGCGGTGTGAAATCAAATGTATTCGTTGGCACGTCTTGGTGAAGCAAGGGGAAGGGTCAAAGGGTAGAGCCATGACAAAATGAAATGAAACTGAGGTAACCCATAGCGGGGGTGTAAATTTAGGGGTGTAAGCGGGTCCGACCCAACCCGCGAACCTGACGGATCCAACTCAGCCCGTAGATATTTAACGGTTCAGTTCGGGTATTCAATTCGGTTCGGACATTTTCTTTTGAACCCGATTTGGTTCGGTTCGGGTCTCAGTTTGCCTGTGATGAACCCGATAGACCTAAACCAAACCAAACCAAGAAAAAAAAGCCCTAATCTTATTTCATTTTCCTGCAAGGAAAGAACAAAAATAGGCGCAGCGACAGCACAAGCAGAGGTGGTTCCCCAAATCCTATTTCATCTGCTCCTCTCAATTTATTTTTCTCTATTTCTTTTTTTTTCGTTTTATATTTTAATTTCATTTCATCTTCCACATTTAAAAAAAAAAAAGAAAAGAAAATGCTCATGACCCGATAACCCAACCCAACCTAAACATATTCGGGTTGGTTCGGGTTACTCACATAAAAAATACAAAACCCAAACCAACCCACCACCTTTCTATCAGTTCGGACTTGATGTCACCCCAAACCCGATCAAACCCAACCTGATTACACACCTATGTGTAATCGCTTGGTAGAGAACGACCTTGTCGGTGGCTCTGACTGGGTGGTTTATGGTCCTATTGGGCGGTGCAGAATGGAGCAGCCAAAACAGAGACCCATCCATCAAAACCCACAAGCCAAAACCTATCGTCGACATCGTTCTTCTTCCTCTACTGTCGCATTCCTTGTTCAGCGAGACACGGCGGGACCAGCCATGACCACACCCGAATCTCCTAAACTGCAGCTGTGCGCTCAGCTGCAGATGGAGGACAGTGACTCTTGTGGCGGGACTGGGAGATGCTACGGAGCTGTTCACGGTGGCTATTGATGGTTGATGCACGGTGTGCAGCTGCTGCAGATCTAGTGAGGTTGTGTTTTTTGTGAAGGATTGTTGGTGGTTTAAAGCATGGTCGTGGCGGAGATGGCGGATCTATGGTAGAGGGTTGTTCTGCAATTGGCTGGAGGTTGAAGACGGCTACCGTGGTTGTAAGCATATTTTACAAAAAATAAATGGCATGAAGGATTTAGAAAAAGCCACGCAATATACATGACTAGGAGAGAGGGAGCGTCACATTAGCGAAAAACATACGCTACATAGGGGGAGGGACCACTTGCAAAAAAAAAATTGCAAGGATACTTTAACACAAAATTTTTATAGGGACGAAATGCAAAAGTCGGGTATTTTATAGGAACCGAAAGTATTTTACCCTTTATCATAAGTAATTATAGTATTATATTTTTAAGAGTGATAATTTCATAACAACTAAAATTCTTATTGTCATGTAAAATAAAAATATAGAAATTACACTTAAAAAAATTCATTTACCATAAAGCTACCCTGAAAATATATAATTTTTTTCTTACTAAAATTAGTACAAGGGAGTATTTTAACTCTTTCTACAATTAATACATGTCCTTAAACTCACTAATTATCACGTACACGAAATATTAAAGACAACTCACTGAGATGAAATTAATAAATTCAAAGGAAAATCAAGTTTGTCATTAACTCACTCATGATTCACCAACTCGCCTGGACTTTTTTCCTTCATTAGAATTTTAAATAGCAATATAGATTTTGCCTTAAAACAAGAGGTGATGGATTATTTTTTCCTTATTTTTGGAAAAATAATATTCATTAACTTACAAACCCGCGCGAGCTAAAAGAATAATAGGCGTATTAAATTTTTGAAAACGCGAGGAATCTTCGACATTTTTTCGTTATCATTAATTGAATTTTGCCGAAGTTTTATAATAAAACAAATTTAAATTATTAAATTAAAATTCGGATAAAATTCTGTTGTGAATATTTTTTTATTGTTAAATAAATCCTATTTGGATTACAGGTGGAGAGGGGTAATATAGTAAATATGAGAAGAAAAGAGCTGGAAGACTTTGAAAGAGAGGCGCGAGGGCCAGCTAGAGAGTATATAATGAAGTGTATTGCTTGGAAGTTGGAACACCAATTCCTTATCACTCGCAACCGATAAATAACCCATCCTCATCCTCTGCTTCAAGAACTACACGTACCCTCTTTTTTATTTTACTTTTAATTTCAAATATTAGGAAAGGGAGAAGATAGAACGAAATGACCATATAGCCCTTTCTTCTTCTGGTTTCAGCTCTTGTTCGTTGTTCTTTTCTGTTGAGTTGAGCGCCTCTCTCTCTCTCTCTGCTTCTTCTTCTTCTTCACTTTGGGTATGCAAATCTACTTTCTCTCTCTCTCTTTCATTCCCTCGCTCTCTCCTCTGATCTACATGTCCACAAAACTGCACCTCCACGCTCCACGCTCCACGCTAAATTCATCTTTCAATATTTTCTCTCTGTTTATTTTTTGCACTTTTTGTTTAGTTTTTTTAACTTTCAAGGATCGAGGTCTGCAAATAATAAACAAAAACCCGTGTTTTCTGCATTTCTCCTCATTGAAGCGAAGGTTCTAGTTATTTTCAGTTTTTTTAATTTGATTTATAATTTAATGAGGTCTAGATGATGCATCGTGTTCGTGGTGAATTTCTACGCAATGAGGCTGTGATTTTCGTTGTATATTGCAATGTCTGTTATTTTCTGCCTTGTTTTTTCTTTTTTTGAAATAATTTGGGAGTGTTTTTAGCTTTGTTTCTGCTTTTCGTGGTTTGCGATGTTTTCTAGATTCAGAGTCAGATCTGCACCGGTTGTTCAGACGAATTTGTTATTGTTTGTTTCTTTTCGGTTTGTTGATTAGTTTTGTTATCTAAAACTAAAAGTTTCATGATTTTGTGTTCTAGAACTTTCCTGTGGAATCTCACACAGAATAGAATGAAGTTGTCATTTGAGTTGAAGTGGAATTTATAAACTCTGCAGCTTTGTTTTTACAATCACTGAAATTGTTTATCTGAAGTTGTTTTCAAATTGGCTTCTTCTTCTTCTTTTGGTATGGACCTTTTCCCTCTTCGATTCTTTCTGGTAAAAGCTTTATAGATTATAGGATTCAGTTGAGGTTCACAACTGGTTAAAGATGCAGGTTGAAGTTCTTAATCAGGAGCTAAGGATGAGAGTAAGTATAGAGGGAAAAAATATATAAAAAAGGATTTCTATGGATCTGTTCTGAAAATTGGAGTTACTGTTTTTGGCTAGTATTTAAAACAAGTTTGCCTTTATTTTACTCTCTGACTCGTTCTTTTTTTTCCTTTGCTTGTGCCAAAATTATTTCTTTTCCCACCCTTGTGTTTGTGATATAAATGTTGTTATTGTTTATTCTTTGGGTGAAGTATTGATGTTTCGCGTTGATGCATTGTTTCGTAGAATTCTCCATTTTTTTCTCCTCATTTATAATTTGCCAGTTGCAACTCTGCCGATTCCCTGCACCCCTCTCTCTCTCTCTTCCTGGAACTTGGGAGTGAAAATATGTATCTTCATTAACTCGCTTAAACTTTACATGCAGCTGCTGTAGAAACTCACTATGGTGGCAACTGCTGCAACTTCATCATTTTTCCCTGTTACTTCACCCTCGCCAGACTCTGGTGCAGCAGGCAGCAAACTTGGTGGTGGGCATGCGAACCTTGGAGGACTTAAATCCAAACATGGTGGCCTGAAAGTTAAGGCAAATGCTCAAGCCCCTCCTAAGATTAATGGAACCACAGTTGCTACATCTGTAGAAACCGTGAAGCATGAGGATGATTTGCCTTTGCCTTCGCCTTCCTCTTCCCCTAGGACTTTTATCAACCAGTTACCTGATTGGAGCATGCTTCTTGCTGCTATCACTACAATTTTCTTGGCAGCAGAAAAGCAGTGGATGATGCTTGATTGGAAGCCAAGGCGACCTGACATGCTTATTGACCCCTTTGGTATAGGAAAAATTGTTCAGGATGGTCTTGTGTTCCGTGAAAACTTTTCTATTAGATCATATGAAATTGGTGCCGATCGAACAGCATCTATAGAGACAGTAATGAACCATTTGCAGGTATGCTTATTCTCAGACAAATTAACCTCTATTCATAATCTTAGGAGATAAACATAAAGATAAGCTTGTATATTTACTAATTCTGCAGAATTGAAATTCATATAGAGATAATGGCAGCTCCTTAATACTTTCATGCAAGATTATCTCAGTTGTTTGTTTGACAACAGGAAACTGCACTTAATCATGTTAAGAGTGCTGGGCTTCTTGGTGATGGCTTTGGTTCTACGCCAGAAATGTGCAAAAAGAACTTGATATGGGTAGTTACTCGGATGCAGGTGGTCGTTGATCGTTATCCTACGTGGTAAGTCACCCAGACTCACCTGTAATTTGTATGATTTGTGCATGTATCGATGTTAAGCTGCTATTTCTCTGTAGTTTATCTATCTTGTTCCTCATAATTGGCTTCTAAGTTGAGATTTAATTATGAAAGCCATAATACTTATTCTTCTCAAATGATAATTGATCTGATAAGCATAGGTTGTATACATGATCAACTATGGGAACCCTTATGTCATTGAGCTGTTAACTTGTATATCATATGTAATGTAATATAATACTACCTTTGTTCTTATTTAACTTTCAACTTAGACAAAAAACACACATACTAAGAAATACAATCATTACTCTTATTTTCATGAAAATAAATTTTCTATTTTACCATTTATCTCTCTTAATACTATTGGATCTCAATTTTTGATAGTGGGTCATTTATTAACATAAGGGTAGAATGGAGAAAAATGTAATTATTACTGTATTGGATTTGTAAGTGGACAGTTAAATAGAAACAATTTTTTTCTCCAAAAGTGAACGGTTAAATAGGAACGGAGGTAGTATTAATTACTCATAAGATTTGGTGACTTAACCTTGTTTTAATTATGGTAAAAAGAGAAGCAGCTGATACTTTGTGTACTTGCATCTATTTTGTTTAATAGTTATATACCCCGTGTTCTGTAACATCTGTTTGAGTGCTGGATGTTTAAAGTTGTCAATTATCTTGGCTTCTTGTTGTGCATTGAAGTTAGATAAACTATTAGTGAGGACTATTATGGATATTCTGAATCTGATTATCTGAAATCGAGTGTCTATGTTTGCTTCAGGGGTGATGTTGTTCAAGTAGACACTTGGGTTTCTGCATCGGGGAAGAATGGTATGCGTCGTGATTGGCTTTTACGTGACTGCAAAACTGGTGAAATCTTGACGAGAGCCTCCAGGTAGAAATCATTTTCTGGAATTATTCTCCTTCCTTCTGCTGCCAACAACAAACTTGTTTTAAAATGTTCTCTGAATGTGCATGACTGATGATTGGGCACAATTTTGAATCTTTGAAACTTTTACGAAGTTATGGAAACAGTTATTTTCTTTTAATATACAAATTTATCTCAACTGAAATTCGAAGAATTCATTTTGCAGGTGAAAACCTCTAATTGTACCAACAATACTTTGTATCATCTTAGTTTATTATTAAGTATAAGACCTTATCTTGTACATGGAGCTATTAATTAGTAACATATAAGCATTTTCTGATCTGTTGGTCATGGTTTTGGTGATCTACAGTATTTGGGTCATGATGAACAAACTGACCAGGAGGCTGTCTAAAATTCCAGAAGAAGTCAGAAAGGAGATAGGGTCATATTTTGTGGATTCTACTCCAATTCTGGAAGAGGATAACAGAAAACTACCTAAACTTGATGACAATACAGCAGATTATATTCGTTCGGGTTTAAGTGTATGTCAACCTTTTTTTGTTATTGCTAATTTATTTTCTAAACTTACCTCAGATGATGTTTTCTAATTAGGTTACATATTGTATCTTTAATTTCAGCCTAGATGGAGTGATCTTGATATCAATCAGCATGTTAACAACGTGAAGTACATTGGCTGGATTCTGGAGGTCGTTTTCTGTTCTTGTATTCTTATCATCTCCAATTCTTGTTTTCTCCTTTATTTCTTCACTGGGCACATCTCTTGTGGCACAAGTTAGGATTTTTACCAATCATAAATGTAGAAGAGGAAATTGAACTCCTGGTGGATTTATTAGTGGGAATCTTCATCTAACTAGAATCAGGCTGTGTGTAGGTTAAGCAATGACACTCAGACACCCGATTTCCTCACAAAAGAACCCTACTCTTTAGTCTGTTGGGTTTGTGAGAGTCTGTCTAATCAACTGTCTGCAGGGTAAGGGTGTGCTCTTTTGTGAGGGAATTAGGTAGGAATGTTACTTTTGCAGGTTTATAAAAATGACTGGTATGGTAGTTGGAGTCCAAGATAAAATATTCAATTAGCTGTAGTGGTTATTGGCATTTGATGCCTCGTTGGTATTGATTTGTGAGCCAGTGAGGAACACAGTGTAGTGGCTTGAAAATTGAAATGTGATATAATTGAGTGGTACTAAATACTAATATGCATTATGCAGTACTTGGGAGAATAAAGAAAATTGAACAATAGGTTGTGGTGTTTGAACTTTTGTAAATCAGTTATGTAGTTATATTTCCCCTTTATTAATTAGTTCTTTTTGATATACTCTTGGAGATAAAAAGTTTGATATATTTAATTGTTTAGTTTTTATCATTGGGTTGATCAGATCAGGCCTCTTAACCAAAGGATTGTGCTTTGATTGTTGCAGAGTGCTCCACAGGCAATCTTGGAGAGTCATGAGCTTTCTTCCATGACTTTGGAGTATAGGAGGGAGTGTGGTAGGGACAGTGTGCTGCAGTCCCTGACTGCGGTATCTAGTGCTGATGTTGGCGATCTAGCTCATAGCGGACATGTTGAATGCAAGCACTTGCTTCGACTTGAAGATGGTGCTGAAATTGTAAGGGGTAGGACTGAGTGGAGGCCCAAACCTGTGAACAAGTTTGGTACTGTGAATCAGGTTCCAGCAGAAAGTACCTAAGATTTGGAATGGTTAAGGGTTGGAGTTGCATCAGTCTCCTTGCTATGTTTGGACTGGTTCCTGGCCTCTGGAGAGTTCTGCTTGTGTTTGTCCAATCTACATGTCTTCATATATAAATATACCTTCTAATTTGTGTTACTTTGGTGGGTAAGGGGGGAAAAGTAGCATTAAATCTCAGTCCCATTGTAATTAGCTCCAGCTCTATTCGCTCTCTGCTCCATATTTCATTTTATTCCTTGTTGCTCTACTGCTAGGCTGTTTACAATATTTAATTGCTTGATCAAGATGGGTAGGCATGTATATTATTATTCTTTTCTCTTGGCCCTTCTAGAGATGCAAATTTTCTTGTGAACACAACACAATTATTATTTTATGTATGTATAGCCTTGTAGGCAAGAATGAGTTGTCCGTCTAATACAACTGTGATTGTATGCTCCAACTTTTATATATGCCAGCGTCCCACATGGGAATTATTGGGTGCACAAAATCTTTCTCCTTTAAACCTGTTATAAATGGGAATTATTGGGTGCACAGAATCCCTTCTCCTTTAAGCCTGTTATAATAATAGAATATTATCTCAAGTTTATGGGTGAGTCTCAGATTTGTGGGGGCCTGTAACATGTGATATCTTACGTATTTGTCTAGTCCACATTTTGTTTGGACCCTATGATTGGGCTTGTGAGCCATGTCTTTTAGAACTTAACTGTTTTCAGGTTGACATTCTTTGCCAATTGATACATGCATAATGTGCTAGGTTCATAATTAATTTGACTGTTTTATTGTGAGGAGTGTACTTTACTCAAGAAACTGCTAGTTATAATCTTTGATTAATTAAAAAGATCAGATAGAAAATATTTTAATTACTCTGTTAATCTGTTATATATATATAATTATTTCGATTGTTAAATTTTCAATCAACATAATTTCATATTTTCTTTTAAAATATATTTCTCATTTTAGAAGAATTAAATTTCTTTTGGTTGACTGTTCTTAAAATTTGAGAACATAATTTTTACATCAACTTACAGCCAAAAGCTGAAACATAGGTAGATCAACTCTTTTTAATTAACGCTTTCCTGTATAAATGTCACTTTTTTCTTTTCTTGTATATCATGACTTAGAAAAATAGGATTCAAGTTTGATCTATTTTGTCACACTATTACTTGATACATAGTTCTTTTGTTATGTACTTATGTTATATAACGATGGCCCACATATTTTTATAGGTAACATTAGATGACACGGATAACATGTACTTTTAATTAGAAAAACTGGAAAAAAAAATTCTAATATTATGTATGTGTGTGATTGAATAACAGTATAAATGCTTTTATAAGGAATCAAAATTGAAAATTAAACCTTAAAAAAATGACCAAAATTGTCATGTATACACGTTTACAAATCGCTCGAATAAAATTACTCTATATTACAGGCTTTGTCTTCCGAGCCACCTCTTTTCCTGAATGATTCTCGCTATAAAATATAGTAGTAATTTAAGGTTCCAACACAAAATAGTCCAAAAGGAAAATTCCTCTAGCCGATTACGAAAAGAAAACAGCCATTTGTGTCAATTTTTGTTTGAGAGTAAACGGAGCACTGAATTTTAGAACCCCACGTCCACACCTCAGTTACAGTCACAGAGGGGTAAAAAGAAAAAGAAAAGTGATTTTAGTTAGAGGGGGCGTTGAGAGCCAGGCCAGTAAATTTCTCTTTCAAGGTTACTCTGATTAAATGGATCGTGATATCTGATCTGATATGATGAAAAGTAACATGACACGCACGAATTTTACAGGTTCAAAACGGTACGTGGCTTTTCATCCACCGCATATAGTATTAAGTTGGGGTAGCAATTTGGTACCCTCTGGTGATAGAAGATTTTAGTACCTTTTTGATATTTTTTTATTTAATGGAGGCATAAATGTCAAAACTACACAGGAACAAGTCATGTACTTCATCCTAAATCATTTCGAAGACATAAAGTAAATTTTAAATGAGACACATATGTATTATTTAAAATCTACTTTGTCTTCGAAATGGGAAAATACAGAATAATGGTTATAGAGGGTCAAAAAATCTTTTCAAAAATTAAAAATACAAATTCTAATAATTAAATATTGTTCCGAACTGAAAAAATGCTAAGACAATTTAAAAAAATTGAGAGAAATTGATTAAATAATTAAAGAAGGTACCAAAACCCTCTCTCACTAGAGAGAATACATTAGAATTTCCTTAAATTGGATATGAATACGATTAAAATAAAATGGGGTTTGAATTTGACAGATGATTCAGCTCAACACTTGGCTCAACGGCATTACGTTAGGATGCTTTGTGTTTTGGAACTTGGAAGTCAATTTCCATTGTTTTCAAGCCTTGAATTTTGTGATTCACGAGTTTTTAAAGAAGTGTTAGTAGTTTTGGGTTTTCTCGTGTGTATAATTTGGCTTCTAATTGTGGAACTATGGTTGACTCATCTAAGATGCACGGAGGGACATCCTAACTTATTCCATCATTCATTTGCTCAATGTTTTGATTTAATTACTCTCTCTTATCCTTTTTATAAGCGCTTCTAACCAAATTACACAGACTAAGAAAAGCAGTTTAAATGGTTAATTTTATTGGTTTCATAAAAAAATAATACAACATTTCATTTTTACCCCTATTTAATATTATTAGTTTATTGTCTCACTAAATAATTGAGATTAAATTCTGCACTAAATATAGTACTAATTCTCACTATCAATTGTATTGGAACATACAAATGTATATGGAAAAGTACAAAGGTTTAACTCTCTCCCTTAGTCATTTATGTAACAATATTTATAATACCTCGTTAATAAACAATTAACAAAATACATGATGGAAGAATTTAATAAGGGTAAATCAGGAAAAAAAATTAAATGCTTCATAGAGATTATCAAGTGCCTTATAAAAAGAACCGTCAATATCTTCTAAATGGTGTCTTATAAAAAGGACCGGAGGGAGTAATTAGTAAGTTATTAATTGAGTCGACTAAATTGGATATATGCCAATATATTATATTTTTTAAAAATTATATATGATATAAATATTTAACATATTTTATTACATTTAAAATATAAATGAATAATACAAGTTATAATCATGAGTTTAAAATACAATAAAAATAAGATTTATTATACAAAATTATAATTATAACTATAAGTATATATAATTTAATTATGCCTAAAATGACAAATTTATTTTTTATCAAATAAACATGGAAATTATCTCTTTTTATATTATTGTTTTAATTATATTGTTTGTGCTTTACTTTGCTTTTTTTTTTCTCTTTCAGTATAGATAAATAAAAAGTTGTTTTTAAATACATGATTTGATTTTTTGAGTGATAAATTTTTAGTGAAAATCGACGGGAGACAAATTAAGTCACACTAATTCTTAAATATAATTAGTTTCACATGTTACCTAGCTAGGTTAATGAATTAGCCAATTTACCAGTTATATTAATTTGAGTTTCAATATATATAAAAGTTTCGGGTAAAATGTTAATAATTGTTTTTAGGATTTTTTAAGACACCTGTTAAACAGATTCAAAGTTTAAACAATCATATAAAATATATAATTAATCAATTTATGTTTTAAAGAAATAATCACTTTAAATGTTCTTTTCTTCAATCTCTTTGTAACGATATACAAAGTCCCAAACCTTAATGATTTTGTTCTAAATCGTTACATTGAATCTTATACCTCCGGTCATGTATAAGAAATATTGGATTAAAATCATCAAGATCAAAGAAATGCATTGGAATCTATTAGTGGTAATTAATAGTGCCATGATTTTAATTTTTTTTTTCTTATAAATACCCTTAGTATTAAATGAGTAAATGAGTTGGTACCTCTTTAATAACTCACAATAAATTAAGGACATATAAGGTAATGCAACTAAAAATAGTACTATGTTTATTATATATAGCACCCAAAAAATTTTTTTTTTGTTTTTTATATATAGGACCGGAGGTAGTATTTATTACTTCCTCTGTTTTTTTTTTATCTGTTGTTTAAGGTTTTTGCACAAGAATTAATAAATGCAATAACTATGTTTTTTAAGCTCATTTTTTTTCTAAAGATGTCATTTCTCTTTCTCTGATTAATACAATTAATATTTCTCTTTTCTCAACAACAATGCATAAACACCATGTGTTTATATTCAAATTGCTTACTCCATCCGGACTCATTTATAAGAAAAAATAATCATATTTACACTTATTAAGAAAAGTAGTTAAACTCATTTAATTTTCTTGATATCATCTAAAAAAACAATTGCATTGCCTAAATTACCCTATATTCAATTTTATTTAAACTTGTTTCAAGTTGACATACTCTCTTCTTATTGGCATATGATTCATTAAATAGAGTGGTTAGAAAATAAAATATGAATTAAATAAAGGATAATTTGGGATGATATCATTTAATATGGTGAAATTAGTTAATTTTTGCTTATATTTTAGTTCATCATAAGTGGGTGTTTTTTCTTGTAATTGAGTCCTAAGGGAGTACTACCTCTTACCATAATTTTTTGTTGGAAACATAAAATATACATTTATTAAAACTTTGAACTTTTAAAACACTTATGATATAGTTTATAATAAATATTTAAAATTAAAAAAGAATCGGATTACAATAAGGAAAAAATTGAAAAAATAACATTTATTATTGTCTTGGTATCTTGAAACAAATTTCAGACACTAAAACGACAATTAAAAAGAAACTAAGAGGAGTATATATTTACAAAAAATGATTGAAGGTCCTTAAATTTAGACCAACAATTTAGGTTGCCCAGCCCAATGTGAGTAGTGGGTCTTATCGAGCTGAGCTAAAAAACTTTGAAATTATTTGGGATTCTAAAATAGATGCGCCTGAGCCCTATTTTTTTGTGGATAACTCAATTTTTTTGCGGGTTACCCGATTTTTTTATGAGTTTTTATATGTAACGGGTTTTATCAGGCCAAGTTAAAAAGTCCGGAAATTATTCAGACTTCTAAAATAAGTTTCCAAACCCTATATTTTACGGATTAGACTGATCGGACTAACCCATTTTACCGGCTCTACTTAAATTTATTATCTTCAAGAATATTGGAATCTTGGGTTACGAATTTGATCCTCTCTTCGAAATATATACTTTCTTATTTTCTTTATTTATGTAGAGATACGATACACCATATCAAAGAGTATAGACTCAAATATAATCATCTAGTCTCGTTTATTTCTCTCTAACTTGTAGTACCCCTTGCATTCATCGAATGGTATAAGATTTCTCTTAATTCAATAAGTTTCATGATTAAAACAATAGCTTTATACCGTGGTAAGAAAGAATACATAATCATATTGGGTTAGATGAAGTCATATATTATTACAAATCTTTTGGGGCAAAAAAGAAAATAAGTCATAAGCCATCTTCGTACAATCACCCTGTTTAATGGACAAGAGATATAATTGTTTGGAGGCTTCATTGCACTTTTGGTCCTCCAACTATCATCAACTTGTGATTTTGGTTCCCCTACCTTTTTTTTCACGATTTTGGTCCACCTATTATTCTAAATTCGCGATGTAGTTCAAAATTTTGGTTCCTCTTTATATCTCCCAAGTATGTGTTAAAGGGACCAAAATCGCGAATTTTAAATAATAAGGGACCAAAATCGCGAGAAAAAAAGTAGGGACCAAAATCACGGATTAATGATAATAAGAGGATCAAAAGTGCAATTAAGTCTTGTTTGGAACGAGTGCCATAGCATTTGAAACTGACTTTTCCATCTCATGGAATGCGTAGATATTTTCATCTAGGAAGATTTTAGCATGGCTTTGGGAAACTGGGGTTAAAGGGAGTTTAACAAGTGATGTTTTTTACTTATAAACTTCAAGATATATATTTGCTATGTAATTGTACGTGGATCATTTATATTTTAATGAGGTGCTTAATTTACTAATTTTGTTTTAAAATTATCTTCTGAGTAATTGCTTCATACAACATAATAGTACATTTATAATTATCATATTATAAAATAATTAATTACTTTGTTAATATCTAATTTAACTTAATAACATGTGATTAAAGAAAAGTAAAATAAGACTGTTGTAAGCATTTATATATATATATATATTAAATAATTATTGGCTATTTCTAGGATAAATGTATGAAAATATAATACCATCTTCATTCCTATTTATTTATCCGTTTTTTAAGATAAAATTTGTTCTTATTTATTTGTTCATATACAAATTCAATGGAGTATTAATTATATTTTTTTTTCAATTTATACTATTATGCATGCTAATATAGTAATAAATGACCTACTATTAAAATTTTCAACAAATAAAATGAAATCTAATAAGTAGTAGTGTTCTCACCTAATTACTCTTCAACCATTTAATAAGATAAATAAATAAATAGAGAAATAATATGTAAAATAGATAAAAGATAAAATAAAAAGTTTAAAAAATCATAAAAATGAAAATAAAATTATATTATTTCTTAAATTATTTATTTTTTAACTAAATGAATATAAGAGTCGGAGGTACTATATGTTGCAAGAACTTTTTAGGGATTTTTTTTCGTTTTTTAAGCATACTTTTTTTGACTTGGGCATCCATATAAGAACTTTTTAGGAGAGCTCACCTTTTAGGGAGTGTCTA
Organism: Sesbania bispinosa; assembly: GCA_026901365.1. Lineage (NCBI taxonomy): Eukaryota > Viridiplantae > Streptophyta > Magnoliopsida > Fabales > Fabaceae > Sesbania > Sesbania bispinosa. Next base: position 64,067 of record QLOH01000403.1, on the reverse strand, counting down.
TGACATACCTTAGAACTTTGAGCATTTATTAAGATATTTGACAGGATATAAATTTTTAAAAAGTTAGATTTGTAGTATCCTAATTAATATATAAGATATTATGACTTGCATCATAGTATTTTCTTCCTGCTATCACCCGCTTATAATACAATCAAGTCCACACATCTTGTTAAATGGTTGTAATTGTTCCCTTCAAATGGTTGGGAGATGAAACCCTTAATTGTAGCTCTAAGGACGGGATAGGAATTGAATGACATAGAAAATGGGATATGTGATTCTCGATCATGGGTTACAACTTACCAATTAATATATATCCGTGGATTTATATATCTATCTGACTTGGTGAAGAGGTAATTGGCTTTGTTATTGTTTGCAAATATAGCCAATACTTTGGAACATTGGAGTCCATATTCACTTGATCGGCGTGGCTGATACACGGTTTCATTTTTGTATGTTGCTATCATTAGTGATGTCCGGCATTTTCTCCATTAATCTACCCGTGCCAGCATTGCCTTTAAAATAGGCAAGTCAAGCATTGCTGCAAAAAGATCAACTTTCTTTCTCCTTATGTAGTACTCTTGTTGCCCTTTTGGGTTATATAAACTTTGTTAGCAAATTAATTGTTCTATTATATATTATGGTTGTTAGGGAGATTTATATTTTATAATGTATAAGGAAATCAATTGGGTTGAGGAAAATGGTGAAGCACCGCAATGGGCGGTTTATGTTTAGAGTAATAAAATGACCTGCATTAACAGGTTAGTTTTACCGATTTTTAAAATAAAACACTTTTTATTAAGTTATATTTTTTTATTAATATGCCCTTGTCTTATCAGAACCAAAAAGGACATGCCGTTCTCACCGGTCAGCCATGAATCCCACAGACACCTTGTCACCACCCACCACTACCAGAAAAAGAGAGATGAGAAAGATAAAGAAGATCTCAAAATCACACCCTGGCCTAACCCACTGAACTATTCATTCTGATATTTGGCCCGTCACTGATAAGTGCCAATTATATGATAAATTCTTGTATTTTTACTGCACTTATCAAGGGTAAAATAGTAATTTAAGTCCCAAAATAATCCTTTTTTATAATAATTGTAATAATTGTGTTTATTTAATTTGAATTTGATGCTATTTTAATAGAAAATATGTTGATTTTGCAGATTTATGAGAGAGATTTAAATGAAAAAAGAAGATAGCATTACTTAAGGATAGGATCTGCAGATTTGGAGTTTAAATGAGAGCAAATAAGATAAGATCAGCAGCCATTTAAACAAGGATTCTGCGGATAAGCTTCCCAATTTAAATTCAAAGTCAAGATAAACACAAAATCAAGTCAAAAAAAGAGGGAAACAAGGAAAGCTAGGCAAACAAGGATAAGATCTGGAAGGAAATCAAGCTGTTAAATGGAGGAAACAGAGAAGACTGGAACGTGTGTCACGCTCCACCTGCGCTGAGCGCAGATTGGAGCGCAACACTCTGGAATTTGCGCTTCACTTGCGCTGAACGCAGAGTGAAGCGCAGCTACACGGATCAGTTTTCAAGTTCAATTTCAAAACAAATTCTTTCCAGATTTCAAATAACCTTCCTTGGTCTATAAATAGGACCTTTTGTAAAGATCAAAGGGAGTTAGCAGAGTTAGGGTTTAAGGCTCAAAGCTCCAGAAGAGACAACGAAAGGCTGCCGAGATAGCAACGCTAGGATTGAAGAAAAGTGTGACAGTTCTTCATTGGTCTGTATGGCTACCATACGTAGCTAAACTCTCCAATAGGGTTGAATGTAGTTGATTCAATCCCCAAGTGTATGTGAATTCTCTTTATTATTTATGAATCCCGATTCTATGATATCGGTACTTTTAGACTTTACTTAATGCGTAGCTTTTGCCTGTGTGCCGGAGTTATAGGTTGTTTTTGTAAAATGCATTGGAAAATGGTTTGTAAATTCAACAACGAGTTTGGGGAGCCTAGGAATAGGAAACTTGAATTCTGATTGGTAAAAGTACTCATAGTAGTCGCTATAGGAATATAGGGCGAATTGATAGTGTTAACGAACGGAAAAGTAGAGCAATCAAGCTGGGGTAATTTGTCGCCTGGGAGGGAACCTGCATGGATTATCTCCGAGTGTTTTGCTGCTGGTGACTCGGGGTAAAACAATATAGTTTGGCTAGGGTATTATAGAAATATTCATAAATAATATTGGGATTCACATGCATAAGGGGTGAGATGATACGAAATTCAATCCTGATCCAAGTAACATTATCCTACCTTATCTCTATTATCTCATCTGGTTTATGCAATTTACTTTTCGCGCAACAATCATAAAAAATCGTTCTTACTTGATAGTCTGATCACTAATAAATACGAAGTGAACCGTACCCCGTGGATACGATACTCTTTACTTACTATTATACTGCTGGAATTTTGGGTACGCTTGCCTAAATCTCATCAGTCACTGGCGAGCAATATCGCCCACAACTGTGTCGTTTTTGTTTAGAGCGTCGTATGAACGCTATAACTGTGCGCACCACTGCTCTGTTTTAGACCGTCGTAAACCACCGTCGCGCGACCACCACCATGTAAGTGTTGTCGCTGCCGCTTGCCTTCGCGTCAATTTCAATGTCCAACAACTGTTGAGGGCCGCACCGCTCCTATCCACATCACCTCGTCGCGCGACCACTGCCCGTAACCGCCATACATAGCACAATGCACCTCCCTCACGACCATCTTCCTCCCCGTGCCACCGCACAAACCACTCCCTTTTCCCTCTTCCCCCATTTTCCTCACCTCCTCGTGTTCCTCAATAACTTATTACCTAACCCCCATTTGTCTTATTGCTTGTTTACACTGAACATTGGTTCTGAAGATAAATCAGAACCATGTTCTTCTCGTTCGTCCATGGGAAGAGATAAATGTCATCTACGTTGTTGGATTAGGCGCACAACTTATGGAAATAGGGGATCCTGGCTTACAGAAAAGGGGGGTCAGTTAACCTGTATTCTCCTCTACATGCACCACCCATGAACACAGTCTTAAGTTTTCAATTCAATCTCAATTTGTAATCTGTAGTTTTTAGTTTAATTTGTACTTTTTTCAAGAATTATAGACCTTACAATGCGCTCAATGCAAAAAAAATAATCTAAAATACAAGCGGTTCCCATAAAACATCACTAGCCATTGATTATTTATTCATTTATCCAACGATAATTTTCATTGCCTTAGTTTTAAACCACCCATCTGTTTGCTTTACGCTAGGTCGTGGCCGAGGAAATATATATTGATTAAAACTTAAAAAGTGTCTTCTCAGGTGTTTTTAGCTCAAATGTATATTTAAAAACATTGAAATATGTGTTTGTTGGCATTCAGTCACTGACTTAGTGTGTTTGGTTTACTTAAAAATCACGTTTTAAATGTGGATCTATGTCAACACTATTGAAAGTGTTCGGTAAAACTAGCTGAAAGTTAAAAAAAAACTACCTGAAAGCTAAAAGTTAGGTGAAAGTTGAAAAAAAATAGTTGATTTAATTGAAGATGTTGGCAAAACTAGCTTAAAAATGGTAAAATGACATACAATGTCATCATTATTTATTAAATAATAATGAGTGGGGGTAGTTGAGGGATAAACTTGTAATAAATTTTTAGCTAGTAGCTGAAAATGAAAGCCTTTTTAGAAAACTACCTTAAGTAGTTTTCACGAAAAATCTAGTAGCTACCTAAAAAAAACTACATTACCAAACACTGATGAAATGGTTTCGACTACTAATTTATGCTTTCATCTATATGAAAATGTCTTACCAAACACACTCTAAAAGCATCAATGGTCTGAATCCACATTTAAAATATGATTTTGGGGTAAACAGAACACGCTACTAAATAATTTAATATTGACATTAAACATCAAATTAAGATATAAAATTGAATATTGAAATTTAAGGAGATATTTGCCCTCGTAACATTTCTTAGAAACCTTTCAATTAATTAAGAGAAATGTTCAAAATACAAAAAAAAAGTGATATAATCACGAGAGGCAAAAAAAAATGTAATTAATGAAAATATAAAAAAAGAGCGGATTAAATAATTGTACGATTTTATTGTATACATTTTCAGTTAATAAATATTTTGAAGCTTTTGCCTCCCTTAAAAAGAAAGTTTTGTTAGATTTTTTTGTTATTTTCGTAACAAATGTATAATAATGAATATAAAACAAAGTAATACAGGTAGAGTAATAGCTCATTTGTTTTAAATTCTCAATACTAATGACATCCTGCTTATTTTACCGTTGTAATAATTTAAAATTATAATTTTTTAAAATTAATTTTAAAATTAATTTCATACGTATTTCGTACTTTATAAATATACCCCACTCATCTCTATATTATAGTACGTGGTTATTGTGTTACGGGTTGTACACTACACGATGCATTTTATCATATAAAGTAATGTAGTATTAGTAAATACTAAATAGTTATATTAAACTATTATTCAATTCAATAAAACATTATTGAATGACTTTAATTACGTTATATCTTAGGCCAAACATTTTAACTTTTGTCTTCCACCTCGTCACCCCTGGTAAATCATGATTTTTGTGGCCGCATTTTACTTTTACCCTCGTTCATTCATTCCTTTCTTTTGTTTTTTATTTTTTTCCCTCTCTTTTTGCGGTGATTCTGTCCCTTACTTTTCGTGATTCTCTCTATTTTGTTCTCTTCCCATACTCACCTCACCTCACCTCCTATTTCTTCAAATTCCACAAATCTACCCTCGAAATTAGACAACCAAAATCTCCCATTCTCACTTTACGTAATGCCGACTTACTATGGTCTATGCACTTTTTGTTACTAATAAAAATAAAAAAATCGAATTTAATCAATTTCTTTTTTTAATAGAAAATCTTAATCCCTTTCATATTACTACTAATAAAGTTTAGTATATGGTTCAGTTAAGTGTGGATAGTGTAAATAGATGAAGGTTAAGTTGGGTTGGGTGGTGATTGGACTATTGTTGTTGTTGTACCTACGGTTATGTTGTGAGTTACATTAACATAATAACATGTCGCATCCTTTATTCTCTTCAATCGAGGAAAGTAGGCAGCAATTGTGAGCTTAGTGCCATTCATGGAGGGATCCATCCCCATTCATGGAAATGCTCACTCTCCTTCTTCCATTCTCCAAATCTAGGCCTTGCACTCTCTCTCTCCTCTTCTTCACACCAAACAAAAACACACACCCTACCCTCTTCTCCCATTTCTCCTATGCATCTCGCCCCTTCTTTGTGCAAACCGTTAGAGTAATATACCTTCTTTGACTACCTCTCTCTTTCTTAACTGAGTTTGTTTTTGTCTCACAGAAATCAGGTTGGTCTTTTCTGCTTCTCACACACACACTCTCTCTCTCTAACTGATGTTCTTAAATATACTAATTTTGGTGGTTTTCTGTTTTGAACTCGCCTTGGATTTTAACTGAATTGTTAAGTACTAAAGTTTTTATCTTTTTTAATTTTTTTTTTATTTTTGGTAATATGATCTTGTATTGTACAAGGTCTTTAATGGTTCCTCAAGTGGTTGTGGTTCCTCTAGCTTTTCTCCTATTTTCAGACCCAGATCTCGGTTTTTCCCACCCACTATTGCTGCTTCTGTAAATTTTTAAAATTTGTATTTATTATTGGCTTGTTAATTTCTTGCTTGACCTTGAACCGGGTCGTTACATTTTATTTATTTATTTGTATTTTTTATTCTCCCTTTTCTCTTCTTCATTTGATTCCAAAATTTGTTAAGATGAACTTGTTCTGACTTATATTCCGCTGCTGCTACAGGGAATGACTAGTTTTTTTTATCCTGCAACTGTGTGTGTGTGCTTAATTGTTGTTTTTAGTTGAGAAATTACTAAGATTTCGTCCAAATGTACTGAATTCTGTAATATCTCTTGGCTTAATTTCATGAAGAATTGCTAGATCTGGCTGGAATTTGCTACTTACTGTTCTCAAAAGACATCCTGAATGTTTTGACTATCCTCAATTCCTTTGGTACATCCCCTTGTTCAAACAGTAGTGTTTCTCTCTTGATCTTGTCTTTCTCTGCTTGTATCCCATTTAGTACATTACTCTTCAGATTATCAACCTTTTTGCGCATATTGCATCCGCACTCTTTATCCCCTGGTCTAATATTCTTTCCTTCCACAGGATTTTGTTCATTTTCTTTCTTTAGTTCTTATTGTTTGGTGCTCTTGTATAATCTCAAAATTGATCTTAGTTACACTGTGTAAGTCTTGTACATACATGTATGCTTTGCTTTCCATTTTTGCTTGGTTGTTGAATAAAACCTGTGCTGATTTTCTGGTTCATTGGGATATCAACATATAGAATTTCTAGGATTTGAGCTTTTACATGCATCTTGAAAGGTTTATGCTTTTATCTGACAATGATAAGTTGGATGCAGGTGGTTCGTGGCTAGGCTTGTAGCATTGCCACCATGATAAAGCAAATTCTTAGCAACTGCCAAAGAAGGTGCCAAAATCTGACTCATCAGATTCTTCAAGGAGTAGTGATTCTGGCAATTCTACTAGTTTTGGGAATGTGGTTTCAGTGTACAAATGTTGGAAGTACCATTTCAAGCAAATTAAATGTTGTGAAGGCGGGTATCTTCTGTTGTTTTTTCCTGCAAGCATGAATGCTGGAGTGGGAAGCAGTTGACCCTTGTCTATCCTTCAAAGATGTTTCAAATCAACAAAAGCAAAGCCTGTTTATTAGTAAGTTGAATCTTTGCTGCAAAGTTTATGATATGAGTGATCCTGATAAGAACTGTACAGAGCAAGATCTTAAACGTCAAACATTGCAAGAGCTTGTTGATTTTGTTTTCTTCTGGATCAGTAAAGTTCACAGAACCAGCGATTGCAGCATTGTGTAAAATGTGTGCAACCAATTTGTTCAGGGTTTTTCCGCCTAAGTTTCGGACAAGTACTACTGGTGGAGAAACAGAAGATGAAGAACCTATGTTTGATCCTGCCTGGTCTCACCTGCAAATTGTCTATGATCTACTCCTTCAATTCATCAATTATAACTCTCTTGATGTGAAGGTGGCAAAAGCGCATGTAGATCATGCTTTTATTTTAAGATTACTTGGAGCTTTTTGATTCTGAGGACCCTAGAGAAAGAGATTGCTTGAAAACAATTCTGCATAGAATCTATGGGAAATTCATGGTTCACAGGCCTTTTATACGAAAATCTGTTAGCAATATCATATACCGGTTTTGTTTTTTGAGACTGAGCGGCATAATGGAATTGCTGAGTTGTTGGAGATTTTCGGGAGTGTTATTAGTGGATTTGCCTTGCCATTGAAGGAAGAGCACAAAATATTTTGTGGAAGGCTTTAATTCCATTACACAAACCTAAATCTATTGGGATTTATCATCAGCAGTTAACATATTGTGTTGTACAGTTCATAGATAAGGATCAAAGACTGGCTAGCTCTGTGATAAAGGGACTATTGAAGTACTGGCCAGTAACTAATAGCCAGAAGGAGCTAATGTTCATAAGTGAGTTGGAAGAGATTTTGGAAATGACTAGCATGCTGAATTTCAGAAGATTATGGTTCCACTGTTTCGACGAATGGGTTGCTGCCTCAATAGTTCTCATTACCAGGTTGTTTTCTTCTACACTGATTGCTTTCTTAATTAACAATCTGCTCTTGCATCTGGTTCTAAATTTCATCCTTTTACAACAACATCTTGTCTTCCACCTGAGTAAGAGAATCAGAATACCCCCTTGAAATTTTATGGAATTAGAAATTGATTATGTAGTCATGACTTCATTAATCATCAAGTTCCACTATTCCAATACTGTTAGCATGTTTGAATAACACCAAAATCACGTCACAAACATGATCAGTCTAATGTTACTGAGAGTAGTATTGGACTATTGAGAATAGTGTTGGACTTGATTCATGTTTGTAACGTGATCTTGGTGTGTTATCCAAACATGTTTTATCTTTATTGGGGTTTTACTAAAACATTAAAAGGTTTTCTAATGTATTGGTTGTGGTAATCTATCTTCTCCAACCTGAGCTTGTAGACTAAGGTGAATCCTACGGAGCTGTTCAAAATGTCAAAGCATTCAGATGCTTAGACATTGTTCTCTGGAAGATCATGCCTTGCAATTTCTAGTTACTTATATGGCTTTTGATGCTAATGTCTCTCTCTATAAAAAAACACACAATTCAGCTTATATTGATGTCTTTATTCAGGTGGCTGAACGAGCTCATTTGCTATGGAACAATGAGCACATCCTTAATCTTATCACACAAAACAGACAAGTGATTCTGCCACTTGTCTTCTCAGCACTTGTACATAACTCCCAAAACCACTGGAATCAAGCAGTGTTGAACCTGACTCAGAACATCAAGAAGATGCTGTCTCAAATGGATGAGGAACTGGGTACTTGATTGCCAACGCAGGATTGAGGAAGAAGATTCAAAGTCAAGTGCTGTAGCAGAGAGGCGAAGAATAACATGGAACGCCTAGAAGCAGCTGCAACAAGTGTTGAATCTGTAGGTGGTGGTGGTGATATATTAGTTCCAGTAAAATCTGCTACATGCTCAGTGGCCTGCTAATTGGTTTGAGTAAATGGATGTAATGTAAGGTTTCTAATTACATATAGTGGTGTGTTTCTTCAGTTTTATTCACCATGCAAGTTAAGATAAGATGCCATTGCCAATAGGGTATGTATATCAATCATCTAGTATATATACCTTTCAAATTGTGATGAGGGGGGTGTTGCTTAGGTTCTTTCACAATGTTGCTGAGTAGGTGATATTTTTATTTTGTTTGAAGGGGAAAAGAAAAAAAGGGGTGGTTTTGTGTGTCGGTGGCTTATTCGTGCATGCAATTATATATGCAGTGTCAGCAGCCGTAACACCTTGACTCTTTATTCAATTTTCTTACCTTATGGCCCACACATTAGTCCCTTCCCCTGCCAATCTGCAACAGTGTGTACCTAAATGTGGTGTCCAGTGCTACACTTCCATTGGCCATATGCTATGTGGATGGTTTCAGCATCTATCTTCTCTTCTCCCTAAATGCCAAGTGAAAAAAAAAAAAAAAATTACAATGTATGTTCATTCCTTGTGTTCTCTGTCTTTCTATTTTTACCTGCTCTCAATGGATTTTCAGGCTTGCAAAAGAATTAGTAAAGGAATGAATGTATTTGGTTAAAAGTTTTTTTTTTTTTTTTTTCAAAAATGTTTCACTCATGTTATCTTTTTCTGTACTCATGAAAAAAGAGGTTTCCTTTTTACCATATAGGAGAAGTGTAGGGGTATGAGTGTAGAAAAAAGTCATGTGAAAAAAATAAAGGTTTATTTTATTTTTAAATAATTGATCGGGTATCATCATATGCACCATTTGAGATTCAATTCTGTTATTATAAAGTTAATCTAGTAGGATCATACTTCACTTCCACTCTGGATCATTATTTAGCTAATGAGATATCTTTGTTTTACCTATTAGAGCTAACCTCTAAACTTTAGACTATGTCCTGTTTTTTATTGATTAAATAATTATGAATGAAGGATTAGATAATACAAAATTATTTGTTCAATGTTTAGTTATAAAAATAGTCATGGGATAAATAAAACAAAAGATAAAAGCATGCATGACGCAAAAGTTTTAAATTTATTTAATAAATTAGGAGATTACTTTTTTGTCTTATAGATATTAACATTCAAAAGTAAAGATTATCTATTATTTTCTTTTACTCTTGATAGTGAAAATTTTTTATCTAAACTCCTTTCTCGACCCTCCATTTCTTTCTTTTATTTTCTTAAAAAATGTTTGTGTTGTATATCAGAAACCAAACATTAGATAGGAGTAAAAAGTTGTGTTATAATTTAATTATTTATATTTGTGTTGTTAAATTTGTCCCGTGTTTTTTTTGGGACCAATCAATATTCAAATAGTAGGTTTCTTAACCGTGGTAAAGGGTTCAATTTTAATGGTAGGAGTGAAAAAGCTTTGTTGGGAGGAGTTAGTCTTTGAGTGGGGATACCTTTGTTAAAAAAAATTCCTTTTAATAATCAATGTTTCATTTTTGCGTCATAGATGTAGAAGTTTATGACTTTAAGGAATGGTAAACTAGAATATTCAGAATTCTCCTCTTGTGCTACAGAAGGTTCACATATGGTTACTGGTGCGTTAATACTTTATGTAGTAAACATTAATTGTTACATAGTAAACATTAATTGTCTGGTTGTTACGAGAGAAATTAGAGAGTAAAGAAATGTAAAGGTGTGGAACCCACCCAAAAAGATTTCTCTTCTCAAGAGTAGAGAAATATAGTGAAAAATTACTTTTACACATATTTCACTTAATTTCTTTTATATTTCTCTCCTACCAAACAAGATGAGAGAGACATACAACCTAATTTTTCACTATTTTTTACTTATTTTCTCTACTTCATTTCTCTTTTATATTCTCTTCATCCTATTTCTTTCCACCCCACCAAACACACCCTAAGGGTGCCTTTGGGAAAACAACTTAATTAAATGCTTATTACATAAGAGTTTATGTCATAAATACTTAAGGGAGTGTGTGAGAATTAAAGTAGAGACAATTTATTTAATATCTGCATAAGTTGTTCATAAGCCACTCTGAGGAGCTTATTGAAATAAACTAAAATGGACATATAAAAAAACGAAAAAAAATCTTTAAATTTCTTCCTATTTATATATATAAAAAAACATACTTATGCATAAATGAAATTATTATTCTTATTTTCATAAAATTTATTTTTAAACTTTTTATTATATCCTTTATTTATTTTATATTGTCCTTTCTCATCAGTGGAGTATCTATTACTAATTGAGATTTTGTATAAGGGTATATAATTGAGAAAAATGCATTAAATATTAGATTGAACTTATAAGTAGATAGATAAATATAGATAAATTTTTATAGCCAAAAGTGAACAGATAATAAGAACAAGGGTTGTATTATACTAACTAAATTCTTTGTTTATTACATTTCATATATTACATTCAATAACAGTTTTGTTCAAGTTATTTTTCACACACATATATATATATAAATATAAATAGATAGAAATATTCAATTAATCTCTATAATTCAATTTATTAAACAATCCGTATGGTCTTTAAATAATATAAAATTAGATTTTTTTTTGAAGTATAATATAAAATGTTATATGGATAATTTTATATTAAAAGTTACTCCATCCATTTTAATTTATGTGTTATTTTAGAAAAAAAAAATATTTTAACTAATTTTATCTAGTTTCAGTGTAACATTCATTTATTTTTTTCATTATTTTTTGAAGTATAATATAAAATATCATATGGATAATTTTATATTAAAAGTTACTACATCCATTTTAATTTATGTGTCGTTTTAGCAACTTTTTTTTTTCATTTAACTAACTTTATCTAGTTTCAATGTAACATTAATTTACTTTTTTCATTTTATCCCAAAAAATGTTTTATGAAAAAAGAGTTTTGAAAGTTGTGTCTTCACATTTGAGAAATTTAATACACTTGAAAAAATAACAAGGATATTTTAGTGAAATTGTTATATCCATTAAGTTTTTTATTATTTTTCCTTAATTACTGTAAAGAAATCTTAAATGTTAGATAAATTGAAATAGAGAGATTATAAGAGATAATTTTGATTTTCAAAATTATTAAAACACTCTTAACTAGACTATAATTTTAAACTATAAAGAAAAGGAAATTTATAGTTGAAATTGTAGGACTAAATAATTAATTTAACATAAAATTAATATAGGAATTTTGATAGTTAAATTTAATGAAGTGTAAGAAATATCTCTTATAACATTTAAGACATTATATGTAATAAATGTAAAATTTAATAATAAAGATACATATTAAATGCATGACAATAAATATTTATTATATCATTTAATAAATTATTAGACTAAATAATATAATATCTCTCATACATTATATTTACAGTTTTGATAGCATTAGCTTGACTGATGATAAAATTTAAAAAAATAAAAAAGATTTTATTAAAATAAGAAATATTATTGCTCATTGAACTTTCTACTTTTTGAAGCCTTGTTAATTCTATTATACTTTAATATAATATACGAGAGATTGATTTATAAATGCTTCATATTTTAATAAAAAATATATTTTGATTGTTTAATCAATATCCTTAAAGTATTTATTAGCAATTTCTAATAAATATATTATATAATAATAGTTTAATATTCCTCATATATATTATATTTAATAGACTAATAAGTCATCCCATAGTTAATGTGGGTTGACCATCAATCCTTATCTCCGTTGAGAAAAGGAGAAAGAAACAAAAAGAAATTAAATAGAGTGGACTGACAGAGGAGAAACTTAGTGGGTAAGGAATAAAATGGACTTGGCAAAAATGTAAAAAATAAAAAATGACCTAGGTCCCTGATCAGTATATATATACCTTCCTACCTAAACTGTATTGTATATCTTTTTGTGCTGATTGATTATTCTCCTCATATAATTAATCTTCTAGTTCTTCCAAGGAAATAATTTTCCCAAATGGATGCACCTGTGTACCAAGAGATAACTTATGTGGAACATGTCCGCAAACGCCATGAAGAAAAAGGCTGTCTTTATGCTTGGTTTGTATATACTAATTACTATACTAGCATTGTTGATTTTTCAATTTGTTGTTGTTAAATTAAATAGCATTTTTTTTTGTTACTATTATTGTTGCTTCCACTTACCAAAGATTCTAACATATAAATGATTTAATTTTCATCATTCTGCTCTCTTTCTTCTAGACATTTAATAATTTCATTTCTTTAATTCATCATATGACTCATCAATTTTATTAAATTTGTTGGGATTTGCATTGTTTACCTTGTGTTGCTGCTTCTGCTGCTATGAGGCTTGCGAGTGTTGCTTGGATGCCATTTGTTGCTGCTGCTGAAGGGTTGATTTGATCATGACCTACAACAAAACAGTAGTGACCTATATATAATAAAAACATGATAGTGGTCTCTTCTATGTTTCTATAAAATAATAATTACAAATCAATATGAACCTTTTTGAGTAATGTAATGTTACTTTTGACTTGTGGTTATGATTTGCTTTCTTTATAAATTTACTTTATGCTCAAGGAGCTAGGAACACTAACAGGTTCCTTTTTCCTTCTTGAATAGTATTTGATAGCGTAAGTTACTCTCGTGATAATAACCAACGGTGAAATGAACAATAAATAAATTAACATGAACATTTTGGGGTCCCTTTTTTGCGTTGTGTCGGCAAAAGGTGTGCTGATTCTTGTACAGACATATGAACTGGAGCCCTCTCTTGGGTCCAGATTTTAATAGGCATGGTATTCAACAGTTTTCTATGAGTTAATTAAACTTTGAATTTTATTTTATAGTGGATGATCAATGCTTGTAAAGTTTTAAGAAAAAAAAAAACTGTGAGAAGTGCTGAATTGTTCTGTGTCATGTCCATGAGCATGTTTGGATTGGATTTGTGTTTGGAGATTCCAACCCCTATTTGGAGCTCTCATACAATAACAAATAATTAGATTCAAATCCAACAACCAATATTGACCAAAAAAATATCCAACTTACAATAAATAATGGATTCCGATCTGGGTCTTAGAAATTAATTTTAAAAAAATTGCAGGCATGAATGAATGTTTGGATACAAGTACAACCTGCCCCATTTTTACAGAATATGTTATTATGTTTTATTTCAAAGATTCTCAAATACCAAATGGTTGTAGTGGTAGTGGATTGCTACTAGGTGGATAGTTGGTTTAAATTTTGGAGTTATTAGGGTTAAAATTCAGAGTTATGTCTTCGGGAATTCCTGATAAAAAAAGACAAAAAAAAATCAAAATTTTTTATTAAGTAAAATATTACACTTAGTAATTCAATATTTATTATTGAAATAATATTTTTATTTTATTAGTTTGTTAAAAAAAGCATGTTTAAAAATATTTTATTTAATTAAAACATGAATGATGGATTCGAATTTAAGTATGTAGGTAGCCATCATATATGGGGTATTAATTAAAGTTCGATTGCTACTCAGGGTCGAACCAATAATAAATCTGGAAAACATTTACTTTAGTCCATCTAAATTTTTACTTGTTAATATACTCTTTTTAAAAATTTTAAAAATTGATAAATAATTGATAAATAATATTAGGTGTAATTATTTAATTAAAATTTTTCTCCTAAAAATAGGCCTCATACTATTATAATCTTCTCTATTTTTGTAAACATTAGTTAGTTAATAATCTTCTCATATTTTTTGTATCTATTAATTTGTCAAAATTGAAATTTATGAACTCCGAATTTATATTTTTGAAAAATTTTGACATTAATAATTTAAAAATTTATAATTGACTAAATTTAAACAATAATATTTAAGAGAAAAAATTGAGATAATAATAAATTGTTATATGTTTGATGTAAAAGATGCCACCTAGCACATTGAAAATGATAGTAGATTAGAATAAGTCCTCACAATTAGGAGTTAGGATTTAAATTTAAATATGAGACTTGATTAATTTTAAAATATGAAGTTGATCTAAAATCAAGTTTGTAAACATTTAACCAACACACAGAGACCCATTTGTTTTTGTTTTTGTTTTCTTGCGCTTTCACTGACCCATGTGTTTGTTATGAGAGTAATTTAGCTGGAGCATATTAAGACTTTCCGGTACAACCTATGGCCAGGTCAAGTTTCAAAATTGAAGTTAAGACAGTACCATAAAGAAAGAAAGAAAAAACATGTTTATGTAGTTCTAGTTCAAGCATATTACACCTTTAAGGGACAAGTACAACCAATGGTCAAGTTTCAAACTTCAAGTTAGGACAATAAAATAAAAAAGAAAGGAGACAGAACAGAAGTATTAATATGACTCTATAAAATAAATAAAGGTTTAACAAAATAAACGTGTTGGAGTTTTCACTTATTATTTCTCTAACATGAATTAAAAAAAGAGAAAATTGGTATTATGATGATTAATTAGAGGCATTGCCCTTTTTTTTTTTAAACTTGAAATGCATAAGAGGCAGAGGACCCCATTTGAGGCAGGTGTCTTTTAGAGGGACCCCAGCAATTTTGTCTCAACGATATCATACAATGAGAGCACGATAACCATGTGGCCCAGCCTCACCTTTTTTGCCAGGCCTTATAATCTTATGGGTCTTTTGCTTTTTTGTCGTATCTGTCACAATATATAGTTATTCAGGTGAAGCTTCATGCAATCAGATTGTGTGAATTAGATTAGAGTATTACACCCATTTCTGTTGGGCACCATGACCACCTCTTAAAAACTTATCATATTCCAACGAATAATCATGAAAGGCGTGCCATTAGTTGCATCTCCATCACTATCTAGATCATTAGAGTAAGAAGATTAGGTGCACCAACAAGAACATCAGATTAGGTGCAGCACTTGGAATCTCTGATATAAAGAAGCAATGGACCACATCAGCAGCCAGTCTGTAACCTATGACAACAAAGTTTGCCATCAATTTTAGCAAAAATGTTAGTTACAAACTGAGGCAAGGCATATATGTGGATAATTGAAACTCATTTCCAACTTCCAACTACACAAGCCTTGAAGTGCAAGCTTTTGATTGTTTGCCTTTTGTACTTTTATTCAGATTGAATTGAAAATTTGGTGAAAAAAAAAACATTTTGGGATAGCATATGTACTTTGAGGATTGATTATATATATTTTTGTTTAAACCACAGGTATCCTTCACAGGAGACAATTCTGCTCAAGCTGGGAACATCCACATCATGATGGGGCTAGCTCTCCCAGCAGAGATTTTTTCCATCCACAAGACTCGAACTCGAGACCTTATTTAAGGGAAATCAAGCATGTACCACTTGAACTAACCCCTGTTGGTGGGGATCAACTATATTGATAACAAACAAATTTTCAGAAAGATTCTAAAAATGCCATGACTCATGTATCATATCATCAAGTTCTCTTAACAAGAAGGTATGTGACTGATTATGCTCTAGAACTAACTATAGTTTTGTCATTCCAATGTTGGTGCAATCCAATTTTCCAATGGATGGTTGAGAATACAACAGTGTATAGGAGCATCTGTCACCATTGGATTAAAAATCTTGGAACTCTGGAACCTTTTTCAGCCACAGAACCGCAGCTTGTGATGAATAATTTAGAAAATGTACAAACAAGCTATTGAAGTTAAAATCGTGGTCAACAATATTGATACAAGGTTCACTGCATTGTTGTCAAGAATGCTGACACCTGAAATCTTTTTAACTGTTGGTCCTGGCTTTCCAACAACCTACAACATGAATAAGAAATTTCAAGTATCCAATATCTAAAAAACATTAATATAGGAGGGTTCTATAGTCCTTTTTATTAAGGTACCTCTTGCACTATAAACCATTGGATTTTGCATTAAAATTTGTTCAAATATTATGCCGATATAAGAGGAAAAAAATCCTTTATTGCTAAATTTACCTTCTGGCGAATAGAGCAGAATCCACTATATTGCAATGTTGCACCCAACAGAGAGTCAATGACACTTCCACATAGTCCTGCCAGCGTGGCAATGGGTATGACCAATAGCTGTGTAAGAACTATATCAGACTCACACCTAGTTGTCAAAAGTCCCAGAAGAACAAACGACAGGCCAATGACACTTCCAGCTGCTGCAGCTGCTACAAGTCCTGTTTTTGTCACACCACCATTTGTACCCTTCCTCACAGGCTGACAAATCATGAAGAAAAGCATTTGTAAGTTTGTAACCATAAACTCTGACATTTACTGGTAATTTTTTATTTGAACTTTCCCTATTGAAAGATCTAATGATGTTATAAGCCACTTATGATAGCATGGTATTCTAAGGCAGTATTTGGTAAGCCAAGTAGCAGTGTTTTTTTTGCATAAGCTCATAGGGATCAAGCTTTTCAAGTGAAAAGTTAATGTCAGTCAATTGCTAAGAAGACAGAATAAGTCATAGGAACAGAATGTGAGGAATATTTAAGGGAGGCTTGGAATCTTAAATACCCGTGTAATTCAAGCTTAAAAACGTATTCAAGAACTTGTTATTTCCAGGAATGCAACTTCCTACATTTTCCAGGACTCTTATATTTACTATGGGTTTGGGTAGGGCTGGTTACATTCTCATGGAATGAGAATGCTTTTGACTATGTAAAAAGAAATCATTGCTCACCCCGAATGACATAGCCCTCCCAATGCCCCACCACCACCACCATCGCACAGCCTCTGCTCTTACTGTCACTGTCACCTCCACCACTCATGGTCTCTTTAGGTTAAAACTTTGACAAAAATTCTATTTTGGTCCCTCGCTACTTTTTTGCTCTCAGTTCAGTCCCTTGCTTATAAACGTTTATAATTTAATCCCTCACTGATCAAAATTCCCCTCAATTTAGTTCCTCAATGAACCAGTTGTTATTGAGGAAGATGGAATAGCTACCTGTCATCATCAGAATCCTATGTGGCATCAGTGTCCAGCTAGTACATGTCACCCAATTCATCATTCAATCACTAACATAAAACTAAATTTAGCCTTGTAAAGACTTCCAATAATATAACAAAGGTGATGCTAAATTTGGCCATATTCCACTTTCTCACTTATAGCTAGTTCATGGACGAACTGATAGAGGTGAATTTTAATCCGCAACAAACTAGATTGCAAAAGATCTATGAAAGACTGAATTGAGATTAAAAAAATAACTAATGATATAGGAAGCACAGAGCCACAGGTACAACCGTACAACATGGGACATGTGGGGATATGACAAATTTAGAAATTGTAGAAATAGAATATGACAACTATGGTACAACATATAAAATTAGTATAAAAGCGCAAAATTAAAAGAGAGAATCAATGTTTTAAAAGTTAACATTAGTTAGTAAAAACTATCATTTATCAAAATATTGGAGTATTTCCATTTGTATCCAAATAAAAACTCCAAAAGATAACGGTAAAGAACCACCAAATGTAGCTAGGAATATCAATGTGTTAGTGAAGTGTTTAGCATGTGTATGTGTCCGACATGGGTACAACAACTATTTTGATGTCTCCATGCTTCCTAGTAATGATGGACCAAAACTGAGTTTTTATCAACATTTAACAAGGGTGATTTTGGTAGAAAAAAAATTGCCAAGATAACTGGGAATATGGAATTTGAACCAAACACATTAGCTGAAAAATCCATAGACTTTTGACAACATTCATGAGTGTTTCTAGCAGACTAAGCACCACACTCTGGCTGCCACAACAACTGAACCTAAAGTTGTGTTCCTACTGAACTAACTATGACAATGCCGAATGTGAATAGAAGGATCAAGGAATATAGGGCTTTGATCCAGAGATCACTCACCTTGAAGGTTGTGATTAGCCGAGGACGCTCATCGCTGAGGATTCCAAGCTCTGAAGACCAAGTGTCTCCATTGCAGCAGGAATAATGGCCAATAACACCACCAATGAGAGAGGTGATCAGAGCTGAGTCTTTAGAGTTCAAGCACTTATCCTGCCCTCCTGTTAATACCCATATAATTACAACCAGAACAGAGGCAATGCCACTATTGGCTAGAACTTGTAGCCTGAAAAACACTAGTAGCAGTAAGTCAACAGGAAGAGAGAGGCAGACAAGTGCAGATCAACAATCAACATGGTGTCCTCATGAAAATGGGGTGAAAACTCTAGGGACAAGCTTATATGAAAGATTGCAAAATGCACATCCTTTATCCCACAGTGATACCAAATTGAACTCCAAGCGAGAACTATGGCAAATTGGCAATTATCATATTCACATCTCAATCTAAGAGCATGTTTGATAGCTTGTTTGGACTGGCGTTTGCCAATCCCAAACTCACGTTCTTACGAGTAAACTCACGTTTCATATTTTTCATGTTGTTTGGCTTCACTGATCAAAACGCACGTTTGAGTTCTGAAACTTGAGTTTGCAAAACGCAGGTTTTTGTAGCTTCTGCGTGTGAAACTTGAGTTTCCTCAATATTTACTTTCTTAAACTCACGTTTGCAGCAAAATATCCAAACATGAAATCATGTTTACTTATACTCGAGTTTATCATAAATCACGTTTACTAAATCCACGTTCATTCAAACTCAAGTTTGCAAACGCTAATCCAAACACACACTTAGTGTTGAAACGTGGTGAACTCAAGTTTCCAAAGCTAGAAATAGTTGTCTTGTGGAATCTAAACTTGAGTTTGTATAGTTTCAGCACCACCAAAACCAAACACATCCAAATCTAAGCTTATCAATTTAAAAGTAGCCTATACAATAGTTAAGAGTCATTTGCAGGCTTCAACCTCGAGACTTTGAAATTTGAACGGTTACACTTACACACATAAGACCAATTTGGCTCGTTTATTTTTTGTACGTCCATGCACACACAACTCAAATTTGAACGCAATTAATGCTATGAAAGAAGAAAAGAGAACACAACACACCAGTTTCGTTGTCCACCTTGTTTGAATTCAGGATCGACTATCCGCTTTTTATCTTCTCCCATCTTTGTGAGGGTAGACGAAGTGAAAAAGAAGGCAAGCAGCATTGCCCCAAACCTTGACGACCCATAAACAAGAGGGGCAAAAAGATTACACCTTTGGGCTTTGGGTTACCCAACAACCAAAACAGATAAGAAAACAGAGATAACGAGTTTACCTGTATCCTACAAAAATGTGAAGAGCCATAACGATGAAACCAGCAAGGGCTCCAGAAGAACTGAGGGAATTTTTTCTATGAGCTTTGAACGCGATTAGGAAGGCGACGACGACAGCGAGCAAGGGTTGAAACCACTGAGACTCCATTGAAATTGGGGAGAGATTGCGATGCGATTAACGTTCTTAGAAGTTGCTCTGAGGCTGAGCTTACAACCACCGCGAGGGGCAACTAAACTGTACTGTAACTGTTTGATGAATTGAAATGTTGACTGAATTGGTTATTAATTTATTGAAAGTATAGCCTTATAGAAAGTAGGAGTAGCTTGGAACACGAAATTCGCCATTTTATTATTATTATTATTTTTCATAATGAAACTCACGTGATTCTTATTTCTTAATGCATATTTGGTTTACATTAAAATATCATTTTAAACATGGATTTGGACTAATATTAGTCTATATAATATTTGTCTGAATCCACATTTGAGACGTGATTTTAGTGTAAACCAAACATGTTATTAGTCTATGTTTGGTTTTCATCAAAATTATATTTTAAATGTGCTTTAATTAACGCTGATGAGAATAACTTTTATTTGGATTCACAATTAAAACATGAATTTAGTGTGAATCAAACACGCTATTAGCGTGTATTTAGCTAAAACCTTACAATTTTGAGTTCGGAATAATTTGGTGATGTATAGTTGTTACTTAAATGTAACTATGTAAGTTTGGATTGACTTGATGTATTTTTAGAAAAAATTATAATTTTTAATTTAAAGTTTGGATTGACTTAATGTATTTAGTATAAATTTTCAACTCAATTTAAAATTTATAATTTAAACTCAAATTTACAATTGTAATTAATTCAAGAAAAGATAATCAAATAGGTTCTGTGACATGAATTTGGATCTAAATGTGATTTTAAGTTTCATAAACGTGAAATGAAACATACATTTACATTACACTTACATCGTATTTGATTTTTATCAAAATCGTGTTATAAATGTGAATCAAGTCAATGTTATTAAGAGTAACGTTAATTTGATTTCTATAAAAAAAAACAATGATACATAAACACCTCCAAAACTTTTACACACATTTTATACCTTTAATTCCCCTTTATCTCTCTTTTCTTGTTAATTACATTATTTATCGTATCTATCACTTTTTTTTTTTTTCTTCTAATTGGGTATAAACACATGAATCATTATTCTTCTATGAATATTTTTACATGTCCTCGGTTTCAAACACTTTGAAAAGTAATAAGCTATGAAAAGTTTCTTCATGAAACACTTTTGTTTTGGATATAGGCTATGAAAAGCTATGGAAGAATGTAAAGGAGAGAAAAAGTAAAGAAGTATAAGTTATTGAGATAAGTTTGTTTATAACTAGTCATATAAATTGTAAATTAGCCAAACCGTGGAAAATTTTAAAATTCTTAAAATTGTGATAGGAAAATATTTAGTGAATTGTAAGTATGATATAAATTAAACTTGTATGATTTTATTATAAAGTTCTATAAAACTAATGTTATAAAATTTTATAATTTGATTATATAATAAATACATATCATATATGTATAGTTTTTTTATATAGTTTACAATGTTATAATATTTTTTATGTTAAAGTAATAAATAAAAAAAAATTATTTGTGACTGAAAATTTAGTTTCCGTATTGTGCTCTCAATCTCAATACCAAAAATTGAATTTTCAGAATACAATTCAATTTGTTTACGGGAAATTGTACACAATTTAGAATTGTTTACTGGAGATTAAATTTTCGGAACATAAAAACTACACACCCCAAATTGAATTTTTTATACACAATTCATAATGAGTACCAGAAATTTAATTCCAGTACATATTTAAAAAAATAAATAAATGAAGGGGAAGGGAAGAGAACAAACAATGAAGTGTAGGTAAAAAAAAATGGGTTAAATATGTTTTTAGTTCCTGAAATATAGTTAAGATTTGCGCAATTTAGCTACAGATTTTACTACGGATTAGCATACAAAAACAGGACTAAAAATGGGTACTTTTACTTTTTGAGGGACCAATTCTACTTATTTTGAATTACAGGAACAAAAATCAAATCTCAACTATATTTGAGGGACTAAAAATATATTTAACCCAAAAAGAATAGAGAGAGATGAAGCTGAAGCTCGAAGGGACACTCTGTGAGGAAGGGAAACAATAAGGAGAAAGAGAGAAGGGAGGAAAGTGGGAGGGTAGAGGGGTAATTTAGAAAAAAACCGTAAATAAAAAATAGGATGGTGTGAATAGCAATTCACATTCCATTTTTGTGCAACTGTGCCCCTTTACTGTTCATTGGGCTCACTTAAATTGGGCTAAGTATCCATAGATAAGCGATCCATTTCATATTGAGGAAACGGAGGTCAATTCTTTAGTTGCTCCTTTGACACCCAAAAAAAAAATCTTTATTTTTTGGTCGAAGTTGCTCAGAAATCCAAATGATGGATGACACAAGAGCAAACAGAAGGTTGATGGGCTTATTCTGGAAATTTACCTGTCCTGTATAACTTTGTTTCTTTTTTTCAAAAAATAGATTTTGTGATTGACAAAATATATAATATATATAGATTTTGTGCAATTTTAAATTTTTTTTTCCAAAATGATACTAATAGTAAAAAAGTTGTGCCTCATCCATAAATTTATAACCTAACCTTAGCATCTACCACGATTTTGTAAGTTTAATTTTCTATTACGTATATTGTTAACTTAACTTAACACTTAATATAAATTTTTTATATTTTATAAGTTGATCGTTAGTAAAGACCATCACTTATAAACGTAGACGTCCATGGCATGCTTATCATTCAAGTCTTCATGACGTGTCATTGAATTATTAAGCATGAATTTCATAACAAAAATTGATATATGGACACTTATTGAACATCTTCCATCCTTCTCTTTTTATCATGTTATATTACTCATCATAATTTATCATTTATCTCTCTTATATTTTTATTTCTCTTTAAATATTTATATAAATTTATTGAGATGTCTACGTAACATTTCCTTTATATAATTTTATATTTACATTTCAATGAAGCAAACCCTAGTCCATTTCAATAAATAAGTAACAAGTTTTCTTTTTAGAAACAATGGAAATGTGCATATATAAAAAAAAAATACATATTAAATTATTACATCCAAATCTATGTCAACACCACCATAAAGGTGAATCCAAATTCAAACCCACTTTACAGATATAGTCCGTCTTCCACACCTACCAACTAGTGTTTGGTTTACAAATTCTATACTACTTGTCTTTGCGGCGTGTTGCATAACAATTGGATAAAACATAACCAGAAGAAAATGTAAAGGATGAGACTATTGTAACTTAGTTTAGCAATGACAATGCCAAATTAATCTTTTATTTTAACAGTTTGTTTTCATTATTTGGGCCAATATCATATAAGTTACACTCCAACTTGTACTCTCTCTCTCTCTCTCTCTCTATATATATATATATATATTATGTTCTCACCCTTTTCTCAATTAATGTTAAGTTTGTGGACTGTGGGGGTGTGTCCCCTCGACGTTTGTGCGCGTGGAGGTTTGGTCCTCCTAACCCTTTTTTCCCTTACCCAGTTGTGTGATCTGTTCCTCCTTCCTCCTTTTGCCACTTATATACTGGCTAGCTAGTTGGTTTAATAGCAATAAGTTAATTATAATTTTAATTTGCAGCATATATATATATATATATATCTATAAAACTAATACATTCCTTTGTGTTTGTGCCAGCTTGCCACTTTAATTTTCCCCAGTCTGAGCTGATGCAAAAGGCTCCATTTTTATTCAATTACACAGTTATTGACAGGGGGATATGTATTCTGAGAGCGTAGGCGGTACGTACTGTCTTTATATTTATAATCTGTTCCAATTTCTTTCCAACTACAACATATATATAATATATATATATTTATTATTCAGCATTATTAGTACTACGTATTTAATATCTCCTTAAAGTTTCTTAGAGCTTTGAATTATTAATAAATAATAAAGCATATATAGCATTTTAGGGTTTCGATCACTAAAATTTTCGTAGCACGTACTACATGTCATGTCAAATGGCAAAAGGAGCTAGCTGCTACATTTTCCGGTGTGGGACCTTGTCATTTAATTAAACAATTAATACCCCAACAATAATGCACTTTATCTTAGCAAATAATCAATTTCCAGGGGCAGGGCTCTTTCAAGGAGGAACCTTGCGATCCACCTTTGAGTAGACCATATGGAATACCATAAAAAAATGTGTAAAACTAATACTAGCATTTATATTTTATTACCGTTATTATAAAGACCAAAAACCTAAAATTCTATTCAAAAATCTGGTATTACAATTGGACAGAGTAACCTTAGCCTTTGAAAAAAGAAGCGTGTGTGTCTTGTTTCTAAATGCTCCTTATATATAGGGGTGTCCATCGGTCGGTTTTGGTCGGATTCGAGCCCAAAGAGTCTAATCTGGTCAAATCCGACTGTATCATGTCCATGGCCCAATTCCACCCAAAACTTAACTCGAGTTAGTCGGATTTCGGGTTCATCGGTTGGCAATTTTAGCGGACGGTTTGAATCGGTATGGACTTATTAAAATTTTGTCCTAGTTTTTTTTTTACGATTCTCTTTTCCATTTGTTTTTAGTTGGATTCTTGGTTGGTTAAATCATTTTTTCTGCTTCTAATTAACATAAAACTAGAACCAAATCCAGAAAGAGGAAAGAAAATCAAGAAATCAGAATTAGAATCCAAATACATAACCAAAATCCAGAAAATGAGGAAGCATCAAGAATACAAAATCAGAATCCATGAACCAAAAAGAAACATAACTCAAATATATACAAAAGTAAAAACAGATTTTTTTTCTTCCTCTCACAGTTCCACCAACACAAGAAACTCATTAAAAAATAAGAAGAAGCCATAAAAAATAACACTTTCTTGAGCCTCTAGCCTCAGCCACCTCTTAGGTGCATGACTACGCCGTCGTCCACCGCCTTTTCGTCATCTCACCACTGCTCAAAATCGCTCATTAGCCACCTTTCGTATCACAAACAAAAATCCAGAAAATCAAATAAAGAAAAAAACGAGGATGAAGGGAGAAAGAAAGGACTCCATAGTGGCAGATGAAGGAGAAAGAAAGAGACGCTTACCAAGACGTTCAAAAAACACGACGCCTCCTCCCAGCCTTCATCATCGCTAGAACGTTCAACAGTGCAGACCAGTGGAATCTGAACGATGACGACGACGGAGTTCGGTCCAACGACAGAGGACTCGCGCGGGATACGAGAATCATGCGTGAAGAGGAAAAGGATGAGGGACAAGGAGACCGAGACTGAGACCGAGACAGAAACAAAACGAAGGCTGGAGCCTTGTGGAAAAAGTTGTGGAACGTTCAGAGGGCTTCATTTTCAGATTGAGAGATTGAGATGAAGAGATTGGAGCGGCTAGGTTTCATATTGGGAGTTTGAGACAATATATAGCATGACTTGAAAGAGTGGTTGTGGGGTGAGAAATGGACGGCCAGAAAAAAAAAGGAGACACGAATTGCTGACTTGGCAAGATTTGAGGGATGCCCTTAAACTTTTTCTTTAACTACACTGTCTCGGTCGGGTGCGGTCTCTGATGAGTTCCATTTAGAAGAACCGAACCAACTGAATGAACCCATAATTAACCATTATTCTTACCCGTTTGCACCCGTTGACCCGTGAGAACTCGTCCGTTAAACTTTTTCACGCCTCAGATGTTTCGGTTTCGGTCGGACAACTATTTCATGGACACCCCTACTTATTATATATAGGCCCAGGTTGACATCATTAAGCCAGATGTCCTTCATTTGATCGCGATTTGTCTCTTGATTCCCGTCGTTTATTTAAAATACTTTCCTTGTTTGGTTTAGTTTGTCTCATGTGATTATTCTGATTGGTTTGATGACCCCTAATTGAGGCGTGAGATCTTTCTATTTGTCTGTTCAATGAACCTAAACAATCGGGTAGGTTGAGAGAATTGAGGGATTTCAAGCCAATGTGATTACTTGATTATTGGATCTCGATTGATCGATCTATAGTTTGGCCTAGTACGGTACACAGTTCCTCAAGCTATAAGTCATAAGATCAAAGTGGGTTTCTAAGTATGGAGTCCTTAACTTTCTCATCATGTGGCCGACACCTATAGCTCAGTCTGATATGAACAGTTACTATCACATTCAGAATGGCTTTTTTTTGTTTGTTGGATTTTAAGCAAAGACTCCAAACGGGTGGGTTCTAAATATTATATGGAGATATAGGGATGGGATGTGGAGAACTTTTTTTTTAGCTACAAGTATTGCCTATTAGCCTATTCACATTTTGTTGTTAAAAATAATTGCAAGCGGAATTAGTTTCACATTCCACTCTCATTGTGACTAATCACGGTTTGGTTCATTTCTCATCATTTAAAATCACGTACTTATTAATTACTTATCAATATTTTATTAAGAAAAATAAATTTTAATGGTGAGACATCCAACATGACGATGAGAGAAGTCCTAATATGGAGCGGTATGATTATTTTTTTCCTAAGTAATGTTAAATCCTCTCGTTTGTTACTCTTAATTATTAAATAAAATAAGTATTAATTTTTTTAGAAAAGAGTATATAATTATCCTAAACTTTCACCTCTTTTGTAAATAGGCACCATGAACTTTTATTTTATCCCTAATTAATCCTTAAATTTTTATCATTATTATAATAAGTCTTTTAATTTACATAAAATTAAATAATTAACCGAACCAATCTCAATCCTTCAAAATTTGTATTTAAAATATTAAAATAATTTAAAATAAATTTTCAAAAATTTTAAAATATAAAAAATCGTAAATTAAAATAACACAACATCATGTTTCATGTTTAGAATTTTAAATATGTTTAAAATTTGACAGAATTAAGAATAAAAATATAAAATTCACCTCTTCCTTCCATTTATGTGTTTTTAATATTTGAAATACAAAATATTCAAATAGATTATGTTAATTATTTAACTTCATATTAATGAAAAATCTATTACAATAATAATAAGAGTTTAAAGATTACAAAGTGAACATGACAAAAGTTTATGGTGGTTTTATACTCTTTTCTCATGTTTTTTTTTTTTATATTTTTATGATATTAAATGTGATTTAATGGATATATACTTTATATTATCATCTAATGATATATGTCATCACATCATTTAAATATTAATAATTTATGATGTGTCATATTAATGTAATAATAATTTATTGAATAATAATATAAAAATATTTTAAACTATTAATGTTATTTCCAATGTTTTAAAAATCGGACCGGTAACTGAACCAATGAAGGCACCGATTCACGGTTTAATGGTTCAACCGTGGTTGAACCGGTTTTAATTAAATATTTTTTTAATATTATATAATATTTTAATTAATAAAGTAACACAAAATTATAAGAAATTAAGATATATAAAATTGTAAATCAGTATAAATGACCTTATTATAAGAGAAAAAATTAATAATTATTAGTAAAATAATAGATATCTATGTGTAATCCTTAAATATATGTCTTTATTTATCTTAAAAATATTTTAGATTAAATAAGAAAAAAAAAAATTGAATTTTTTTGAAAAGGACCGGTTCAACCGGTTTTCTAGCACGGTTTTATACCGGTTCTTGACTGGTTCTCACCGGTTCTGAGCTCCTCCGATTTTTGGGTTGAACGGACCGGTCACCAGACCGGTTCCCGGTCGCGGTCCGGTCCGGTTTTAACAACAATGGTATATTCATTAGACTCTCTTAAATGCATTTATTTTTTTATTTTAGGTGTACTTTTATTAATAAACGGAGGATTTGTTGGAGAAAAGTTGAAGGATTTAACATTATTTTTAAGGTCAACATGTGTTTTTTTTTTTTAATTGTCGAAAATGGCGGTGTGTTACTGTGTTCAAATGGAAATATGAGGACCCATTAATACCCGTCAAATACGGGTAGATACTCTCCACCGCTGTCCTATAACCCGACAACTAGATATAAGCATTGAATAATGTTTCATTTTTTTTCTTCTTGCCTAGAGTTGGTATTGTAAAGGAATTCCCACGAAAATTGATCAAAAGCTTTTATAAGAAATTTACTACTCATATTTTAGAACATTTCATTAGACTCTATCAAATTCTCACGTAAATTGATTCAAAGAATACTCATGTTAGAGTTTAGTATTCACAAAATAAAGTCACACAATTACAATGCCAATTTTCTTAACAAGGTGACAAATTGATTCTTTTTTTTTTAATATTTCGAATGGTATTATTCTTATATTTTTTATGCTGTGGAAGAATGGTATTATATATTCTTATATACATAATAGTCAGGGGCGAAGTCAGAAAAGGAAGGTAAGGGGCCGATATTATAATTTTTTTTTTATTTAATAACACACCTCAAATATAATTTTATATATTTAATATACATAATTTAAGATTAATACTCATAGTTTTATTTATATACATAATATAAGAAAAAAATTTAATGAATTATTTTATTTATTATTTTTTAATTATTTCACTATTTATTTTAATTTTATTAAAATATTTAATCGTTGAAAATTAATAAGATTTAAAATTTAGAAAAAAAAATAAAGTTATAATTACCTAACACTATATATTTTACTAGAAATAAAAATATATTTTATATTATAAAATTTATGTAAATATGTTCTTTTATGCCATTTTACATTAATCAACTATTTAAATGAAATATTTCTAATTCAATAAATTAATTTATCAACTAAATTTTAACTTTTATTATGCAAATTTACGCAATAATATTTTTTTGGTTTTCATCCTAGGTATTCTCTATTATCAGGAGCAATGCTCTTCGGAGCTTAATCACAATTAAGACTTATCACCCCTTCATAAACACATTCTTAGGGAAGTGTGAGGAGCTTTAACTATGACTAAATATCGTACAAGATTGTCTTGATAACATTATATATATATATATATATATATATATAAACTTAAAAGATAAAAGAAAAATTGAGGGGGGCATGGCCCCTTTCGTCCTCAAATAGCTCCGCCCTGATAATAGTCTTATTTTGAATGGTATTTTTTTATATTTATTGCATTTATTGGTATTTTTAATGTTTTTATTTGATTGTTCCATATACACGATGAATAATTAACATTTATCAAATCCAAATAATTAAAAGTAATAATTGCATATAAAAAATCAACGGGATTGGTTCAAACTGTACATGTTTGATTACCCTTAAGTAAGGTCTCAAGTTCAGTCTTGTGGATGAAAAAAAAAACTCCATCGGGAGAGCTAGCACCACTAGGCATGGCGAGTCAGGGAGGCCCCGCCCCCGTAAAAGTTGGGACGCGCGCGTCCGGATTCGGATTTAAAGATAGCGGATATTAAATTATGTAACCACACCCGCGATCTCCGTCGCATTCGGGGAATTGCAATGATTTCACCTTATCCATTTTTCTTTTTTTATAACCTAAATACATGTTTTTAAATAAGTCATATATATCTAATATATAATTCAAATAATATATAAATATAAATATGAAATCAAAATAATATAAAAATAATACCTAAAAAATATAATTATAAAAAAATAGAAACTTAATAATTATATATATTATAAGAAAAATATTAAGTGTACCTTTATTTTTTAACTATTAGTATAATAAAATTTATTTAATAATTGCATGTACCCCGAACCCGAACCCGCTCAATATACTAATTAAATAATTCTAATTATACTAATAGTCAAATAATAAATGTAAACTTATATATTTCCTTAAAATATAATATATTTCTTAAGTTTCTTATTTTGTTAGGATTATGAATGTTTACATTTACATATTATTTAAATTAGAATATATTAGATATATATGTCTTATTTTAAAAACATGTATTTAAATTATAAAAATAGAAAAAAAAATAGAGAAGGTGAAATCTATGTAGGTTTTCCCGAACCCGACGGAAACCTGCGAGAATGGAGTTGAGTTTCATAATTATATACTTTTATATATATAAACAACTGATTTTTTTAAAAGAATTACAGTACTACACGATAAGAAAATTAATTATCTTGGGAAGTTTAAAGTTGCTGCAAAAGAAATGTGGTGAAAATTTAAACAATATTTTGTAATTTATTGTTTGATTTAGAAATTTCTAGGTAGAAAAATCAAAAGTGTTATACACTAATATAGATAAAGGAAAGGGGTAATATTTATTTGCCATTACATATTAAGTACAAATTAAAAATCATTATAGGTTTAGTTGTTGGATGAAAATAAAGAGGCATGATAAATCAATAATATTCACGATCATAGAACCATTTGCATAGATGCACATTTTTTTTATGAGTGCATAGTAATTAACTTAATAAACATATAGTTTTAAAATATTGATCATATGATTTTGTATATATATCAAAAATCTAATTACTTATTTAAAAATAAGCATAATTTTGTATAAACTTCAGAATTAAATTTAATATCAAAGAGATGTAATAAGAATAAAAAAAAAAGTATATACATCAGATTGAAGGTTGATGGCTACAGGAGCTACGCAGATGAAAATGACAAATTAAAAACCAATTTGGTGTAAAGTGTACGAAAGCGATGATACAATTTGTGAAGAGTTCTCAATCCAATTACAAGGAACACTATCCATTATACAGGCGTTACTACCTTCACATGAATAGAAAGGCAGAAGAAGCATTTTTCTCGTGGAAGTAAAATGGGAAGTATTTCGTACTAATATGTGTGGACGTTTCAGAGAAAAGTGACCCATCCATGTGAATTATAAATATATTGATTTTATTATTGGCTGCCTCTACGGTTGACATACCAGTATCACACCTATTAAAAACTGTTGGATCACTTTTATTTTTGAATAAACGATCCTGATTGATTGATTATTTTATTCTAAATAATTGAGTGACCTATTATTACTACTAAAAAGAGATGTTATATTGGTATGTCATCCATGTGAGTAACACACCACTCAAGCACCACTTATTATTTACATGCACAGTTTGCCTCATATCTCTAGACGCATCAGAACTTCTTTTAATTTACGTTTTTGCATGTGTGGAGGGTGGTATAATGTTGTACAACTCACATTATTATTATGAGATACATTTGATGTAAGATCATACATATATTTTTTTTCGAAAGTGCACCAATTCATATAAGAAATATCTTTAAGAAATACATATAAATATCTTTTCTCGCAATTATATATTTGCCTTGTCGTTTTTGTATGTTGATCTAACCACGTTCTGACAAAATATTGAAAGTAGTGACGTGATATCTAATTATGAAAAATATCTAAATTTAATATTTTATTTTCGTGAATAAACTATTTCTGTAAAAATTTTTGAGATTTCATTTTAGAGTATTACTCATTTTCTCTATTTTTAATTAAAAAGTCACATATTATTTTTGTTGCTTTCTCATTATTTTCCATGAAAATTTTATTTCACTCGTCTTCTTTATAAAGATTTTTTTAACATTTCAATTTTTTTCCAACCACTTAAAAAACTTATATCATAAAATCTAAACAATTTTTATTCCAATTTTTTAACCATTTTTTATATCGAAACTTCTTTAATCCAAAATAAATTCTTTCAATATTATTTAAAATATATATTTGTCAATTAGTATTAATAACAACAAATGATCAAAATTAAAAATTTAAATAATATATAATTACCTAGTATCTTTTAAACTAAATCAAATGATATGATCAATTTGAAGTTATATAAAATACTATTTTTGAAATAATTAGTTTTTATGAATTAATATTTTAAATTGAAAATAATTGTCTTTAATATAAAATAGTTACACTTTAATTAAATTCAAAATAGTTACATTTCCTAATATAAAATAAATTATTCTATAATATTTATATATCTTATTTAAATTATTCATTTTAAATTCAACGATACTTCATACTTTAATGAATTTATTTATTTTAAAAAATAAATATATATTTTAGAATATATACTTAATTAACTATATTAATTATATAAATTCCATGAGATAAAATACTAGTTTAATATTCAAAGGAGAACTTACTTTTATTTTATTGCATGGAATTTGATTATGACATGAAAAAAAGATAAATTTGTTATTTAAGATATTTTTTGATCTTTAACAAAGAGTGAATCAACTTATTCTATGAGTAACTCTTAATAAAGTTACTTTGTATAATACTTTTATTTAAAATATTGAAATTCATCAATCCAATTATCATATTAAAAGTTTTTATTAAGTATATCAAACCTGCAAAATTTCATAAAATTTTAAAATTATTTAATATTTCATAAAATCATTTATTTTAATGTACATTATACTTTTTAAAACATGAGTAAATATTTATTCTATAATTACATACTTATGAATATCCAGCGTAAAAAAAATACTTATGAATATCCATTTATCTAAAATTTAATGTGCATAATTATTATATTAATATTATATTATTTAATGGTTAAATTTATTAAATTCACGTCCTAAAAAAAGTTACTCGTGGATACCCCACCCCTTAACAAAAGCTTTTTAAGAAGACACCACACATTTTTTAAAAAATTATATTAATATCATGCATAGGAGATAATCACTTCATTTTAATGCATTAAATTCATTTAATATTAATTTCTTTTTAAATATTTTTTAGTTTAGTATTTAAAATATTACATCCTTAATTATTTAATTTTTTTTCATTTTAATATAATCCCATGGTCATATAACTTCATTATATTTTAAAATTAATCTTTAAATATTTGATTATAAATAAAAATTTCATATTCAATATCATACAGCATAATAACAATTAATATATTTTGATATTGTACTTTATATTAGATAGAATCAACATACAAATATACATCGTATTTTAAATATATAAAATTTACATTAAATTTTGTAAATATTTCAATAAAATAACTTCGATTCAATTTTTTTAATATCTTTGACTCCCATTTTATTTATTTATTTTAATATTTAAGACATTATTCTACGCCCACGGTAGTTATACATATTTTGTTTCGGTTTGATGTGGTTTTCTTTTTAATATACTATTTGGACGCGAATGTAACTATGTAAGTAAAAAAAAAAACAGTTCTGTTAATTAAGAATGTACTTATCCTAATTTAATTTTCTTAAGTTATCTAAAAATCTAACGTATTCCCTAATTTACCCTTTAATTTACCATTTATGAAACACTTCAATTTTATTGGAATTGTTTAAAGTGGAAATACTACTCTCTATCTATTGGTACATATTACTCAATAAATGAGGTCATTGAAAAATAAAATTTGAATTAAATGAAGGATATTTTGGATGATCTCATTAAATAGGGTGAATTAATTGAGATTTATTTATATTTTGCACCACCATATATATATAAATCTTTTGTTCCTTATATTCAAGTATGAAGGATGTACGTACAATTATGAGTTATTTTATAACATTTTTGTAGGTCATTTTTTCTTCCAAATATCAATGTCATCATATTTAATTTTTTTCTTTGATTTTAATTTTCAAATAATCCTATTGAACTATACTTCTCATTTATGTGTTCTATTTAACTTGGATTTTTATCCTTCTTTTTGAAATAGTGATATAAAGTCTAAAAAAATTAACCTCATAATTTATGCAATAATTGGAATGGTCATAATTATTATCTATTATTAACTTGGAGTAAACATAAAATCTACAATTGAATTATCACCAAAAATCAAAATAGAGAGAAAAAAATTAACCAAGTATGTTTCATGAATATCGAAATATTTAAAGTAAATTTTATGGATATCTTAACTAAAAAATGTGATAAATTCCAATTATAAATTGATACATTAATTATATGGGGCTCCTATGCTTTTTTATTTTATTTAAAGATTGGGTCAATAGTCAATTCTAATTAACACTTTAGAAAAATTGGGATTTTATTCATGAAATATATGTTGGGTATTAGCTTATTTTTTAAAATTAATTAATTAGTTTTTTCCTGTTTGAAATATTAAATTTCTAATGATTTTATTCTTTTATTATTTCAATATAAGTTATTAATGAAGCATGGATTTAATCTTATTATTTTAATATTTAAATATTACATAAACTTTAAAATTTGAAATGTGATTTTTTTTAAATATAATCAATATAATTCTAAATTTTTTATTATGCTTTATAACCGCTAATCTCTTAACAGTTATCTTAAAAGTAACTGACATCTACTTATAAATAAATAATTTTCTCATTAGAATTATCCTTTTAATTATATTTTTCATTATATTATTTTATAATAATGTATTTTTACTAAATTAAATATATTGAACGTATTTTTAATTATTTTTTATTTAATTTTATCATGCAATGCATGCATGCAAATAATAATTAATGACATCAAATGAATACTGTTATTTACATATGCACCATTATATATAACCACATTTGATCTTATCTTCCTCTATTTGCATTCTTGAATTCGAGTAATATATATATAGATAGGAAAAGTCTCTAAGCTCTTTGAACACTCACATAGGTACCTCCAACAGACGAGTGAAGGTTCAGAGTATTTATATAAATTTAAGTTGAGAGTTGTGACCTGCATCATCTTTATTTTATTTATACCGTACCTAAATGTGAATCCTGTCGAAACGACATGTCAAATTAACAACACTCATAATTAAAAAAAAGTAGCTGTTTATATAGAAAGAGGGTACCACCTCTCTCAAAATCTACGGTGCGGTCTCTGTAACAATTACTCGTTTCTCCTTTTATAATTTCTTGCAAGTGTTATAACTAGCTGACCTAATACACTCTGAATAGTCCACAGCAGATGCCCACTCAAGGAAGAACAAGAGCCATCTCTGCATTTATCGTACCACAAATTAAATCGATGGTGATAACTTACCGTATCGTTTTGATTTTTCAATATAGAATAGAAAGATGCTAATTATGTCAAGTGGGTGACCATACTCCCTATATAATAGTAGAAGAAAATTAAACGAAATCGATCAAACTATTAGAGACAAAGACCAACTTTCCTTTTGTTGGATAGCATGCATGTGAGGGCTGGGGCAATTTCATGAACCCTCATAAGTCGTATATGCGGTGGTTTGGTTGTGGTCCAATATATTGATATACGCTTGAATCGATATGTTGGTGGTAGTGGTGGGTCGTCGGTTGCTTACGCTTTATCTTGTTATTGGACTGAGTGGCAAGCAGTTCTGCTTAACTCAACAACTACGAAATACGAATATTTTTAAGGATGCCATGAGTGAAATATATGTATAGTATAGGCCTAGCTAATTTGAATAGCAAGAAAAAACCTGAGTAAAAACCAAAAATAAAACTCGTAACACCCGAACAGCCCTTAGTAATTAACATATTTAAAAATGAATTTAAATTTCTTATAATTATGATTAAAAAATATACTTTTTTAATTCTTATAAATAGTACTTATGCATGCATTAGTTTAATGAGTCATTCTTTAAGCGCACTGGTTGTGTTTAACAAGTACTAGTATATATTAAGTTGTCATATTTTTTATCAGCATAAAGTCTTGTTATTTAACTTTCCTTGAATTACAAGAGGTTTAATTAACTTTGGGAAACAAAAATCACTAAATAAGATGATGAATATTAAACCAATAATTCTTACTCCATAAATAATTGGGGGAGTAAGTTTTCTTATAGGAGTAGTATTTTCAAGGATAAATCAAACGTAGGGTTATTATAAAAACATGTTACATCTCGTTTATCGGGTAACTTTGGATCTGATAATGGTGTGTTAAGAACATTAATCAAAGAATTCATATATAATATTTTTTTCCAAAATACAGCATTAATGTATTATAAAATTAAAATAAATACTACATAATTTTATTAAAAATAAATTGTAATTTCTTAACCTATTACCTATACGACTGCACTCCTTAGCAGACTTATTCACCTTATTGCATTGATGATTCATGGGCAACAGGGGAGAGGGAGGCAGGCAAATAAAACTTGAAACTGTGTAGACCGTAGAGCTTGCAATTACATAAAAAAAATAAAATAGTGCCTCAGCTTCAACTTCAAGTAGGAGTCTTTCCCCAAAACGGGACTAGCACACCACCACATCCACCATTCGATCGCCATCACGGTGAGGGTAAAATAGTAACTACAAAGTACGACGTAACCGTTCTCCAAAATTACACTCACCAGTCAGCAATTTACGCATTGTACTGGCTGCATCATAGCACGCTGAGCATCACGTCATCACCTTGTTATTGCTAGCTACTAGTAGCAGTATTATGCATCATAGCACGCTAACACTAAACGGGTTCTGCAAATGACCACAATGCCCCCATGCTATTACAAACCAGGCACAGGTGTCAATCAGATAGAGCGAGTGCATTCAGAGCGCGTATGATACTGTATACCATCTTCGTGCTTGTCTTTCCCGCGGCTATTAAATGAGCGTTTTCTAACAGCACACAACAACACTGCTACACTTTAACGAAGGCACCAACTCAGTCTGTGGAGTAGGAAGAAAGAGAAGGCTCTGTCATTAATGCAGAGTCTCAACCACCTATCCAACACTCAGAACAAGTAGAAACGGTGGTGAAGCTGCTCCTTCTCAATCAAACTCACACCGCATTGGACTTACTCTTTATCCTCTCTAATTATACTATTTTCCTTTTCTTTTTTCTTTTCCTCTGCGCGTTTGAAATTTTGTTAGGGATTGGGAATGTGGAACTCGGCGGAGAACGCCTTCGCCAGATCGGCGTCGTTTAGGGAGGAAGGGGAAGATGAAGAGGCGCTGCGGTGGGCGGCGCTGGAGAGGCTCCCGACGTACAAGCGAGCGCGCAGGGGAAT
Organism: Sesbania bispinosa; assembly: GCA_026901365.1. NCBI lineage: Eukaryota > Viridiplantae > Streptophyta > Magnoliopsida > Fabales > Fabaceae > Sesbania > Sesbania bispinosa. The sequence continues at coordinate 27,475 of QLOH01000403.1, read as the reverse complement.
CTTCAAAAACCTCACCGGCGACATGAAAGAGATCGACGTCACCGATCTCCAGTCGCAGGAACAACGGCTTCTTCTGGAAAGGCTCGTTGACTTCGTCGATAACGATCCTGAGAGGTTCTTCCACCGCGTCAGAAGCCGATTCGACGCGTAATTTTCCTTTTCCTCTGTTACTATTTTTTCCTCCTTCGCTCTTGTTAGCAAAATGCAGAGCACCGAGATTTGCAATTCTAATCAACCACGTTAATTACGTTTTCTGCGATTTTCTCTCTGTTAGAAAGAATCATGAGTTTCATTATGAAATGGAAATAGCGGTGTTTTATGCGTCGCTTCTTATTAGGTGCTTCGTCCTTCGATTCTGATACATAGCCGGCTCGTCTTGATTTTTCACTTTTTGCTTTAGGTTTATATCTAGGATTAGAAAGCTCACTTCAAAACACAAAATGAGATAACTAATTTTTATTGAATGGTTTACTCGATGATGGTCTCCACAGAGTAGATTTGGAGTTTCCGAAGATTGAAGTTCGATTTTCAAAACTTGACTGTTGAGACTTTTGTACATGTCGGAAGGAGCCCTCCCTACCATTCCCAATTTCATTTGCAATATGACTGAGGGTGACCTGTTTTTTATTTTTGTTTCTTTCTCTGATCTGGACCATATTTGGACCATGCGTTCAATCAATTTTTTTATCGAGCTTTTTAATTTGATTTTCCATTTTGTTATTAGGCTCTTTTAAGACAGTGCGGATATACAGAAGAAAGAGAAGCAAACTGACAATTCTCGCGACATCGTGGGATTATCAGGCCCTCAAGGTCAGTAATTGAAAGCTTTGAGCAAAAAAAAAAAGTTATTCTTATTTGTATTTTATCAGGGTAAATACATGGTTTAATTAAGCGGCGTTATCCACCCTTTTATGGCATAACCCGTGAATTGGTCCTGTGTCCGGTCAATAAATCAGCGAACCAGTGCTGTAAAAATTCCGGTCAAAAAATCGGTAAACCGGTCAAAATCGGTGTGAACCGGTCTCTGTTATAAAAAAATCTATTTTTTTATTTTTATTTTTTAATTTTTATTTAATTTAAAATACTTTTAAGTTAAATAAAAACATTATGTTGTGAATTACACATAGATATTATTATTTTTATCAATTATTTTTATTTTTTTTGTTTTATAACCTATTAAGGTTAGTTTTAACAAGTTTATAACTTAATATATCAGTAATTTTTTATAATTTTGTGTTATTTTATTAATTAAAATATTATATAATATTAAAATATATATTATTAATACCGGTTCGACCACGATTGAATCATTGAACCATGAACTAATGTCTTCACCGGTTCAATTACCGATTCGGTTTTTTAAAACATTACAGTTTTAGGCATATTCATCCTATAATAAATTTCATATTTGTCTTTAAAAGTGGATAACCCTCTAATAGGGATGGAAAATTAGATTGAAATTCAATTGGTGTTAAAATGACTTATAATGGACAGGGTTTCTATCTCTCAACTGAATTTGGAATTCTGGATATATAGACATAAGTATTTAAAATGTGGATAAAGCTATTAATTATATATGGACCAAAAACGACTCTTTTTATTAAATGTAGACATAAGTGGTTTTATTAAATGAGAGCATATGGGTGGTCTTTTTTTTTTTTTTAAAAAAAAGTGGGTATTTTTTTTTAAAAAAATAAATCTTCCTACACATTCCTCCTCTGAATTATTCTAATTATTAAATGAAGTGAGTATGAGTGTTTTTATATTTTAAAAATATCTAATATATTCTTTTTTTCATTTAATACTTTATCTATAAAATAATAAAATACTAATTTATAAGAGGAAGGAATAGAAAGATTTCGCAAGACTCTTTATTTTAGTAGAGATGTTAAAATGGGCTACTCGGACCGGCCCGAAGCGGGTTAGCTTTAGTACATCAATGTAAAAAACTATATATATATATATATATATATCAAATAATGGTATTAAATCATTTATTAAGTTTAATGCAAGTGAGGAGTATGGTGGGGACAAAAGTTCTCTGTGTATTATCACCAGCCCTATCAGCAACCCCACTTGCATCAGTTGCATGTCTTCAACGCTTATGTCACTGTTAACCTATTACCTCATTATGACCCATTCCAGCCATTGTAAACCCATCATCAACCCTATTACCCTTTCTTCCTCACTGCCTTCAAAGTGAATGAGTCCTCACTACTATCACTATCAACCACTGCCTCAGTCAATTTTTATGAATTTCTGCCTCATTATCATTCATAGCTTTATTGCCCATTTCAGAATTGGGTTTTCAGAATGGTGACACTAACAGGCACCTCAGTTTGGTTCTCATTATCATTTGTCTCATTCACTTCCACCTCCCACTTCAGTATGGGTCACATTGTCTTGTACCTCATTCATCTCCACCTTAGTATGGGTCACATCTTCATATACCTTAGTCACCTCCACCTCAGTTTGGTTCACATCATTCTGAACCTCATTTACTTGCACATTTTCTCCTACTGGTTTGTTAGCAATTAGGGGAACTTTTACAAACTGTAAATTGCTCTCCTTACTCATTACCATGCTCTAAGTAAATCTCCATTTTACACTATTTTTCTCAGCAATAGAGGCAAGCTCAATTGCTATCATCATCATTACACAATTGTTTTAACCCTCTCTAAATTTGTGGCTCATTTCTCCTTTCCACCACATATTTACCTTGTCAACATACCCCAAATCCTTAGCTCAACCTACTGCTTCAAAGTAAGACCATGTGTCCCACGTCCAACCCATGAAAGACATGTATCTCACCCCCCTTATATCTAAGTGAAGGTTTGTGGACAATCTACCCATGTGGTAAAAAGCAACTGAGAAACCCCATTCCCTACAAGGCAGTACATATAAAAAAACATTACACAAACCAAAAGACCCTTGTCATATCTAATGCTACATGCAAGATTGTGTATTAAAAGGATGAGGTGAAAACATAATTACCTTACCTTCCAAATGCACATAAGATCCTTCACGGGACCACAAAAACACCATTCCAATGCAACCTTCACGTGACCGCAAGAAAAACCGTTCCAATGCAACCTTCACGGGACACAACACAACTTCGATTGATGCTTGCTTCTAATCGCAACGGGAATCTTCCACAGAGCCCCCCAACAGTTCGACTTCAAACTTAGTAAATTATGGTTACATTGGAATATGAATCTTACCCCTAGATTTACCCAAAAATTTGATTTCAGATTTAATTTTATTTTAGGGTAAAAAATTAATTAGGTTGTAGAAGCTTAAATGTCATTTAGTGGGCCCCATTAAATGTAGGGTGATGTGGAAGAGAAACTGCCACGTAAGCACCTTAACAAAACATTTTAACGGTAGAGACATCTGTTACAGGGTTTGAAAAGTTCAGGGATATAAAACTAAGGACTTAAAGTTCGGGGACTAAGACCCAAGTTGACCAAAAGTTCAGGGACGAAAAGCATATTTTACCCAAAGATTTTCTTAACTTTTAATTCTTACTTTTCTAAAATTATCTTTACTGATAGAAAAATAGACTGTTTATATCACAAAAAATATTCAACAATGAGTATTTAAAATAAAAGAAAGAAGTGAAAATTACATTTAATATATTATAAAATGTAATTTATATAAGTATTTCATTTATTTTTATATTTTAAGAACGTTGTTAGTATTTTTTATGTTTATGAATAAAATCATTATATTCAATTGAAAGTTTCCTAGGTGGTACTTATATATTATAATTTATAATTTGAAATAAGTGTTATACTATGTTTTGAAAATAAGTCCCTTTGTATGATCAAAACATGAGAAAAATATGAAGTAAACATGACTTCATGACCATGCACAAAAACATATGTTTACTAATCGATTGATATAAAACTTAAACTTTGTTGGAAAATATATATGCCATGCAATATTTTTTATTTTTTTATATATATTAGGGTAGCCCGAAAGCCCGTTGGGCTACCCCTCTCGAACCCAGATTTGTTGTGGACTTTATTATTTCGGCTAAAAAACCCGACAAATATTCGAGATTCAAATTTCAATAGCCAAGCCCTGTAAAATGCGGGTTCGAACGGGTCGGTCCGATTGGGCTAGCCCATTTTGCCGGCTCTAATTTTAGTACCCTACCTTGATGCACTCTTCATGAATAGTTTATTTTCCTTAAAGTCAACAAATGTAAATAGCCTGTTTGGTTTGGCGTTCAAAAGTCAAAACCATGGTTTTGCAGAATTAATTTTAAATCACTTCCGTCTAAGGTGCTTCATAAAACGTGCATCACTCATCTTAACCATTGATTTTCAGAATCAATTCTACTTATCTATAAATCAAAGAGACACTATATTGACCTCTTAAAAAATAATATAAAGTTCGTTGAAAAGTGTACATATAAAAAGAGCATATTAATAGCATCCTCCTCTTATTTAATGACATGTTTAATTAGCTCTCATCATTCTAAAGATTTTTTTATTTTCTTTAAATTATTTAATTAATACTCACATTTTTTCTTTTAATGAAACATTTGTAAATCACCAATAATATCAATTAAATTTAATTTTTCAATTTTTTTAGAAATTAATAGTTTTAATCATTTTTTATTTTTATATTTTAATTTATTTTTCATTATGAATAAATAAATTTTCTATCAGTTAAACTAAATCTGTCCTTATTTTTCTTTAAATTTTCAAGTTTTCATTTATATTTAAAAATACCTGTAGAATGTATAAGATTCTTCGGTTTTTCCTTTTTAGTTTTGAAGTAACATTTTTTTAAAATGTTTCTAGCAATCTTTCAATTTTAAAGTCCCAAATAATATTATTTACTATTTTATCATTTATATCTTATATTCACTTAATTAATTAATACGTGAGAGAATTGTATAGAAATAATTTATATAAGAGATTAAGCACATATTAGTTAGAAAATGAAAAAAGAGAGCACGAATTCAACGTGACATTTTGAACCGGGTTCCTCTATAGAAATAGACGTGATCTCGCCATTTAATATTTTAATACATTAATTAAAAAAAAATGTAAATGGGGGAATTTGCTGTACTGGAGAGGAACCGACTCCGTGACATTTTATCATTTTTCCTCCTTCATGTGTAGTTAACTAAATTTCTTACTTCTACTTGTACCCTAATCAGTCTGGTTCTGGTCAAAATAAATTTCTTTAAATTTTCAGATCATGAGGTATTGTGCTACTCATTAGGAAATTAAAAAATAATTTTAATTGAATTATATTTATTAATATGTGTATAACAATTTAAATGGTACATAAAAAGGAATTAAGAAAGCACTTGCTAATTAAAAAAGGTAGCGTTTTCACTCAACTATGTCATAAAAAAATACATAGATAATATCCCGAATTTATGTACTATTTTCTCATAAAATTATGTCGTATTCGTTTTTTTTTCTTTTTTCTTTCACTTTTAACTAAAGTTTCGTTAGTTAAAAGTGAAAGAAAAAGAATTTGCTCCTACGGAACCGAGGTCGAAAAGATTTGAGAAATAGAACCATCTGATTTGATTCGTTCTCAATAGCCACGAGATGATCATCTTAGGGTGATCCTTTTGTCGACGGATGCTCCTATTATACTCTCAGTATCTGAAGGATGAGAACCAATTATGTAGCATCTACATCGAGAATTCAAGTATTGTATACGTCATTAGTCCGATCCTTTGTAGAGCCAATATGCTTTTTTTATCTCATGTCTTTCTTCGTTCATGGTCGCTGGCCGCGCCCTATAGGGATCATTGAATCAATAGCAATAAGTCCTGTTTGAAGAGGCTCATATACAGAACGTCTCGAAATAATACCGGGAGCCGGAGATTCGATTAAACAAGATTCCGAAGATGAAATTTCTCCCCGACCATCATTAGGTTTAGCCAGGGCATTTATAACACGACCCAAATAAGCCTCATTTACTGGTATCTGAGCAATTCTTCCTAAATAGGTAGACACGCTGCTCTTAGGAAGTAGTGCTAGAGCATCTCGGTTCGAGTCCGAGTGGGATCTACTCCAGAATTTAGAAATTGGTTAATTGGTAAGGATACATGTACTTGATGTCCTGCCCAAGAAAGAGACCCAAGTCCTAGTAGCCCTGCCCAAATGGTGATTCAACATAGATTCTACATCTTGAAACCAAGCCAATTTTGGAGCAGCTGCATTACTAATCCTTTGTGTATCTTGGTGTTTCTAACCATCCACTTATTTTTTAGTAACCCCCCTTATTGCATTGCATATTTAATTTATGTTAATACATCTGCCAGAATTCATACAAATGGTAGCTAAACTCAATAAGGTTGGTCTTTCTTTTGAGCCCGCTTCAAGACAGGATGACTAATTATCCAATCTTGGGTTAAACGGTCTCTTCTGTTTATAATTTTTTTTTACTAAATTCTTATACATAGAAAACGAGACTCAATATTTTTACTGCAATTTCAAATTATTATATTATTTATTAACTATTTATATTATTTATTAACTATAAAGTAATATAATATTCAATAGAAGCTGTTTTATTTCACTCATATAACTATCTGATTTACTTCTTCAATATGAATTGTGAAAAAGAAAGATAATGAGTATATCTATTCAATTTATTGGACCTTCCGACTTCAAGTTGTTTAAGAATAGTGGCGTTGAGTTTCTCGACCCTTTGCCTTAGGATTAGTCAGTTCTATTTCTCGATGAAGACAAGGGAAGGCTTACTTAATTCCTATCAGGATCTGTAAGTATAAAATCTAAGGAAAGGATTAAGTAAATAAAAAAAGGGTCTTTTTTATTCATTGAATTCATGGTAAAATTCCTAATAATAAAACCAAAATCCCCTACACGGTTAGTTACAAAAGCTTTTTGACAAGCATTTGCAGCAAGAGACAGGGATGGAGCGAAAGAAGTTTTGAGAATTCAAGAGAAGGTCACGGCGAGACGAGCGTTTCTCATTAACGATATGTGTCAAGTGGAAGTGTAGTGATGTATGCAGATGAGGCATCCTAACAGACCGGTAGACTTGAACCTTGTTCATTACATGACCCGATCAATTCGAATCAGCATCCACCATCTATTTTTCATTGTTCAACTCTTGACAACATGAAAAAACCAAAAGCTATGCCCCCCTCTCTATCTATTCAAGGGATGGAAGGGCAGAGGCCTTTGGGTCGAATCCCCGTTGCCTCCTTGAAAGAGAGATGTCCTAAACCACTAGACCCGCGAGGGTGAGCTAACTCCAAAAACCCGTCCTCAGTTCGGATGTAGGCTGCAACTTGCCTGCATGAAGCCGGAATCGCTAGTATTCGCTTTTAAAAATTCAAAGAGTTAAAAGAATAAATCGAAAGATTTTTATTCTTTTAAACTGCGCCAGCTTCTCCCAATTTCTACCAGGGTCCCCATGAATAGGACTCCGGCCATAACATAATCGACAGATCCAAGACGTATTCCTACAGGTAAAGGGGTTCGAATAAATATTGGTTGTGTTTGAAAGTTTATGAATCGATTGATAAGTCCAATTCCAATATCTTGATTTCTAACAACAATGCATCGTGAAAGGTGGAGGGCGAAGAAGGCCCCCTTCCGGGGGGGCCTGAGCCATCAGTGAGATACCACTCTGGAAGAGCTAGAATTCTAACCTTGTGTCAGGACCTACGGACCAAGGGACAGTCTCAGGTAGGACAGTTTCTATGGGCGTAGGCCTCCCAAAAGGTAACGGAGGCGTGCAAAGGTTTCCTCGGGCCAGACGGAGATTGGCCCTCGAGTGCAAAGGCAGAAGGGAGCTTGACTGCAAGACCTACCCGTCGAGCAGGGACGAAAGTCGGCCTTAGTGATCCGACGGTGCCGAGTGGAAGGGCCGTCGCTCAACGGAATAAAAGTTACTCTAGGGATAACAGGTTTGATCTTCCCCAGAGCTCACATCGACGGGAAGGTTTGGCACCTCGATGTCGGCTCTTCGCCACCTGGGACTGTAGTATGTTCCAAGGGTTGGGCTGTTCGCCCATTAAAGCGGTACGTGGCAAAGTTTCCTCCTGTGATATGAGTTACTACCCCTTGATCGCTTATACTACCCCAAACATCTGACTGCATTTTCCAACTGAAATGGAATATTACTACCGAAATTGAATTGTACATCCAAAATAGTCCTAAGAAGACATGATCCCAAGCGGATACTTGGCATGTCCCTCCTCTTCCAGGCCCATCACAAGGGAAACGAAAACCAAGATTTGCTTTATCCGGTATAAAAAATTAGTCGTATTCGTTTTTTAAAAAATTATGTCGTATTCTCATTCTTAGGAAACTAAACTTCTACTTTTCATATTATGATACTTTTTTTGAACTTTTATATTAAATAAAATAAATAAAATAAATATTAATTTTCTCTTTAATTAATTTAAAGGAGATTTTTAATTTTTTTACTAATAATTAAATTTCTTCAATTAATATTAGATATTATGGAATATATTCAAATAATTATTAATTTTTCTTTCAATTATACAAATTTATGAATTTTCTAAATTAAAAAATTTAAACATATGTACATTTTATATGTTAATTTATTTTTAATTAGCGTAAATATAGTTTCTATTAATTAAATTATTTTTTAAAATATTTTTAATTTAATTTTTGTCTCATTTCACTACGGGTGTGTTTGTGAGTTTAGAGATGAGGGAAGAGAAAAGATTGGAGGGGGAAGGGAGGGGGAGAAGAAGAGGGAAAACTCTGTAAAATACTTAAACTCACAAACACAAAGGGGGAAGGGCTTTCAATAAACCCTTCCCTTCCCTCCCTTCCCCCTCCAAAATTTAACTCACAAACATACCCTAAAGGAGTATCCTAAAGGAGTATGTGCAAAAGATACATTCTAATGTTATGTGTGTGTTATCATGCATTACATACTATTTTAACATTATGAGCAGTGTTATTTGGAACGACATATGTTGTATAAAAATATAACGAAAATGTCTGTAATTAATCATGCTACTCTTTGATGTACCATTACCAAAAAAAATGCTACTCTTTGATGTATACAATTGAAAAGTAAAAAGAATCAACAAATCCTTTTGGCCGGCTTACCCTGGTTCATACTAAAAAAAAGTACTAAAAACTAACCGATCACATTATTCAGAACCTACTTGTAATTTTTTTTCATGTGTTTGATAGATTGTTTTGTTATTCTTGCAGGCTAACGTTGTTACTGGGTCCGCCAAGCTCTGGAAAAACAACACTGCTATTAGCTCTTGCTGGTAGGCTAGGACCTGGTTTGCAGGTACTATCTTTTTCAGTTACACTAAACAATTTAGAATGGGGTTGCTCTATGTCTGGATGGCCAACTACTATGCCAATAGTATAGAAATTCTTGCCAGAGATGCTGTTTAAATTTATTACTGAGTACCCCCAGTAAGAATGAATTAATAGGTTGTTTGGAATCAATATGAACCAAATCTCCTAGTTCTTAATAACCGGAGGAGACACTATTCTGGATGTTTTTCTGCACTTTGCTTGGAGTTTGGATATACAGAATAGCAGGATTTAGTAAAATGCATTGGTCCTAATGGAAGCACCGGCTAGACTGCATTCTTTCCTTTCTTTTACATAAATTAATTTGTGGATGGATTCAATTGCCTTCACTTTTTGATTCACTTGTTAATTATCTAAATAGCATAATTGACCTAATGGTTCTGTACTTGCTAATTTCTAATTTTCTATACTCCATTTTGGATTTAAACCTTTGATTTTCCCCGTCTCATTTATGTTTTCATGCCCCTCGAAGATGTCAGGGAACATTACGTACAATGGACATAATCTGAATGAGTTTGTTCCTCAGAGAACATCTGCTTATGTCAGTCAACAGGATTGGCATGTGGCAGAAATGACCGTGAGGGAAACTCTCCAGTTTGCTGGTCGTTGCCAAGGCGCTGGATTTAAATTTGGTATGCTTTTATTTAATCATGTTAACCTATATTCAATTTGCACTTTTAGATGATAAGTACTAAATTCTGGAGTCTTTCCAGACATGTTGCTGGAACTTGCCAGAAGAGAAAAGAATGCTGGAATAAAACCCGATGAAGATCTTGATATATTCATGAAGGTATTTTCTCATTTTACTTTCTTCCCTTTTAAGGGAAAGTGTCTCTCTCGTTCTTTTTGAAAGAATAAATTGATAAACTTTATTCATGGATACAAATTAATATACTCTGGTTTCGTTTTGTAGTCATTAGCTCTCGGGGGACAGGAAACAAATCTCGTGGTGGAGTATATCATGAAGGTATTCTCTAAATACTGTTACTCTGGGATTCACGACGAATTGTCATGTGATTATGACCTGGAATATTTGTTGGCTTGAGGTTTTTTGTTTTGAAATATTTTCTTTATTACTAATGCTATTCGGGATGCAAAATAATTCTATTTTGTTGGATATAACATGTGTGCGTGTGAAGTGAGAAAGTTCTGCATAAGAAGAATTCGTGAAAAATTGGTGGATCGATCAGCCGAAATTCTAAAGCTAGCGTTTGGATCATGTTAGTTGGAAATTCCAAAAGAGTGGAGATCGATCTCCATTAATAGCCAAAGTGACCAATCACAATAACGAGCTGAACGCCACATGTTGATCTAAAACCTTAGGCCAATGAGCATATATATGAGTTTTTATACTTAACTATGTACTTCATTCACTTACACTAGATTTCCAACAACCCCACACAACAAATAAACATACCAATAAAAAAAAAAAGGATCCCTGAAGGCTAAATACTAACATGTTTAACTTCTTTGGCAAGTGATCCAAAAGATTCATATGCTACTATTATCTACGTATCTTATGTTTTGATTTATATGGTTATTTCATTGTTTGATTCTATATAAATGTTTGAAACTCCGTAGTGCTAAAATATTTCTCACAAAGATATTAGGTTTGGACATATGTGGTGACACATTGGTAGGGGATGAAATGCTCAAGGGCATTTCAGGGGGACAAAAGAAGCGGCTTACAACAGGTTAACGACATGTACTACTTTGTCTTGTGTACTAGCTAGCACCTTAAATACATTTGATATATGATAATCAGTTGAGGTGTCATTTACAGGTGAATTACTAATTGGCCCAGCAAGAGTTCTGTTCATGGATGAGATATCAACTGGTCTTGATAGTTCAACTACTTATCAAATTATCAGATATCTTAAGCATTCAAACCGTGCACTTGATTGCCACCACAATTATATCTCTTCTTCAACCTGCTCCCGAGACCTATGAATTGTTTGATGATGTTATTCTTTTGTCCGAGGGTCAGATTGTATATCAGGGGCCCCGTGAAGCAGCTCTTGATTTTTTCAAACTGATGGGATTCAGTTGTCCTGAGCGAAAGAATGTAGCAGACTTCTTACAAGAAGTGAGTAGTACTAGTAGCGATATTGGGACGAATATTTCTACTACATTTAATTTTAGTAACTGTTAAGACGTCTAGTTCTTGTCAACAGGTTACGTCTAAGAAGGACCAAGAGCAGTACTGGTCCGTTCTTGACCGCCCTTACCGGTATATACCTGTTGGAAAGTTCGCTGAAGCATTTTCTTTGTATCGTGAGGGAAGGATTTTGTCTGAGGAACTAATGTTCCTTTCGATAGACGCTACAATCATCCAGCCGCCTTGGCAACATGTAGCTATGGCGCGAAGAGGCTTGAACTTCTCAAGATTAATTTCCAGTGGCAGAAGCTTCTCATGAAGCGGAATTCATTTATTTATGTTTTTAAATTTGTTCAGGTAATCCTACCGGTATAAAATCTACAGTCAAAGCATAAAAGAGGTTATCATTAGTATACTTTAATGTTTTAAAATAATTCTAGTGATAGAATTATCTCAAGAAAAACAAAAATTCTTGTAGCATCTTAAGCTAGATAAAATTACCAATGCAAGTTGTTTCAATCGTTCAAATGGTACATGTTTGATTTCGCAAAGTCTCAGTTTCTAGTCTTGTATATGGAAAAAAACTCGGCTGGGAGATAGCCCCCACCATGATGTGGATGTTTCCTGGCTCAATCATGATTGCCTCCCGTGAATGATACATGTGGTTTATACCAAAAAAACTAGATAATTCTTTATTTAATTTATTGTGAAAAAATGTTTTAGTTATCTCATAATCTTTTTCTTTCTTTCTTCTTTTGTGTGTGTGTTTGCATGCACTCAAGTTCTATCTTTCGATTTTTTTGTTTGACTTATTGTTTCTAAGACGGATATAAATATGTAAGGTTTATGTAGCTGATGTTGACCCTTATTTAACAATTTTCAGCTGCTTTTGGTTGCTTTAATTACAATGAGTGTTTTTCTTCCGAACAACGATGCACCACAATACAATTGATGATGGAGGCTTATATCTTGGAGCACTGTACTTTTCTATGGTTATTATTCTTTTCAATGGTTTTACGGAGGTGTCAATGTTAGTTGCAAAGCTTCCAGTTCTTTACAAGCACAGAGACTTGCACTTCTATCCTAGCTGGGCATATACACTCCCTTCTTGGTTCCTTAGTATACCAACTTCCCTCATGGAGGCTGGATGCTGGGTATTGGTCTCATATTATACAAGTGGATATGATCCTGCAATTACTAGGTAATAACTCTTATGTTCACTTAGTGTTTTCGTGTATTCTAGGAGTTTCTCTTAAATGACTATTTGTGTACTTCTGGATCTGCAGATTTTTTCGGCAGTTCTTGCTTTATTTCTTTCTGCACCAGATGTCTATAGGTCTGTTTCGCTTGATAGGATCTTTGGGTCGGAATATGATAGTAGCCAATACCTTTGGATCCTTTGCCATGTTGGTTGTAATGGCTCTTGGCGGATATATAATTTCGAGAGGTCAAACAGGAATTCCAATCTCTACATTTTTCTAAATTCGATTTGGCAAACTAATTTTTCTGACATTTTCTCATTTTGGGGCAGATCGCATACCAAGTTGGTGGATATGGGGTTTTTGGATTTCTCCTTTGATGTATGCACAAAATTCAGCTTCTGTAAATGAGTTCCTTGGACATTCCTGGGATAAGGTACAATCCTTGCTCTGATTATAATCATGTGTTTTGTTCAGTACCATTATAAGTTTATAACTATTTTTGTAGTTAAGAAATGCAGATGATAATGTTAATATGATGTTTTTGATACCTAAATAATGACGTTTTTGTTGTTTTAACCTCTACTTAAATTTTATTTATTTTTACTTCCTATATTTAATAAAAATTTTATGTCAGTCTTTTTTAAGACTGAAATTGTATAAAATTAAAATAGAGACTAATGGGGAAAAATATCATATTCTCAGGACCAAAAAGCATATTTAATCCTATCTATTCAATATGAATTCTCTTTGGCAATTTCCTTACTGCATCGAAAATGTACTCATTTCACTATTTCATCACTTTACAGCAAGCTGGAAATCAGACCGCGTATACATTGGGTAAGGCAGTATTAAAAGACCGGAGTTTGTATCCAGAGAGCTATTGGTATTGGATTGGTCTTGGTGCAATGGTTGGATACACAATTTTGTTCAACATTCTATTTACGATCTTCTTAGCTTACCTTAATCGTAAGACTCATTATTATGTATATAATCCTTCTAATGATTTAATGTTATGGTGCCTTCTGGTCCTCTTCATAGACCAAAAATAACTGTCTATAGATGACAGTTTTCTAATATCTTATTCTCCCAATATTTGCTTCAGCCTTAGGAAGACAACAAGCTGTAGTTTCAAAGGATGAGCTGCGTGAAAGAGAAAAGAGAAGAAAAGGTGAAAGTGTTGTTATTGAACTGAGAGAGTACTTGCAGCATTCGGCATCAAGCGGTTCGTAAATTATAATTCCTATATTATATATATGTTTTATACATGACTTTTAGATATAGCTAGGACGTGACATTTTATCCAATTGTCATATCTTCCCAGGAAAGCATTTTAAGCAAAAAGGAATGGTTCTCCCATTTCAACCACTTTCCATGACTTTCAGCAATATCAATTACTATGTGGATGTCCCTTTGGTATGTAAACATTAAACAGATCATTCTTATTTTATTTTTAAATTTCTGGTAGACTAATGCTTTTTGGTTCATTTTTTCAGGAATTGAAACAACAAGGGATATCAGAAGACAGGCTACAGCTGCTTGTTAATGTTACTGGAGCTTTTAGGCCTGGTGTGTTGACTGCATTAGTTGGGGTGAGTGGTGCTGGGAAAACCACCTTGATGGATGTATTAGCTGGAAGAAAAAACTGGTGGAGTCATAGAAGGAACCGTATATATATCTGGTTATCCCAAAAGACAAGACACTTTTGCAAGAATTTCTGGTTACTGTGAGCAGACTGATGTTCACTCCCCTTGCTTGACTGTCTGGGAATCGTTACTGTTTTCTGCTTGGCTACGATTATCTTCAAACGTTGACTCAGAGACACAAAAGGTGTGAGACATAATATGGCCATTTTGCATATTATAGGGACATGCACTACTATTTAATGTGTTTTTTAATAATAAAAAAATAACCTTTTGAGAGTTTTGATTGCAAGGCCTTTGTCGAGGAGATAATGGAGCTTGTGGAACTCACTCCGTTAAGGGGAGCACTAGTGGGTCTACCTGGAATTGACGGTCTGTCAACAGAACAACGTAAAAGGTTGACTATAGCAGTGGAACTGGTTGCCAACCCTTCTATAGTCTTCATGGATGAGCCTACATCTGGATTGGATGCCCGGGCTGCAGCCATTGTGATGAGAACTGTGAGGAATATAGTAAATACTGGGAGAACAATTGTGTGCACGATCCATCAGCCTAGCATAGACATATTTGAATCCTTTGATGAGGTAATTTCTTTACAAGAGGGTTTTTCTAGCTAGCATTCTATTTAAAAATGGGTATTTGTAGTTGTACTTATCAGAAGGCAACACCGCCTCTTTCTCCCTCCTTTTCATGGAGCAGCTTACTTTAATTTTATGTTCATATTGTTATATAATTTTGTTATACCGTGGTTTCTTTCTATATTGTTCTTTTTTGTATATGTAACAATGGCCATAGCTGTCGTATATTCTGGTTTCTGTGATTTTTGTATATGAATCGGTTGATAGTTTCTGAGAGAGCATGATATATTATCTTTCCTAATTATCTCCTCACAAGTCTGACGAAATCCCAACTTCTTTTGCAGCTTCTGTTTATGAAGCGGGGAGGAGAGCTCATATATGCTGGTCCACTTGGCCCTAAATCCAGTGAACTAATCAGCTATTTCGAGGTCAGCTGATGCACGCTTAGTTCTCACTGAATATGTGGTATAAGGTTGAATGATGATGATGCAATCCTCAGTTATTTATAAAATCTATATCTATGTAGGCAATCGAAGGAGTTCCCAAGATCAGGTCTGGATATAACCCTGCTACATGGATGCTGGAGGTTACTTCTTCAGCAGAAGAAAACCGTCTGGGAGTGGACTTTGCAGAAATCTACCGAAGATCCAGTTTATATTTGTATGTATAGTTTATAGTTGTAAATTTTGTACACGAATTTTTGCTATATATTAATAAGCCATCTTTTCTTTAGATATAACCAAGAGTTGGTCGAAAGCTTGAGCAAGCCAAGTAGTAGTTCAAAAGAACTGCATTTTCCAACCAAGTATTGTCGATCATCTTTCGAGCAGTTCCTAACTTGTCTTTGGAAGCAAAATCTATCTTACTGGCGTAACCCGCAGTATACTGCTGTTCGCTTCTTCTACACTGTCATCATCTCAGTGATGCTTGGGACGATATGCTGGAGATTTGGTGCTAAAAGGTCCTTTTCTCTTCATTTTTGTTTTCTTTTATTGATATTCAATTTCAAATAACACCTTGCTTAAATGCTTCAAATTTGGGAAGCCCAAAGCTGTCTATTTTGTTTTATTACTAGGTACATCTCTGCCATGTTTTCCTGCTAGAAGTAGAAATATGTAGTTATGGTGTACCCCATATATTTGTGAATATAAAGAAGGTCCTGCAAGAGACGAGCAATTGACAGAATCATCAATCATCATGTTGAATTAGTTTAGTCAGAACACAGCAGAGATTAATTTACTATGTTTAAGTTTTAAAGTAACTGGGATTAAAAAAATATCTAATTAACAAAATGGCAGGCCATAATAGAAGTCGACCGAATGCTGTTCAAGTTGTCTGGAGGTTCATGGAATGTTAGACTCAAGTTAGGCTACGATATGCCAATTTTAGTTTATTTGCTGGTCTGATTTATATTCTGTTTTAATTACCATCAGACCTTAGGTAGCACCCATATTTGTATTTTTACAGGGAGACGCAGCAAGATCTATTTAATGCCATGGGATCTATGTATTCGGCAATTCTCTTCATTGGCATAACAAATGGCACAGCTGTTCAACCTGTTGTTTCTGTGGAAAGATTTGTTTCGTATAGAGAAAGAGCTGCAGGGATGTATTCAGCTTTATCATTTGCATTTGCTCAGGTTTTTTTTCAGACATAACATTTCTTCAATGCACGGAAACTGCAGGTTTTCCGTAAGTTGGCTAATGTTAATGTGTTGTTATCCTTTAATGTGCAGGTTGTGATTGAGTTTCCTTATGTGTTCGCTCAGTCTATCATATACTCTTCAATATTCTATTCCATGGGTTCCTTTGTCTGGACTGTTGATAGGTTCATTTGGTACTTATTCTTCATGTACTTTACTATGTTATATTTTACCTTCTATGGGATGATGACTACGGCTGTCACACCAAATCATAACGTTGCTGCCATCATTGCTGCTCCATTTTATATGTTGTGGAACCTTTTCAGTGGTTTTATGATTCCTCATAAGGTATGGAAATTATTGATGCTTTATTGCTTCTATTTAGAGTTTTGGTTTATTTGGGTCGCTCTCAAGAATCATTGTTACAAAATAAAAAAAAAATGCTGAAGCATGAAATGCATTAAAGGAAAATGTTTTATTGAAGTAATCCCAATTTAATAATGAAATAAGAATAAAATCGTAATAATTTTTGGACTACCTTGATGTCAAAAATTATCATCGAGTCTTATATTGATGTCATGATTTTCTGAGAAATAAAATAATGCTTTATTCAATAAAATGATTATTAATTTGATGATTTCAGGGATTCTTTTGAGAGTTTTATTTAATTATTATGTTAGATTTTCAACTAGTTAGTTAGCCATACTGTACAATTATAATGTCTCGTTCTTACAAATCGTTCCACTGGAAAACTGAACACCATCTAACTTCACATTGCAACAAAACATCATCCATAACTTCAGAGAATGTTAAGTGTATGTACGGCTTTTTCTGTTTTGCTATAGTATCCTTAATTCACGCGTTTGGAAGAGTTTATTTGAGTTTATCTTATGACATAAACACTTATGAAAATGTCTCTGGATAAATGTATGAAAAAAGCTTATGACCTACTTATAAGTTGTTTTAGCTTATTTCAATAAGCTCCTAGGAACTCATGAGTTATAAACTCCTAGGAACTTATGAAATAACTCATGCAAAGGTCAAATATCTTGTCTCATTTGATTTTCACCCACTCTCTTAAGTGTATATCATCATAAGCTCTCATATGATAAACACTTAATGAATAGACACTTGATTAAGCCCTTTTCCCAAACCTACCCTAAAGAGATGCAACTTCTAGGCGGATCCATTTCATATCTTGGCAACTCATTCGTTGATGTTCTCTTTAATTCTTTGGTTGGGATGTTATTGTAACACATGGAGTGGAAATACATCAAATTATAATCGTATACTCAATTAAATCTGTTATTCAATAACCCTTTTTTTTCCTTTAATTTCTCAGAGAATCCCCATTTGGTGGAGATGGTATTACTGGGCAAACCCTGTAGCCTGGAGTCTGTATGGTCTCCTAACTTCACAGTATGGTGATGATAATCAGTTGGTGAAACTGTCTGATGGAAACATGGTGGCCATAAGGCGAGTACTCAAAGAAGTGTTTGGATACAGGCATGATTTCTTGTGCGTTGCTGCTACTATGGTAGCTGGCTTCTGCATATTTTTTGCAATTATATTTGCCTTTGCAATTAAATCCTTCAATTTCCAAAGGAAATGATGGGATGGACTTGCTGGGAACTAGAGATATATGTACTCAATTGTATGCCAGTTTTTTCAATACCTGATAAAATAAGCGTGACATCTGTATAGCGATATGATTATAGCATAGATCTATTGTGCTTTTAGGGTTTGTAAACTAATAAAAATACATTATCAAAATTATTTTTTTTACATAATTCAGGAGCAGATTTGTTGTAAAGTGACGAATTATTGGTTTGTAGTGTTTGTTAGATATAAATTCAGATTACTGTTTTGTTTATTGACATATTTTAAGGAAAGTGTAAGCAAGTTTTTCTGAAGCTATTTAATTATATTGAGGATGTTTGTTTCTCAGAAAAATATTGATAGGATCTGTGACCCAGTATCAATATAATGGAAAATGGTTCATATGCTGGAAATATATTATTATATAAGGGTTAAATATATTTTTGGTCACTGAAGTTTGACTCGAATTTGATTTTAGTCTCTAAACTTTAAAACGTTTGAGTCCCTTATTTTGTCTGAAATCACGTAACTTTAATCTCTCCCCTTAACATTGTTAACTTTCACGCTAACGTAAAAAATGAATTTTTGTGTTAGTTTGTCCAGTCACTTTCAATGGTCATAGTGTGACAATTGAATTACAACTCAGCTCTTCTAGTCAAATTTAATAAAACCTTAAATAAAATCTGGCGAGATGAACTGAAGTGTAATTCAATTGCCACAATATGGTCATGATAACTGGCCGGACAAATTGACACAAAAATTGGTTTGTCATGACAGTGTCAAAATTAACAGTATTAAGAGAATGAACTAAAGCTACAACACATGAAAGATCCAAAAAACAATTTTAAAATTTAGGAATTATAACCAAATTTGACTCAAACTCCAATAATTTATGTGTACTAATAGTTTCCATACATTCTATTGTCCTCTCTGCCCAATAGCTTCCGTAGATTCTATTTTGGACCGAATACAAGCTTTTATTAGGTTAAAAAAAATAAAGAAGAAGAAGAATACAAGGTTTTATGGGATCCTGTTAGATCGGACGGCTGACACTGACACTGCCCTATTTTTAACTTGGTTATTGCACCATGTAAGTATGTATGATAAAATGATAATGATACTACGATCTATGATGGTTGATGCATGAATCTAGCGAGGATGGCTGATTCTGCATTACTACTCTGAATGAAGCATCTGAAGTGAGTTTATAAATTATACACACAGAAAGGACAAAATGGGGCCGAACACCAGAGACTACTCTATTGGCTATTGCCCTTAAGAAGAGACAATTAATATAGATACTTAAGAACTTGTGCCTCAACGTTACAACTTCGATACTGACGAAGTTATAATTATAAAGAATAAAGAAAAAAAATTATTATGAATATATTTCTAGTATGATATAATCATATAATCATACCATTAATATAAAAACTAGATACTAAATCTTATTTATATTAATTTAATATTCTAAATCTTAAATAAAGAAAGGAGTTATAATATTATTAAAATCTTAATTTTAATCATTTTTTTACTTTTTATCATATTAATTATTAAACTTATCATTTTCTTTTTTTCTTTTATCTTTTTTTCACACCTATCACAAAAAAAAATGGAGTGCGAAAATATTATGTCCCATATTCTTATAATAAGTCAGTTTATATGTAGGAAATTAAAAATAATAATTTTTATTTAGTTTTAGTAAACTTTTCTAAAAAGTAAACGTTCGTTTCAATTATTTTATTTTTTAAAATAGCTAAAATCTATATTTTATTTCATTTGATTACTGCAGGTGGCGTTACTTTTTTTTTTCCAAAAAATAATTAATGAGACAATTTTGTTTTAGAATAGCATGAACATGCGTGTTGATTGTTGGACAAGTGAATACTTAATATTCCTTACTCCATACCACGATTAATTTCGGAGTAAATTAATAAATCAGTTTTGACTTTGTGGGTCCCTGACTTTTTTAAAATAGCACTTTAGTCTCTAACTTTGTTAAAACATGCATAAAATGCATGTTTTTTAATAAAGTGAATGACTAAAGTACATGATTTTTAATAAAATAAGGACTAAAGTGCATGTTTTTTAATAAAGTATGGACTAAAGTGCTATTTTAAAAAAGTCAAGAACCAAACTGCATGATCCCCACAAAGCCAGGACTGATTTGTTAGTTTACTCATTAATTTCGTATATTCTGTTAAAACTTTATTCTCTTATTGGGTTGTTGAGCACTTCATTATTAAAATTTTTTAAACATAGTATTGACAGTACAAAGAGATGACCTACGAATGAGTATAGTATCTATTAGACACAGATAATCAAAAGTAGAAAATAATATTAAAACAATTTGAATATAAATTATGATGTCTTTTTTATTATTATATTAATACATCTTGAATTTATGATAATATTACTTATGCTACAGCTGTAATTGTTTCTTAGGAAAATTCTAAGATGGACCAAAACATTTATGATCCATGCATTGGAATTTGGATATAGGACCGAATACAAGGTTTTATTGGATCCTGTTAGATCCGACGGCTGACACTGCTGCCCTATTTAACTTGGTTATTGTTTGACCCAAAAAATAAAAACTTGGTTATTGCACTATGTATGTGTATTTGGTTTAACGTTGCTAGTAAACTCGTATAAGGATCTTCTTCAGCCTCTCTTGTCTCTCCAGCCAACAGTAACTTTGGAATAACTACGGATTTTGATTTCCTAGTTATTCCATAGCTAACGTTAATTGGAGAGGCTGGAGAGGATCCGGATCCTGGTAAACTCACGTTTCCAAAACGTTAAAAATAATTGTGTTGGAGAATTTAAATTTGAGTTTGCCTCATTTCAACGCCAAATCAAACACGCATTATATATGTATATGATACTATGATCTATGACGCATAAATATAGCGAGGAAAGGACAAAATTTTGGGACCAAAAACCAGAGACTATGCTGGTGCTCTCAGTTGCCCTTAAGAAGAGACAATTAATATAGATATACTCTAAACAATCATAATTTTTTATACTCAAATTTTATATACTCTTCTTTATATTAATTTTTCTCTCTTTTTCTCTTCATTTTATATTATATCAATTATCACATTTTTTCTTTTTTTTTTTTATTTTTATCTTCCTTATATTTTCATACTAAAAAAATTTAAGTGTAGAAAAATAATTTTCCTATTCTAAAACTCTGTGTCTCAAAGTTACACCCTTGGTATTAACGAAGTTACAACTTTCAAGGTTTAAGAGAAAGGAGAATAAAATTATGAATATATTTCTTGTAGTATAATATATTCATTCGGTTAATGTAAAACATCAAATACGTACTAACTCTTATTAATACTAATTTAATACCCTAAATCCTAAATAAAGAAAAAAAATTATAATATTATTAAAATCTTAATTTTACTTAAATAAGAAAATAAGTTATAAAATATAAAAATTAATTCTAAGATATAATGTAACTCTAAAGTCTAAATTATTTTAACATATTAAAAGTAAAAAGATATTTTTTTATTATTCTAGCTAACACACGCATATATAGCCCCAACATGTAATGCAAATACACAGAGTGGATCACATAAGAATGGATTCAAATTCAATCACAAACTCGTACAAGAAGATACCTAGCCACCTCAAAGAGACAGGAGTTCCACTAGACTTCAAGAGTGCACTCACCACCGTACCCGATTCTTTTGAATGGGCAGAGCATGATCCGGTTGACACAATCGGATCCGTGCCGGTCATAAACCTATGTGACCCGAATGCAAAACCGCTCATAGGAGATGCATGTGAGAAGTGGGGTGTGTTCCAAGCCATGGGCCATGGTGTTCCCATGAACCTCCTCAATCAAATTGAACTTCAAACTCATCGATTATTTTCCTTACCAACTCACCTCAAACTTTCTACACTCCGCTCACCAGACGGCATCATCGGCTATGGACTGCCTCGAATATCATGTTTCTTTCCCAAGCTCATGTGGACTGAATCTTTCTCCATAATGGGCTCTCCCATCGACCATGCAACCCAACTTTGGCCACATCAACCCAATCACCAAACTCATTTCTGGTATCTCATTCATATCATCCCATATATATGTTTATAAATAATATAGAGTTAGATGAATAGATGTAGTGCTTACTTTTAAAAAATAGACTAATCACATAAAATGTGTACTAATACGAGTTAAAGTAATTTGTACATTTTACATGAACAATTTATAATTTCCATAATTTATGTCATTCCCCCTCATCTCACTTTTTTTTTTTTTTGCATGGTTTGCGACGTCTCGTTCTGAGTGGCCCTAAGCTGAGAAAGGCATTACCGTTACACGTGCTTTGCTCCAAGCATACCTCGTGTTAAAACACATGCAATTATTGCAATTCATTTTTTAATTTATTTTAAAACTTTGGTAATGATTCTTGCACCACAAACAGTAACAATGGTATTGTATCATGGTTGGGAATTTTCAATTTTTTTGTTTAAAAAATTATAAATCAAGTATTTATAATTCAAAATCAACCATTAAAATCTTATTTTTGTGATTTTGAAAACAAATATTTTGAAAATCACAAAAAATGGTTTTTACTTTTTTGTTTTGAGTTAGAAAAACTTAATTTTAAAATTTTTAAAATCCAAAAATTAAAAACTCATAACCAACTCAAACAGCCCCTTAAGATTTAAGCTTTAGTGTACCAGTGTTGGTGGTACATGTGTCATTGCTCTTAAAACTTTTTAACTCTAACTTGTGATTCGGTACTATTCCACTTATGTTAAATAAAAGTAAAAAAATAATTATATTAAAAAATGTGTTTTATTAATAGAAATATATTCCGATGCAGCACTGTAATGGAGGAGTACCAGAAAGAGATGAAGAGATTGACCGAAAGGATACTGGAATTGATGCTTGGATCACAGGGCTTAACCTTTGAAGATGTCAACTGGTTGAAGCCCAAAACGGGCTGTGACAAAGCCCAGGAGATTCTTCACCTGAACTCATACCCGGTGTGTCCAAAGCCCGAACGAGCCATGGGTATGGGCCCACACACAGACTCATCACTGGTCACTCTTCTTTACCCAGGCAGTTGCACTCCACTGACTCCAGGGTTACAAGTCCATGAAGATGGCATTGGGTGGGTGGCGGTGCAGCCCGTTCCGGGTGCAATAATGGTCAATATTGGAGACTTGATGCAAATACTCACCAATGGCCGATTCAAAAGCGTTCGGCATCGAGTGGTGGTGAGCAAGACACGTCACCGATTTTCAGTTGGATACTTCTATGGCCCACCAAGTGATGTGAAGATATCACCATTGTTGATCGATGATGACCACCCACCACTTTATGGCCCAATCACTTGGAAGGAATATCTTCATCTCAAATCAATGCATTTCGACGATGCACTTCAAGTTATTAAGAATGGCAATGCCCGCTGAGTGAATTTCATTTTCTTTCCTTTCTGTTTGTCATGAACTGTGTTAGATTCCGGGCTTTCTCTGCCTTTGGGCCTGGCCCTTTGTAATCCTATTTCTCGCTTTTCAAATGTAGTGTTACTTCGACCCCATAAAAAGGCTCTCAGTTGCTCAATAAAATTTGGGAAAATAATTAATGCTTCTTTCTTTGAAGAAGATAAGCATAATAGGTCATAGTATAAATTCTCTTAGCGAAGCTAACTCCAAGAACTTAAATTTTAAGTTAAAATATATTTTTTATGCTGGAAAATATATTTGATTTGATTTTTATCTTTGGAAAAAAAAAATTGATCTTGATCCTCATAAAATTAGAAATTATTGAGATTTATCCTTGATGTCTTTAACACTAAAAAATAACCAAGAATCACCAATTTTAAGGATTAAAATAAAAAACTATTTATAAGTACTAAAGTCAAAGTGGATATATTTTACGAATAACTTATTTTATGAAAACCAAAACAAAAAAATCAGAGATGAAAATCAAATATATACAAGAACCAAAAACAACATACTTTAACCTGCTTTTTAATATTATTTTTTAACTAATATTCCTTTCAAGGATTTGGAAAGATAATGAAGTGAAAAGATGATTAATAATTGCAAAATTAAGATTGTGAGATTATGATAATCACAAAACATGTATTTCATAGTAAAAACATACTTTAACCTGTCTTTTAACATTAATTTTTAAATAATATTCCTTTCAGGGATTTGGAAAGATAATACAGTGAAAAGATGATTATTAAATGCAAAATTAAGATTGTGAGATTATGATAATCACAAAACATGTATTTCATAGTATTTGTACTTTTGAGGTTTACCGGTTTCATTTATTATGTACCCTTTTACTATTTCTAAACCAAGTACTATGATGACTTGCATGGGCAAACAGGGAGTGGGCCTAAATCCTCCCTAAATCCAAAACATCCCTTTTACTGTTATATTATATAGGACCTATGCAAAAGGACATATACCAAAAAATCAACTATAAATTCTGACCCAAAAAAAAAAAAAACTATATATGTTTGCTGAAGCCTAAGCCTGAAGGAAGAAAAAGTGCCCAGTCACTTCCAGATCTTGAAAGACTTGTCATGACTAGCTGAAGCCACCAACCCAGTAACATTTGATACTGCCAAGGAAGATACAAGCTTGTTATGTGCACTCAGAGTCACTGTCTTGTTTTCAATGAAGTCCCACAGCTGAAGAGTCTGAAATCCCACATCAAAAACAAAACTTCCAAGTCAAAAAGGGAAGATAATAATGTGTTGTATATATTCTTTGATATAAAAACTTACCTTATGGCAACCAATGACTAGCATAGGAGAGAAGGGGTGGAAAACACAGGTGTTGAATTTCATCCCAAATTCATTCAACTCACGAATGCATTGCCCTTCTCCACCAGATCCAACTGTCCAGACTCTAACCAGATCATCACTAACAGATGCCAGATATTTTCCAGAAGAATCCCAGCACACAGTACGGACAGGGTTATTATGGCCCTAAAATCAAGCACCAGAACAAAATTGATAAATAATGGGTGGGCATTGATGGATAAATTGTAGATCATTTCAAGAAAAATAACTTCATCACTTACAAATTCCAATTATTGGCCATACCAATGTACTAAGAGGTTGGCAACATTATTTTCACCAACAAGAAAAAATAACTTCATCACTTACAAACAGTCTTACACCAATGTACTAAGACTTGGAGACTATTGGTTCTAGTCACAGAAACAGCCTCTCCATAAGTTAACTCCAAAATGGTATAAGCATTGTGCACAGTGCACCTGAGCTTACCACCTTTCAACAGTATGCAATCTCTGACTCTCAGCTCTAAAAGCATGCTATCTTACCTCACAAATTAAGTAAAACTTTGATGATGGAAGTGCATTTACTATTTACTACTGTTTTTGAGGTGAATTGTTAAATAATCTAATGCTAGAGAATGTATAAGTGAACCACTGAACCATAATGTTCTCCAAAAGAAGGTTGGCTTTATATCACTATCAACTATCAAGATATAAAATCTAGCATTGTTTCAGGTCAATTAAAACTTAATCGAATTCACAAATAGGCCAGAAATTAAGATGGAACATTGGTTATACATGTAAAGGGTATTAAAACACAATTCATAACTAACCTCCATTTTAAGGCTACAACCCAGGGTTTCTACGTCAAGAATGGATATGAGATTATCTGCAGCGGCTGCAAGAAGCTTTCCAAAACATGGTTGAAATCTTATCTGACTTACACCACCCTGCTAGAATATTGGAAAATTTAAGACTTTTGCAATCAAACTATAACAATACATTGGGACTTCACAATTTATGTATGTGATTTCATACCTTGAAAACCCCAGCACAACTACCATTCTTAATACTCCAGTATCTTATCTCACTATTGTCACAAGAGCAAATAAGGTCATCATTATTAGGGTGAAAATCTAGTGAGAACGCAGTTGTTGCATGTCCTGTGAATGTTCGAAGAGAATAACCAGGCTGCAAAGTTTAATAAATAATTCATCAATTATATGATAAAAATAAAGGCATGATCATGTAAGAAAATAGCACCTAAACTGATATAAGAAAAATCTGTATGATGCACAAGAAAATGATAAATCATAAGAATTAAACCATAAGCTGATCCATGAGGCTTTTTAAAGCTAGCCGACTTTCAACAATGATACCAAGAAAGTCTACTTGTGCCACTTAGTTGCATAACTGATTCTAAGATTAAGAAGTTGTAACGTTCCAAATATGTTGGGGCAAAGGAAAAAAATTTACTGGCTAGCAAACAGCATGCATAGATAAACTAAAAGGTAAGAACGAACACCAGATTGATTTATTGACAAGTTCCAGCAATAGAAGAGACCTAATCCCTTCTATATTTGACCTATTTCCTCTATCATCTATGATCACACCCTAGTTCTCAAATTGATCCAACAACATTTTCATATCAATTTCATTAATAATTATAGGCTACAGCCGCTCATAAAATTGATGAAATTTTAATTGCAGAGAGAGGAAGAAGGGATCATAAAAGAAATATAAGGTAAATGACAAAATAAGGTGTGAATGTGATAATATAATAATACATGTAAGCAGTGAGATTAGACACAGGTTATAGTTTAAAGGATTTAGTGATTTCATATCATAGAATTACATCATAAAAATAAAATCATTATTAATTTTTCAATCTCTTCATCTAAATCCAAATTAATTGAGCTTTAAAAAGGTCAATTTGAATTTGACCAATGAAAATCATGACCTACATTATCAGCATCCCAAACCCTAACAGTCTTGTCAGCTGAAGATGTGGCAAGACGCGGCATACTTGGACAAAATCGAACATCAGTTATCCATTGAGTGTGCTCTTCAAGTGAAGATTTCAGGTTAAATGATTCTGTGCACCACAAAGAAGCCTGCACCACAAAGCATACGAATTGATCTCACCATATATTAACATTAAAATCAATAAACAAATGTTTCTTCCAACAAACACTAAATGTAGAATTTCTACTGAAATGTAAGAAATTTACCTTTTTATCATGGCCACCAGTAACAAACAGTTTTCCATCTGATGAGAAGTGACAACACTCGACTTTATGTGAACTTGCCATTATGTGCTTGATCTCCTTAAATGGGTATCCTAATGAACAGTGGGCCATTTAAATTTGAAATCTTAGGCTTTTCCATATAGTCATTCAAAAAATCCAATCCATCAAGTGCCTATTGGATTGGGATATTTTTGGAATGGGGGAAGGGCAGATAATTCAATCTATCAGATTTATCATACCGCCTTTGCCAACTGTACCTCTATGGCTTGCATCATCAGGAGATGAGGATGACTCAACATTGTCACCCAAAGATGAATCACCCACGAGGTCTTCCATATCAGCCTGCCAAATAGTAATACA